>JAOXOE010000602.1:10479340-10511988 GCA_028565055.1 Phoeniculus purpureus
TTTCAGGTAGTTGTAGAGAGTGATGAGGTCTCCTCTCAGCCTCCTCTTCTTCAAACTAAAGAGCCCCAGCTCTTTCAATCTTTCCTCATAAGATTTATTCTCCAGGCCCTTCACCAGCTTAGCTGCCCTCTTCTGCACCTGCTCCAGCACCTCCACATCTCTCTTATACTGAGGTGCCCAAAACTGGACACAATACTCAAGATGTGGCCTCACTAGTGCCGAATACAGGGTGGGGACAATAACCTGCCTACTCCTGCTGGCTATACTATTCTTAATACAAGCCAGGATGCCATTGGGCTTCTTGGCCACCTCTCTTCCCTGCAGCTCAAATGCCTGCAGTGAAGCTGGTAACATCTGAGGGGTGGACTCATAACCCATTGACTTCAGGATAAGATCCTTTGTTCAGGACCAGGCAAACACACACAGCACAGTGCTTTCTTACATCTGCACATGTATATAGTATATGCACACAAACTTCTTCCCCCAGATGTACAAAAACTAATCAGATAGAGGGATTAATGTTTCTGAGAAAAATACCAACCCCCCCTTTTTTTTCTTTGAAAGAAGTGATTAAGGTATCCAGCTATCTTTTGTTCTGAATCACTGAGCTTTAGCATCTCATCAGCAGTTGATGCTGTGGTAAAGGAAAATGTACATGAAAATCAGCCACAGACAGCTCCCAGGAAAAGTCTTTTTAGAATCTTTTGAACAATAATTATGGAGAAAAAGAGAAGACACCTAAGCTATGTGACACGAATCATAGAATCACAGAAATGTTAAGGTAGGAAGACACCTCAAAAATCAAGTCCAGCTACCAACCCAATGCCACCGGGCTCACTGAACTGTGTTTCCAAGTGACAGACCTATGTGGTTTTTGAACACCTCCAGGGATGGTGACTCCACCACCTCCCAGGACAGCCTGTTCCAATACTTGACCACTCTCTCACTGAAGAAATTTTTCCAATCTAAACCTCCCCTGACACAACTTGAGGCCATTGAATCTCATCTTGTTGCTAGTGACTTAGGAGAAGAGACCAACCCCACCACTCTAGGATCTCCTTTCAGGTACAAGCTTCCTTTTCTCCAGACTCCTTTCAGGTCTCTAAACCTCCTTTTCTCCAGACTAAAAAAGCCCAGTTCACTTATCCACTTCTCACAGGACTTGCCCTCCAGGCTCTTCACTAGCCTTGTTACACTTCTTGTGATCCATTAAATCAGCACTCCTAGGCTGCCAAGCCGCATGCCCAGGTCCTTTACTGCTGAGCAGTTCTCAGACTTACAACATTCAGCTCTCAACTTAGCATCTCAGTCCCAGCAAAAATTCTTACCCTTTCTTTCCAGCTTCACTGATTGTCTTATTGCTGAAGAATTAAATGTAATGGCAAACGGGATGCGATGCCGAAGTGTCGCTTACTACAAGATTAATAAATCCCCAACACTTACACAAATGTCTTGTGTTGTCTGGCAGTTAACGCTGGCATTGTTCTGCCTTTAAAAAAAGGCAAACGACAAACCCTCACCTAAAATATCACTTCCTTACGATTCATGTGCATCAATCTCCTGAATGAAGCTGTCACGGTGTCTGTCCAGCAGCAGGAAGCTGAAGGATGGCATTGCTCAGGCAAGGGGTTGGAAAAGAGCAAAGCCTTCTTATTGCACCTGTATGTGCTGATGTCTGAAGTGACTCAGATTTGTTTTGCCTGATTGTTTGCTCTAAAGAGAATAATCATAGACTCATGGAATCATTAGGGATTGCAAGGGACCTCGAAAGATCACCCAGCCCAATCCCCCTGCCACAGCAGGGTCACCCAGACCAAGTCGCACAGGAACACATCCAGGTGGGTCTTAAACGTCTCCAGTGAAGGAGACGCCACAACCCCCCTGGGCAGCCTGTTCCAGTGCTCTGCAGTGCACCTGTCTTGGCACCTATCTGGCACTGTTCACCTCTGGCTCTCAGCTTTGAGCAGTGTTTGGAACTTGAAGGCAAAAGTTGCTCAGAGGTTTTTCATCTTAACACACTCCTGTTGCTTTCGCTGCAAGTCAGGAAGTGACGCGCAGTGCTGAGATGGCTTCTTCACTGCTGAGGACAGTGCAGACTGCAGAGCAGCTGACTTGTGTCTGCCCTGCGCACAACTTCCTCCCTCTTATCGTCCCAGCAACTCTCAGGACACCTCCAACAGTGCCAAATATATGCCCAAAGGCATTGGTGCATCCAGCAAGGGCAGTGGCAACTCATCTGTCTGGTGCCAGCCCAAGCAGTCCCAGCTGTCTATGGAGGGGAGCATAAAAAGAGCGTGGACATGGGGTGTGTGTGACTTCTGTGTCAGAAAGACACAGGAGAAAAAGTCATGGGTTTAACTCAGAATCACAGAGTTATTGAGGCTGGAAAAGGTCTCTAAGATCATCCAGCCCAGCCCATCACCACAATAACCTAGACCATGGCACTAAGTGTCACAGCCAGTCTTTTCTTTATCACCTCCAGAGATGGGGACTCCACCACCTCCCTGGGCAATGCATTTCAATGTCTAATCACCCTTTCCATGAGGAAGTGCTTCCTAACATCCGAGCTAACCCTCCCGTAGCACAGCTGCACACCCTGCTTGGCTGCACCACATCCTGAGGCTGCGTGTTTCTGCAGAGGAAGTCAGTTCTTGTAAAACTCATTCTGCTACAGTAGTGTGAAACAGGAACCATCAAATATGGTCTTAAATTATATTTCAAATTCAACTTACTTCACATAGTTTAGAATTCAAAGCTTTAGTTTTAAACACAGCCTGTCCAACGTGCTGAAGAGAATCAGAAGTGTGACTCTTAAAAATAGCTGGAAGATTCCAGTTAACCGCTGGAGCTCATAGCTCTGAACTCTCTGGACAGGGTAGTACCCTGAACAGTTGCAAAGGCTGAATCAAATGGAGACAATAACGAGTAGAGTACTGTGGCTGGGTTATATCTGTGGCTGTCAGTGGCAAATCCACACCCTTCTTTTAAAAGAAAGCGTGATAGATCTTGTCTGTCATATCTGCAGTAAAAACGGGAAGGAGCTCTTAAAATACACGGTGTGGATTTTTTTTCTAATTCATTCACATCTTCATTTTGCTAAGCTTCAGTTGGCAGCCTTCGCCTTGCAAAACTCTGCTGCGTGGTTACACTGGGCGCCTCACGGGCTCCCAGATACAGCGAGCTCAGCCTCAGCCCTGTGACCTTCCTACTCTGAGTAGAGAGAAAGAACATCTTGATGTCACAAGGACTTCCCAGCCCTGTCACAAAACCCCTGTAGGAGCTGTGGTGTTACAATCAGCCACCACAGACCGTGAAGTCAGGAGACCCAGCAGAGGTAGTATCTCCTGTGAAACCAGCAAGGGAAAATGAAGCCTTGTAAAACAACAACTCCACTGATTTGAAAAACATTCAAAAATTCGTAGGATCACAGAATCATCAGGGATTGGAAGGGACCTCGAAAGATCATCTAGCCCAATCCCCCTGCCACAGCAGGGTCACCTAGACCAAGTCGCACAGGAGCAATTCAGTTGACAACTCTCCTTTCCAAGCAGGCTCTCTTCAGCTCTACCAGCAGACACGTTTCAGAAAGGCTCCACTTTTTCAAGGCGTGGGTGAGACAGCCCTTTTCAACCCTGGAACAGAAGTGACTTGCTTTGGCAATGGAAAAGAAGGTGCTCCCTCAACCCAAAACGAATGTGCCCTTTCTCTTGCAGCTAGACATCAGGAGCTTTGCCCTGAACAGCGATGTTTTTCCCCTGTCTCCACACAAATGAAAGCAGCAAGTACAGCCAGTACAGCAAGTACAGCCATGTGTTGTGTTGGACTCCGTAAACTCTCACCACCGCAGGTTTGGTTCTGACGCTGTGGGGGTACAGAAACAAAATCGCACAAAACCACTAGTTCCTGTCAGCCCATTTCCCTGATGTCTTTGTTTTTCCATGTCATAAATCCACTCCATATCTTTAAAGAAAATACAGGAAAAAACGTGGTTCTGCTTCTCTTGCTCTGCCTTTAGCCCCGAGAAGCAGTGATGCAGTAATGATCGCTTTGTACGCTTCTGATAAACAGCTAGTGATAAACTGTGGTCAGGGGAGCGGTTTTGTGCTCCATGCAGAGCCGTTGCACGCGGGGCCGTGCTGCTTGAGTCAGACACAGAATTTGTAGAACACTAAGAATGAGAAGTCAAGCCAAGTTCAGAAGCAAGTGTTGAGAGTTACACCTCTATACAGAGAACTTGGCCCCAGCAGAGTGAAGCAAGGACATGAATGTCATTTGCTTGTCGCAGCCGCAACCAAAACCTATTTCGCTCCTGGCACTTAACAATTCTTAGGTTGCTCATGTCTTCCGTTTCCTTGGTGTTACCAAGCTCCCAGCACGTAGAAACTTTGCAGTACCTGAAAAAATTCACACATCCTTCCGACTGTCTAGCCTCAGCTCATTGGTGTATACACATTTACTTTCAATGGGATTCAGCCCTGATGTTTTACTCCACCAAGACTGTCCCAGTCTGCCTTTGTTGTGCTTATTTGTACCTCTAACCGACCAGACCATATCCATAATTCACACCTTTTGAGGGAAGAAATTCAGAGGTGGAAAGAGAGAGGTGGAACTGTTCAAAAGCTGTCAAAACAGCAACTTAATTGGAAAAATCCATACAGAAGGATGTGTGACTTATAGACAGGGTGTGACTGCAGTCTCCTCTTGTAGTGCCTGTGCCCAGTGTAGGCTTCCAGATCACACTTCTCTTGGCGCAGCTGAGACACACGCTCTGCTTTGAGGTGTTTGAGCTAGGTAAAGCGATCTCTTTGTCATCCTCTGTAGTGTGATCCAATCCATCTTTCCTTTTGTTACCTCCTCTTGTGTTTGCTAGCCCCCGCAGGAGTTTACTAGCTGCAGAGCAGGCAAGTGCTTTAAAAACATCCAAGCCTGCTGCAAGTCAAGTCGTACTTGTCAGCTGTGCTGGGTGTGAATCACGCTGACAGATTGGCTCTGTTTACCTCAAACAAACAGTCAGACATGTTTGGTACTCCAACCAAAGCATGGACAAGCACTTCAAACACACATCGGGTATTAGCATCGTATTTTGCATGTTTCATAAAGGTATCGCTTGTGAGTTTGCATGGAACCGTGTGAAAACACTGTGTAGAAAGATGTTGGATGTCTCTACAACAGAAAGCAATGAAGACTCATAGCTAACGGGGGAGGAGTGGATTTGCTCCAGCAAATCTCAAGATGCTCCAGCATTGCACTTGCCCAAAGAGGCTGCAAAGACTTTAAAATCGGAGCAAAGTTCCCAGTCCTAAACTGGAAGTATAGGACAGGAAAGTCCTAGCAAGACAGGGAGCACATGTTCAGGAATTTGATTAGGATCACCTTGGGAATCCACCAACTTTGTGGTGATAGGGTGACTTAGGAGACAAAGGCTTTCCAGAGCTCTACTCTGCTATAAAAACTGGCTTAGAGCTGCAGTTCTGACCTGTCTGGTCGGTAGGTCCACGTGCTCCCAAGGAAATAAGAGTGGGCTCACACTTAGTACCACTCAATGTGGCAAATAAGGCACCCTGAAGAGTGCTGTAGCGAGACCTAGGGTAGGGTGAGTGTGATACTAATGCCTACCTTGGGTTTATGATCCAAGAGAGGATCACCAAGTGGTCATAATAAACAGTAAATAAGTAGAAATGAATTCCCTCAATCTATGTTACTAATAGCAGAATACCAATTAGTTTATTTACAGGAGTAAGAGAGGAGTAGACAGTAAGTTCTTTACTTTTCAGGGAACCTGATAACAGTTTTGGGGCTGACAAGACTTCTGTGCTATTCCTTTTTCCTCTTGACTTTTATGCTATCAGTTTTGCTTCAGCATTACTTCATCGATACCCAGCCACCACCATCTCAAGCTGATACTTGCAGAGCAAGAGAGGAAATGGCCATGGCCAGCTGTTGTAGCCAAAACAGCTGCAGCCTGCTGACAGCCCTGTTTTTATCACTCTCTGTCAGGGGAGACTGCCCTTTGCAGAGGACAAGAAGAGGAGACTCTAGAGAGATTCTCTTGGGTTTTTCAGATCCACTGAAACTGTAGTTTTAAAAGCATCTGTGATTTGCAGAAACCCATCTGAAAGAAACAGAGGCAGAGACAGAAGTTACCCGAAAGACTTCTTTACGCAGACTTTTCTTTCTCTTTGTTTACAAGACACGCAGCATTAGCCTTTTATTCTTTCAAATAGGGCAGGTAGAACCTTTTCTATTTCTACACAGCATTTCCCCTTCACAAATCTGGAGATACTTTGCCACTTGCCAACTGCAAACGAAAACACAACCGTCTGTTCCCTCTCGAGCAGTGTTATCTACATCTCCAGCACAGGCTATAGGAACGGGGGAGAGCGAGCTAATTAAGACATTCTTCTTGCTCTGTGATGCTAAAGCAAACTGCAGATGCATTAAAAATATTCCCTTCACAGTGCTCGGCGTGTTATATAAAGTCTTGGGAATGAATCGTCCTCAGATGGATGATATAGTTAAATGACAAGCTAAAACGAAGAAGAAACTTGCCGATGGCATTCACATCGTTCCGTGAAGCAGACCCTGCTCAGTCTGCAGCTTTAGGCTCAGCACTGACGTTACTGAACCCGTCAATCAGCAAAGGCCCGTGGGCTGCTTCTTGTCTCCTTGGGTTTGTCGACCACAGCCTCTCAATTCCGCAGCACCTTGAAGCACCACCTACACAAAGAGATGTGCAGGAAGCGTTTGAACCGGTACGACAATATGAGCTGGGTTTTGGAAATAAACACGGCTTTCTCTTGCGAGGTGAGAACAAAATTGTTGAGGAGTATTTGTAGTGTTGTTGCGAGTGTCTTCATTTTATTCTTCCCTCCTGGTGTTTTGTTCTCTCCCTGAAACCATTTTTATTGAGTCCCCTGATGAAACCATGAAAACTCAGCCTGTGGGACATCAGAGTGGGTCACCTTGTACCCCAAGAGAAGAGACTCCAGCAGAAGAAAAGTCTCCACAACCAAAGCGTCTAGCGGGAGATAAATAAGTTGACATCTGCCCCCACTAGCTCTCTCTCCTTATATCTAATATTTGGCAGTTTCAGTGGAATCTTTGATGAGGCTGTGGGCTGTCACAAAAACAAAGGATTCTGTGAGTCATCAGTCTCTTTTTCCAGTGATAGACCTCGGTATGTTTAGGGTCTGTCTGAGATCTGGTTTGGCAGGTTTTCTGCCGTAGAAGAGACAGGAGAAGAAATGATTCTGATTTGTCTAAATGTTACCTAGTTCACTGAAGCTGTTTGTGCTTCAGACACAAACAAACTTCCCTGCAACTAGCTGAAGACACCACACGCCAGATTTCCATACATTTAGTCATCCTAAAGCTGTCATCTTTTGCAGGCTCTGTAAACACTTGTTTTCCTTCCCCTCCCTTCCTCCCTCTCTTCCTCCCTCATTTCCCCACCACCACCTTTACGAAGCAGCATTCTGCTTTCTTGTGTTGCTATGACAACATTTGCACTTGCCTTTTAAAGGCAAAATATGTGGCTTCCTTCCATATTTTTGTCAGCAGGCTCTTGTCTTAGAGGGACACACAGGGGACCGAAGGCAACTGCAGTTAGAGCTTTAAGCAGCAGGCTGCTGCTACTTATTCCTCAACGTAAAGGGCATGTAAGTGAGTCCAGCATGGATTTCACTATGATATAATTCCTCAGTGCATCCTTATGACAGATTCATTTGGTTTTATCTTCTGAAACTTCTTCCTCAGCTCTTCAGACCTGCTTCTCTCTCTGCTGCCTCCTCTCACATAGGCAGAAAGACCATCAGCAAAATTCACAGTAGGACTTGTCAACTTCTAGGACTCTTCAACTAATTCCAGAGATGGAGAGAAGCTAACGGGAAACAAATGTTGAAAAGGATGCAGGTTATTTTTCAAATTAACCAGGAGGCAGAAACAGAGAGAAAAAAACTCCCTTTCCTTCACCCTCGAGCTGCCAGAGCAAGGCAGTTGTGAAAGCAGCGTACTGCACTGCAAAATAGAGAAACTGCTGCTTGCACCTAGTAAGAGTGACGGTCACACGGGTGCTGTGCCCCAGCAGAATCCTTGGTACCACTACCTTGCCAATGACTTCCTGTATCGGGAACTGACCAATTGAACTCTGCCTCTTCACTGACCTAGAAGGTCAGCTGGCAGAGGTAAAGAAAAATCCCCCTCCAAAGACAAAGCTTCTGCAAGATGTTTTGAAGCAACCGTGTCTGTATTAGAAAAGCCAGGAGCTAAAAAACATCTCCCCTCAGCAAGTGCCTGGCTCCGCTGTCTAAGCCTCAGGACCTTTGGAACAAAAAACCAGATGGAGACATCACATTCCCTCAAAGCAACAGACATAGGCTGGCTCAGCTGATGCTTATTTCAGATCTCTTTAAAATCCTCCAGGCGAAGGTATGCAACAGATATATCTCCATCTTTCCGACACCGTTAGCAATTTGAACTGCCTCTGCTTACTCAGGCTGCGGGAGCTCTGTCCTTCTTCTGGTGGAGCATACCTCTGCAGCACAGCAGCTAAAGGAAAAGCTTGTGCTCACCGAGCGTGGGAAAACTTCGAACCCTGTTGACAAGATGCTAAATTGTGTCAACACACACTATGGAATACATTTGCAAAATGCAAGTTTTCCCTTTAAAGAGACTGTCAATATGTTCTTCAGTGTATAATGGTGCCAGCTGAATGGGCTTTAAAAGTCATTGAAGGAAGTCAGAAGTCCTGTAAGAAGCTTGGATGATTAATTTGGCTTGGATGATTATGCCCTGAACCCAGGGGGGACCAGAAAGGTCCCTCTTGCTCTGGCACTGAACCATGTATTATCCAATAATTCTCCGTCATGCCCACCTGCAGACATATCTCTCAGCAAAGTACAATCCACACAGACTTAAGAACGCAGATAAATACACTGAAAATGATCAGCAACAAACAAACATGATGTAGCATGTTCAGAGGCCAAATCAAGGCTGCACAACGCCAGTGACAGTTCCACTTTGGACAGAGAGGCTGGGTACTGGTGATGCCCCTTCAGCACCCATCTCCGACTGTGAAGAAGCAAATTCACAAAACAAGAAACAGAAGGTGGTTACAGTTGTCATGGAGGGAACCTGATGATCTCCATCCTCAAACTCTGAAGCCCAAATCACACCTTCTCAGTTCCATTTGAATCACCCTATCAGTAACAACTCTCTGAATCTGCTTTGTGATATCCAAGTTGAAACTGCTCTCAGCTTCTTAATGTTTGGGTGGTTTTTGTTTACTCTACAGAGGTACATTAGAACTGAGTCGATAACCCTTCATCACAAAGGAAAATGGGCTGAAGAACTTGTCTTCACTACGGGGCTTAATTCAGTTTCCCTGCTCGTGCTACTGAAAACCTGGGAAGTAGAAGGACGTTTCTGAAAGAGGTGACTTTTGGCACGTGTTGTTGTCATATATCGTGTGAACGAAGAGAAGAGGTGCTTCTGTGTAGCACAAGAACTCAAGAGCAAAGTGAGCTGGAATAGAAGTCTCTCAGTTTCCAGACCTTTAGGCTTTAGCAGACCATTCCCTCGCCCAGTCCCTTGTGTTCTCAGTGGAGAGCAAGGAGCAGGTCTGGATGGAACACGCTGAGGCTCAGCCCCATGTGCACCAGCAGGAGCACCCTGATGGCCACACAGCAATGGAGGCAAGGCACAGTGTCATCCCACTGCGCCTCAGTCCTGCTCCCTCTTTTCTAGCACGCTTCTGTGACTCTGAACAGATTGACTGTGGCACATTTATATCCAGCAGCGTTCCTCTACAGCAGGGGATTCCATGCTCTGAATTTATGGCTGGATTATGTTCCTTGTTAAGCTATCTCATAGGACAAAGCAGCTGTAGCACATGATCCCCGCAGCACTCCTGCACTGGAAACAGGCATGAGCCATGGGCTCACCCAGCCTCCCTTACAATTTGTCACAACAAACCCCTCTGATGTGGTGAGAAAATGTAGGCGACACCCTTCTCCTGGAGGTAGGCAGTTTTAAAGCTCCTACTTCAGCCAAGTGGTATAAGAAAATAGGAACTGAGATACAAATGTCTTCTGAAAGCGTTTTTTCAACATTTGAGCTGCATGCCCAGTTTTGGCGTGTGTTGCTTCACTTCATTTAAAACCTTGCTTCAAGAAATCCACAGAATAAGTGTACAGCAGCCAAGTTTTGTTTATTTTTTATTAATTCCTCACTCTGCAAAGAAGCAAACGCTTCTTTCTCCACGGTTCTTTCTCTCAGCTCATTTTTATGTCACAGGAGAGCAGTCTCAGAATTTTAGTTCCTTAAATAAAATATTGATAAGAAAGTACTTCAAGCTAGGGACAGTGAGGCATACAAGGTCATGCCAAGTCCCCAAATCAGAAGTGCTAGCCGCTGTGCTGCTCTGTGGCTGTGTAGCACCATGTGCACACTCCTAAGAAACTCAACAATCTGCACGTGTAGCTCCTACCAAGTACATAATAAAACATCATTTTTGTTTCGATTGGTGCAAATTGTCAGTCTGGAAACACCCACGTGGATGCAGAAGTTACAGTGGCTGCCAAACCCACTCAGGGTGTGGTGTTTGCTGTTGTGTTTCTATTAGTGACTTGGTTGCTTTGTTTTGCTTTGAAGACCCAAACAATGAAACTTCTCTCACCAGCCACAGAACACAGATCATAGCCTTCTGAGGCAAGGGTTCTCTCAACCTTATTCCCTTGATTTTCTGTCCCTTCATTGGAGTAGCATATGACGTGCTAATGAATTTATTGCCATCATTGGGCTGTAGTCCTGCACCTATTTGTGCACATCACTAACTTTGTTATCATGAGGAGTCTGAAATGGAAGTGGGAAAGCAATAAATGTGTATGCATGCATAGCATGTTGGGGACCTGAATCTCCTCAAATATCTCTTCACAGCTACATCTCCTTAAACGCTGAATGTACATGTTTTGCCTATGTTAGGCTACTTTCAGAAAACAATCCATCCAGATCATGAATAGTGTGATATCTTTTCCTTGTTAAATAGCCCATCTTTTCAGTCTGTGGTGAACACAACATTCCAGGTCTCATTTCTTCACATCTGCCCATTGTCATATAAGACTGATTCACAGAGTTTGTCACAACCCTTGATGTACATCCATGCTCAGAATGACACAACTCATGACTGGAAACGCTCTTGAGGGTGATCAGCATACGTTTCATTTTAAGATACTGGAATAGATGTGCACTGCTGAAAAATTTTCCATACTTCTTAGCTAATGCACAAAATACATTAAATGATACAGAAAGAGTAAGAAGACTTGGTAGAACAGGGCACCATGTTTCAAGAAGGATCAGGCAAGTATAATGGAGCAGTGCTAACTATAATGCTGTACACTGGAATTCAATTCAAAGCCTGTATCTCAAAGAAGAGAACCAATAGTTCCAGAATTCTGTGGCATTCTCCTTATGAAAAACAAAGAGAAAGCATGCAGAATAAATAAATAAATAGGAAGTGCAAGGATATAAAGTATCGGGAGGGTAATAGCTTAGTGTAGGGAAAAAAAAGGAATGGATAAATAAATAAATAAACAGAGACTGATCTAACCCTCATTATCACACACTCCTTGTGTCTTTCTCAAACACAGATGATCTGACATTAATTAAGGTCCAACCAAACTCAGGCTCTTTACAAAGCTGAGAGCCAGCCCTGGGATTCAGCTGATGCTTTCATCAGACAAGACCAAAACTGAAAGTTGCCCGAGCTCTCACCACTGCTGTGGCCCCTGCCAGCAGAGCAAATACACAGGGCTGCCTTTTTAAAATCATGATTCTTCCAGGCATTGTAACACGTTTAAGTGCTGTGCTCGCTCTTTAAGACGGCCTCGTCCTGCTAATCAAAGCAGCCAGCGCAGTGAAGAGCCGCGCTCCCGCTGCGGGAAGGCTCAACGCCTCTCGCTGCCGCAGCCCCCTGCTGACACGTTTGACAACATTTAAGCAGGAAACTGTTAGACCTTACTTCTCTTTTCTTCTCTCTGTGTAGAAAACTTCTTTCCTGCTGTTTTCTCGCTCAAATTCAGAGCTGTTAAGATGTGCCCTGGCTTTTACCCCGAGCGTTGCCTTCAATTTTACCTCATACAACGGTTATCTACATTTTACTCAGACTTGAAAAAACTTACTCATTCCGTAAGATAAACTGTGAAAGTGCTTGGTAAAATAATGGATTTCTGATAAGCACGGTGAAAAGGTCACCCACGAGAAGTTTTCTTCAGAGGCAGCTTCAGAGCATCGGCTTGCAAACCAAATTGGGTCAGTTCGCGGCGTTCTTGTAGCTGTAAAGGAGGCCAAAAGTAAAGAGGCTGGGCTTGGAACTCGGCACCTGCGACGGCAGCCACAGGCTCTCAAACCACGAGCCCTGCTTGCCACCAGCAGCACTTTTTCAAAAGGAGGGGAAAATATCCATCTAGTGGGCTGACAGCTCCGCTAAGATAAATAAGCACCATTAATATTTGTTAAAATTTACAGCTGGGAAGCTGATCCAGGTGCAAGTTTTATGAGTTTTAAACTTTATTTTGACATAATGAGTAAGGTTAAAGCCGGAGGCTTTTGTGCCATTGCGAGAGGCTCAGTCAATGAGCACTGTAACCTAATTAGTTTTGATGCAGCAAATCAGCAAAGTCACTACTGGTTATGACCTCTGCCAAGAGTATAAGAGAGACAAGACAAATGAAGCTTAAGATGTTGTTAGTTGTTCTGTTGCAAAGTTCCAGATAAAATATGACAGGATGTTGTTGCTTGACTTCGGCTTCAGTTCTCCAGATGGCACTCAGCGCTGGCTTGTAGCGAGGCTCGCAGGGAGGCTGCCACATTGTCTCTGTCACAATGAAAGTTTTCCAATTACAAAGAGATAATGAGAAGAGATGCAAACTTAATCTCCTGAACAAAAGATGGCAAGCTGTGTAATAGCAGTTGAGGGGAGAGATTTCACATAGTTCACTTGCTTTTAATACTGCTCTTTAGGAAAGCTTTGCTATCCTGCCCAGTAAAACAAAGTAATCAGATGCACTTGACTCCAAGCATTAGGGAAGATGTGGTTGGACTCAGCCCTGCCACAGCTGCTCTTGTGGAATTAGTAGGTCTGATCCTCCTGTTGGGCTGTTGGTGTAAATCAGGAACAGATGCCCCTGAGACAAAATGGTGTAAAATGGATCCAAAAGGAAATTAAGCGCAGCTGGCTGAGAGTTGTTCACTTCTAGGTAGTTGTAGACCAGGTAACCTCTGGCAGTTTGTTTTTTTTAAAAAAAAAGGAGTTTCTTTCTCAAATATTTGTGAGATATTTAGTGGAAAAAAGAAACATGCAAAAAAAAAAGTTATGGCATCTTCATATTCGTAGTGCCGTACTGGGCACACTGAAGTTACTCAGTAGCCACACTCAGTACCCTGCAGAATAGCAGGGTAACGGCCTGATAACCACCAGAGATGGCATCTCACCTAGAGACCATTGTTAGCTGCGGGGAAGCACAGGGAATTGTATAGAGGCCAGAGAGTGTTGTAAAGCAACTACCCTCCACTTAACCCATTTGCGTGAAGAGCTGATGAATGAGTATAGCACACCCTTTTTTAAAAGCTCTCACTAGCGTGGCTCAGCCAGTGTCACTTGTGAATCACAGCCCTGTGGATGTGAGTGTCCTCTTGACACTTCAGACGTTTGAAAGCAACAAATCTCAGGAGCAATGTTTGGAATATGTCAGTACAAGAAATTCCATTTAAGTGAAAATCTTCATCCTGTCAAGGTGGTCAGACACTGGCACAGATTGCCCCTAGAAGTTGTGCAGTTGCCATTCCTGGAGGTACTGGAAGCTGGACCAGGTAGATGGTGAGCAGCTGACCCAGGAGTGGGACGGAACCAGCTCAGAGGTCTCTCCAGCCCCAGCTGTTCTATATTTCTGATTCAAATATTCAAATTATTATCTGCTTAAAATTGCCATCCATTGACAAACCAATTTAAAAAGAAAGTCACATTCTCTACCCAACGACAGCGATGTACTTCTGACAGGTAGGAAAATACCTAAGCACAAGCAGTGAAAACATGAAACAACACAATTGTTTTGGTTTCCCTAATTTCTAACTAAAACCCACCCACTGGGGGCACAAAACAGTGAGGGGGGTTCTGACAGGGCACAGCTGAGCAGCAGCCACAACTAGTGACAGCTGTGAGCGCTTTCTGACTGATAGAAAAGCCCTCTCGACACCTTGCCACGCAGGGGCACCTGTTCTTTCTGGCTTTAAAAAGGCCTTGTGGTACTAGAGCTGTGTGAGGTGTGGGTGGAGAAGAAACTCTGCACTTGACTGAGAAGAACTCTCCCTTTTGGGGGAATAACTGCAAAACAGGATTACAAGGGAAAAGACCTTGGAGACATACAGACAAATCTGGATTGTGTTGCCCAGAAGCAAATCTCCATCCAGAGCTTCAGGTAGGGGATTTCTATGCTCTTTTTTTGGCATCTTAGTCTAAACAGCACATGGAGAGAGAAAGAAACTTCTGACTAGACTGCTCTTCAGACCACACTGCTCTTGCTTCATGTACTTTAGGATGTTCTCCAAAGCCTATGTATTCACGCTGCTTATGATGTGCTAATGATGGTCATAAATGGTGCACCTCAACCCTAAATATTTAGAAGGTGAGAACTTTCTCTGCTTACTGGGATGGAAGACAATGCTGAAGCCCGTGCATGGAGCTGAGAATGGCACAATTCTCAAAGGTGTTGCTGTCAGTGGTTTCCCTTTGCATGCTGTGTTCTCTTCTCTTGTACCTTTTGCACAAGTACAAGCAGCTGTGACAGTCACAGTGCTGCCATCACGGGACATGAGGACTTAAAGAAGTAGGTCACTGAACTACACGAGGCCTTATTGCAAAGAGCAGTGCCTCTTTGTTTCCTGTGGAATCCAGTGAGAATAGGATGCTTTGAGTATCGCCATCGATGGCGAAGCTACAAACGGTGAAAACACATCGTACTCCACAGTGCAAGTGTTTATTCACCAGTAGCAGTGCAACACAATGAGAGAGAAGCTTTTTTTTTTCATTGAAATAGCAGCATGTGAGAACCTCAGGTGCTGTTGAAGCAGGACTCAAAAGAAATGGGATTTCTTTAGAAATGGGAGTAAAGAAGTAGATAAATGCAAAGTGTAAAGAGAAGAAAACACAATTTCACACACAGAAGAGTGAAAATATCTAAAGCAGAACAGCTTATAGGAAGTGGCTCTAGTTTCACACAGGTGTGGATGAGGACAAAACACTGGTGTAGGGAAACCCCCTACTAGGAGGCAACACATCTACTGAAAAGATGAGTTTGGGTCTGGTTCTGCGTTGTTTGTAAGAACTTTTTGCCTCTACCCACCCCTGCACAATGAGTCAATCTCTTTCTTTCTTTCTGAGGATAACCTCATTCTTTTTCCCTCATTGAGGTTTGATGTAATCAGAAGTTTTGCAGGAAAGGTGTTGAAAATCCTCTTGATTTTTGGTCACGAAGCCCCTTTGTTGTGGCTGCTCACTAGGATGCTGATAGTGTTGCTCTGCAAGGCACGCATGCAAACGGTAACTCCAAACCCCAGCGCTCTGATCTGATCTCAGCTTAACGTCTGAATAAATTCCCTTCAGTATTCCTAAAGTTCTCTGATATCTTTGGTTTTTTCCAACCTACCACTCTCAAAATTTCAACTTGAAGTTCTGAATTGTTAAGTCTGCTCGCTCGTGTCAGTGCAGCAAAGGCAGAGAGCAATCAAGGCTTAAAATTCTCCTCTGTTGAGCATCATGTCGGGGCAGTTTTTTACAATAAGATCCTGTGACATGGCTGAAAACATTCTTTCACAGCTGTTGATGTGTTAATCCAGCATGGGGAAGAGAAAACCGAAGAGAGACTTCAGCCATAGGGTTTGCATTTATACATAAAATTGATATACGGTTACAGCTAACAGCACGGTTATATCTGGATCCTGCGTGGTAACTGTTGATACGTTTAGTGTGGCATGTGGCATAAAACAGGATTAGATAAGGTTTCCTGCTTAACTGTGACTCTCTTGTGCGAAAGAACACTTATTCTCCACAGACCTCCTCGCAGTGCTGAATGCTGGTTTTGAAACGCGCTGTGCATCAGCAGTGTTTTCCAAAGGTTATGTCCCTGTGATTCACGTTAATTAGCAATGAGTTGGCTCTGAGATCGAGGACGTGCTCAGGAGAGGTTTTAGAGATTCAGTTTTAAAAATCCTCAATGAGCAGCCTATTCCCCAAGGTGTGAAAGGACCTAAACATTGGCTGGAGCAGGACCTCACACAAGTTTGATTGTTTAGAGTCAGACTGTGTTGGACTCGGAGAAAAGTGCTCATTTGGAAAGGACTGTATTCAAAATTCTGGGCCAGGGCACTAGGTTATTTGATGTTTCTTATCCATGTGATTTAGTCTTCAAGTCCTTCCAGAACCTGAAACATCACTGACATCTATCTGTAGAGTCTTGAGCAACTGTTAACTTCTATGTGCTTTCATTTCCATCTTCTCAGCTGGTACAGATCTAGCCTTCCCTAAGGGAATGCAAAGGACCTGAGTGTGATGTTTTGCTGTGGGGTTTTCTTGTGAAAAGCTTAATAATACTTCCTATGTTCAGAGGAAACATTCTCCCCTGTATCCTGGTGCTGAGCATCTCTGTGTATATCGCTGCAGTACCAGGCAATGTGTACTAGAGACTGGAGTGCCTGGCAAACTGGTACAAACCAGGTGAACAAGTGCACCAAAGCTAGCTATAGCACATACTACTGATCTTTGTCCCCTGGAACTTGCTAGCCAATGTCTAGGAGTGATTTGGGGAGGGGGTGCTGAAACTCATCTCTACCCACAGTAAACAAGTGTGAGAAATCACGTCTGTACTGCAGCTACATGTTCAAATCCACTTCCAAGTAATAGAGACGTACATGAAGGTGAAATGGGTAGGAGGTTGTGCTGGTAGCCATTCTGTAGGCTACAGGTGCAACATGGGGTATCATGCGATGCTGTCAGCTCACAGCCCAAAGAACAAATGCAGTTGTGTTCACATGTAAGTCCACTAACTGCCAGAAGGAAAGATGCCTGCGACTTCTGTAGTCAGCAGTAAGCACAGCTGGCATCACTCTATCCAAACAGGAATTAAACCGTATGAATATGGACATACTAAAATATGACAGTATTTGTATTTGGGGAGAAAAATCACTTCTTTCAGTATGGATCTTGAGTGCATTTGTGACTCATATAGTCTAAATGATGAGACAGTTCAAGCAGCACAGCCAGGTAATAAATAAAGCACTATAAGCACTTTATCTAGTGTGTGTTGATCTATCATGAAATGGAAGTGTTCAGCAGCGAGGAGAATTGACCAGCCCCTGACAAGATATAATGGAGTTAGCTGTCAAGGAAGTGGAGATAATGTACTATTTAATATTACACTCCTGATAACTAGTCAGAAAGATCTACCTGTATCACACTTCCCAGGTTATTTGTAACTGGATGCAACAGAGCTTCGCTAGAAAGAGGTGTAAAAGGGAACGACATCTGCACCTTCAAGTGCGAACACAGTCTATATCTGCAAGACCTTCCGTGCCCTAATTAAGGACCAATTTAGAGTTAAGCAAGAGCTGAGCACTTTGCAGTCAGAGGGCAGCTCACTTTTGCTGTCCTTGGGAAGCTCAGGTTTCCTCCTCTCCTCCCTGTTTCTGCATTTCTGCCCCTGCTCATGGCTACAGTATGTCACCCACACCTGGGCATGAGCTCTGGCACCTCCCCAAACTGAGCTGTTGTAGTGTAATACAGCTGTACAAAACCAGGTCTTTTCCCCCTGCATTCCTTTTTTCCCCCCTGTATTCCTTGTCTGCTGGTTTAATGAGTGAGGTTGGCCCATGGCTCATTTCTCAGTGATGGAGGGCTGGAAACTACAGCTCCCTGTGGGTGCAGTCCTCAGTCCTCACCATACTATAGCAGCTGTCTAGATGTATGGTCCGGAGCTGGGCTGGTGGGACTTGTGATTCCTGATGTTTCAAACTACTGGTGTTTTTCTTTATTGTAGGGTCTGATTCCCCACACCTGCACCAGTAGAGTGTCTGTTGGTTTGTGCACTAGTGTAAGGCCAACAGAAAACTAGGTTGATGATGTTTGAATTATTAGTGGAAAACACCCTGGCTATTCCCATTACACTTGTGTAAAATCAAACCCCTGTCTCTTTCTGTTCTTCTGCCTATCTTCTAATCCAGTAAAGATGGAGCTCTTCCACAAGACAATGTTCATTCCCTAGCTCTGAAGGCATTTAGGAAAGACAGAGCATGCAAACTGCCAGCAAGTGGTGTGTCAACACCTAGAGATGCAGGCTAAACTGCCATGTTGATGTATCAGCATAAAATAAGAGGGATCCTTATTTGGGAGGTACAACTTGAGCAGAGCACTTCCTGATATTACCCAAAGTTTTGCCCACATAAGGGATTCCAAATCTGGATTAAATTGTGGCATTCACTTTGCTGTCAAGAACCAAAGTGTTCAATTAGTTTTCTGGCACGTTTCTAATCTATCATGTACTGTAATAACTAATTACTCAGACAAAAGGCTGATACTGACAATGCAAAGTACTCCTGCCTGGAAGGATAAAGAGCTGTTCAGAACTCAGATATAATGAGAGGAAAACAAAGCATGGGATGATTTGATGACAGCCACGAAGAGAACACAGATGGGATGGAAAACTAGAAAAACACATAAAATTCTTGTTATTTAAAAACACAGGACTACATAGAGAGAGAGAGAGAGGAGCCAGTAATATCACCAGGCTGCAGAGCGTGGTGTGAACCTGTCCAGGGCCACAGAACAGCTCCACATTGTGCAGTCAGTAATTCAGCAGGGTTTGTCTGTCCCTGCCCATCTTATGAGATGCTGGGGCTGGTGATGTCCAGCTGGTCCTGAGGCCAGGTCCAGTGAGGTTGGGCTGGCTGACTTATACTCATACTACGTACAACTTCAGAAACACTCATCTCTTCAACTCCAAATGAGATCACTGCATTTTTTTCCACAGTTTTTCATGCCAGTCTCTGTGACCATTCCACTTAGAAGAGACTAAGAAAAAGGCAGGCTGTAACAGACATAAATAATTCCTCGAAGCACGAGCAGCTCAAATTAAGACCAGGACTTGCCCAGCAACATATGAGGATGGAGTGCCTTGGTTTCGTGTGGTTTTTGGCACATGGCAGTGTGCACCTTGAGTCACAGTGGGGAATGCTCTCCAGCAGGGAAAGAAGGTGCAGGAGTGTGTGAATTCAGGAAAGAAAGAGAGCCTGGGTTTCATGATAAGACGAAGAAGTGACCCTCTGCTCTCCCTAATTTTGTAGGTAGCCAAGACTGCTCCGACAAGGACAGTGAGAGTCACTGGTGTTGAGGAATACCATGTATTCACTCGATTCCTTTACTTGCTGCAGAATTCATGTATTCACCTGATTTCATTCCCACCTATGCAGCAGTTCCTGTCCTGAAACCCTTGAGCTGGCATTTAAGTCAGCCTGGCATGTTAATCTGTTTCTGTTCTTCACTGTGTCTTTTTTCTGGAAACACAGACGTGCAGGTCAGTAACTTGGAGCACAGGTCTCAGTAAAGCCTGAGGTGTCCTGGATGTGTCTTGTTCGAAAGCACTCTTGCTGATGTTAATGTACAGGCTTACCTCCAATAGATAGGAGAAAACGAACAGGACTAGTAATCCTCCTCTCCCTGTTGCACATCCGAGGAAGTCAGAGAAACACACAAGACCCCTACGACTTCTAGACTAGCAATAAAAGCCTAATCTCAAGTCATGGCTCCAATCTGCCACTGCTCCACCTGTAAGTTTTGTTCTGAGTTGAACTAGGGGCAGCAGCTGACGGACTGCTGAAGGGTTCCATCCAAGTGCAAAGAAAAGTCGAGCATGTAGTCACAGCTCACAGGAGCTCACAGGAATGCTTTTGCCCAAAAAACCCTCAGTCTCTGGTTCAAAGTTGCAGTAACCAGTGATGGCTGTCAGGGAATGGATTCTGTTGTTGTTGTTTTGACTTCTTGTAATCTGACATTCACAACATCCTTAAGGAAAGGAGATGCCCACCATGCTTCCTCATTGCTTTGTTTTGAAACTGAGCTCTTCTTGCTTCATCCTGGCATTGGAAGATAAGAAATCAGCCCCAGGCACTGCTCTTGGGTAGCAAGTAGCAGCTCAGTTCCTGCTGTACACACAAAGTCAGACCCTTTACTTCCTGCTTATCACTTTGCATTTAACTATTTTCTGCATTAAATCCTCATCACTGTAAGTTACTTTGATACTTCTTTACAACTGGGGTTCCTCTTGCCCAGCAGCAAACTTTGTTCCTTACCATTCAGCCCCCTGTTGTTGCTTGTTTTAAATCGCCTTCCTCATCCTGTAGCTGGCTTCTTTATGGATACTTCTAGAAATCTTTCCTGATAAGAGATTTGCTCTGAGATCCCAATACGCTTTCTTAGCAAAAATAGATTCCTTTAGATACTTTACAGTCTGTTTGTAATGATTTTACTCCTTTGAATGCACTCCTGGTGTCCC
The DNA here is from genome assembly GCA_028565055.1 of Phoeniculus purpureus. Classification (NCBI taxonomy): domain Eukaryota; kingdom Metazoa; phylum Chordata; class Aves; order Bucerotiformes; family Phoeniculidae; genus Phoeniculus; species Phoeniculus purpureus. Next base: position 10,499,935 of record JAOXOE010000602.1, read on the forward strand.
GTGGTCTTGGTTGTTGTCTGGAGTTCCAGATGCTGAATGGAAGCATACTTGGGGTTCTATCACAGGGTAGCTCTGCAGTGAGCAGGGCTGCAGTGCTTCTCATTTCCATTTGTGCGTGCTTTCTGAAGATTCTCAACCTTGGGCTTCCAGTCTTCCCCTCAATTTTTATTTTGCTAAGTATAATGTCCTACAGAACTGGCTTCATCTCTAACCGTAGTCCTTGCCTGAGGCTGAGCCTCAGATCCCCAGCCATGGCTCAGAGGCCAAACTGTCTGGGGACCAGTCTTTGGGTGGCACAGCCTCTCATTCGATGGCCTCCACCCAGCAGCATTTCAGCTCAGCACCAGACCTTGTCTGTCTCCCAAGCACAGCCCGAGTGGGGTAAGGGTGGTGAAGGCCCGGTGGAATCACAGCTGTCCTAGAAAGACAGCAGGCACCACAGCCAGGACTGGGGAAACTGCACCTTCCTGCCCATGGCTTTTGTCTCACAGTTGAGTCATCACCCTTCTGCCTACGAGGAGGATGACTAGGGCTGTCCATCTGTTCGTTTGCCACCAGTCAGACCTAGCTCTAGCACACCCATTTTATTTTCTTCGCTCCTACTGTTTCACTCCTCTTGTTTGTCAGAGAAGCCTTTTAGATTGATCCAAACTTCTGAGCTTTATTCAGTCGGGTTTTATTTCTGCCCTTTTCATGGTACTGGATTTTTGCAGCCACGCTGGCAGGCTGAGCTGGCCCTCAGTTACTGGCTCACCAAGGAGCAGAGACTCCATGCTGTGTGTAGCTGGCTCCTTGCCACCTGCTCCTGTGACAGAGGATGGGTGTCAGAACAAAGCTGGCGGCATGAATTGGCATGATGAGGTGAGAAAGTAGGGTGCACCATGCTCCAGCTGATGCTTGCCAATGTAATCGCCCTTCAGGCAATAATTCTTGCCAGTGCGATGGCCTCCAGGGACCCTCTGCAAGCCAGTGTAAGCCAGAGCCACTTCTGCTTCCCCATCACTCAGCTGCCACGAGTGTTATTATTCTTGTTATTATATATGAATGTTAATATTCTTACATGAATTCAAGACTGAACCCCTAGATTTACATTAGTCTGTTTTTTGCAGTAACAAATAGAGGGAAATTACCTCCTATTTCAGAACCCTTAAGTGGAATGAAAAGAAAGCAGTAGCCAGGTTTGGAAGGTGAGTCTTGGGAGAACAGCCTTTTGCACTGGTGCACCACTCTGAACACCATAAGGAAGATGAACTGCTGACTCTGCCGTACAACTGCCGTTCATGGCCACTGTTAGGTGATTGCAGCCTGCTTAGCACTGGCTGCAGTAACTTGGTTTTCCTTAAAGCAGCAGAAGCAGTTCCCAGATCTGCTTTCCCCAAGCATCCCTAACAGTGGCCATGAATGGCAGTTGTAGAGTCAGCTGTACAGCAAGAATGACTGTGAACTTAGGGGAGACAAATGAAACGAGGACAAGACCTGAGAAGTGCTAGGTCAAGTTCCCTCAGCTAACTGCAACGAACATGAAAAAATCTTCTATCTTAAATCCAAGAGACAGCCAAATCCTCTCAGAACACTAAAGCAGCTCTAGCAGGTCAGTGCATGGTAGCATCCGTGAGGATTTGAAATTTTCTCTTCTCGAGAGCTTCGGTTTCCCAAATGCCTGAGCCTCAGGGTATCACAAAGAACTCACCCAACACCTTCTATTGAAGAGATTAGCTTGTTGCTGTTCTTTCAAATTGCTCTCAGTTAAGCTGCTTAGTTGATTCTTGGTTTGTGAGCATTTTTATTTTACGGTGTGGCAAGAGTTCCTCAGCTCCTGACGACTGCTGTTATAAATAATATGGGCTGGGTCATGAAATGTGCCTCCTCTCTTCCTAGTTCACCTTTAAAATGGAAGCTTGAAGGTTCACAAAGGGTGGCTGAACTGAACAGCAGCTAGAAGTTTCATAACCCAAAGAAAAAGAGCAAGTAGGTCCTTCATGAAGTAGCAATTCTATAGGGAGCATCAGTGTGATGGATGGAGGTAGATGAGTCATGAAGTGCCTGAGGGATGGGGGCTTAGTGCCACAATGCTGGCCTGTGCCAAAGCCCAAAGTGAATCGTGCCCTGATTGGAAAAATCCTGGTCATTTTTAAGCAGCTTTGCAAGCACCACTGCTTACTGTTTAAATTGCTAGATGTGTAAGAAGTCTACAACCAGGAAGCACTGGTTCCTCCCCATGCTGTCTGCAGGACCTGGCAGTAAGTTCTTGTAGGACTTCCAACATATTTCACTACCTACAACACATTCAAAGCATAAATCTTAGCAATTGCATGAGCCAACCCCTTTTGCATTTTGTGGCTCTGTAAACGCCTATAATGAAAAACCTACCACAGAAAATGTCTTTGCATGACTGCTAGTTTACAGCTTCACTACAGGTTCCTAACGCAAGTGAAAAAGGCAAAACACAACACCTGATGTTTGATGATGGTTGCACAGACCTCAGCTTGAATGACAAGCTAAATCTGACTGAGGGTGACTTCCCTTGCAGAGCATCAGAATTACAGCCTTTGAAAATCATTAGCAATGTGGCAAATTTAAAATAGAATGTGTTTTAAGCAGACAGTGCTAGACCTCTCAACTCCATTTGCTATATAGGGCAAGTACTGCCAGATAAACAAGAGGACAGTATCTGAGTGGGCAAGTGTGTGGATGCTGAAAGGCTCAGATAGTCATGGGTCCCATCTGCCAGCTCTACCTGATTCCTATTTAGCTGAGGTCAGCTTTCGAGTGGCAAAATAGAAACCAAGGGCCAGGAAAAGTCCTGCTGTGGTCTCACCAAACCGCCTCGGGTTTGGAGAAACTCCTGCAAGAGCAATTGACCAGCCCCTGCAAAGGCAGCAACACCCCCAGGGTCCTTTGTTGACCAAAAAAAAAGCAGCTGTCTGCCAGGACAGAGTGGGTCTTAGAAGTGAGCACGGTTTATAGGAAGAGGAAAAAGAACTTATTGATGCCAGGAGCCTAACAATTTAATCTAATAAAAAGAGTAGGAACTGATTGTGGTATTTCAGTCCATCTGGACTAAATCCACCCATCTGCAAAGACTTAACTTTGAAAGATATTTGAAAATCTCTCTTTTCAAATGCACACTGACTTTCTTTAGCCGCCTCTTCTTAGGAAGCACTGGCATCCCAGTGCAGCCCCGTTCTGCCGGTTACACCGTCTTTCCTTCTGAGGCCAGAAAGATGCTCAGAGAGGAGGACCCAGGGGGCTGGGAGGCACTGAGCAATCCGCCAGCACTGCTTGTCCCTCTTGGGGTGTTTGGCCTATGCTAGCGATAGTTTTGTGGACCTTAAGGCAACTAAATGAACGTGGTCGAGGGTGCTCGAGCACCACGCTGGCAGCCGCTGCTTCAGGGGACCTGTTGCAGTTTCTTATTTTTAACAGTTCGGGGACAAAAAACACACTTTACAAAGAACTGCAGCTTGGGGAAGTCAATCGATCCTACCGGCACCCCTAGAGGGAGAGGAAGCCCTCCCGAGAGAACCCCCGCGTGTGCGGCTGCCGGGCATAGGGCTGCAGCTGCTGCTAGCCCCGGTACCACCCGGTGGCCCCTGTAATCCGCCTGCCCCGCGACGCTCCCCACCGCCTGACCGGCCGCGATACCCGGTGCCGCAGCGACACCCGGTGGCCAGTCCCGGCATTGCAGCTGTAACAGCGGAGGCCGGTCCGCGTCTGGATCTGTTTGTCCCAGCTTTGGTTTGTCTTTAATGCGAAGTTCAGACATTGGTTTTTCATACGGGTGACAGTTTCTATTTTCTTTCCTCCTCCGTCCAATAAGTCTCTGCAGAACTTCATGTCTTTCATCTGCTCTGTCTGCCGGTCTATAAATATTTATAAGGATTATGCAGGAGGTAAAGGGAAATTAGAGTACATGCTTTACCTACATAATATATGGAACTAGGTAAGATCCTGCTCGCAAAAAACATTGTCCTCCAGAAGTGCTGTGAAATTTAATTCTTACTCTCTTTATTTAAGAAAGGTAATTCAGGTAATTTTTGTTAAGTATCAACTAAATCAAACCATGGATCTTAAATGAATCATAGAATCATAGCACTGCTTAGGTTTGAAGGGATCTTAAAGATCACCTAATTCCAATTGCCCTACAATGGGCAGGGTCACCTCTCACTAGACCAGATGGCTCAGAGCCCCAGCCAACCTGGCCATGAACATTTCCAGGGAGGGGGCATCCTCCTCTCTGGACAACCTATTCTGGTGCCTCACTGCTATCAGAATGAGGAATTCCTTCCTAAGGTCTAAATGATATCTTAACATTTTTAGTTCTTCATTAAGAGCATACTTACGAAAAAATCCATCTGGAAACAGCAACACTCGGAAGCTAACAGAATGAAAAATCTGGCTTGTATGCAAGTAGCTCATCACACCAGCAGTGAAAGGCAGCACATTGTCTTCTCAGATGACAGAGACACATAGACAATAAAACTGTAGAGTGTATTAATATTTCCCTCCAGAATCTGGTAAGTTTTACATCATGTGCTCACTTTAATTCCACTGCTCATAAATTAAGAACTGGTAACCAGCTCACTTAGCATGTTGTCAAGAGAGTCCCAGCTTGGTTCACGTTTTCACACATGTACGCAGATTTAAATTGCTCAAATACTTAAACACCACCACAGACCTGTATGCTGGCAAGAAGCCGCCTTGCTCAGTGTGAGAAATGCCAGCATGTGCCACTGTACTTGAAAACTTCATTTGGCTTCCACTTACCACCTCTGCATTTCCAGCCCCACTGCTGCTGCCTAGCTCCAAGAACACACACCGCAGGTTTCCAACCCAACCATATCCTTCAGAGATACAGCCAACTGCTACATTCAGAGGAATGGTCTCCCTGAGGATTTGCAATTCACCCCTGTCTACCTTATATGATATCCCAGAAAACTAATCTCTGGGATGACAGCTCATTCAGTACCCTGGAAAATTTACCCAGGCTGAGCTCTTCTTTAAATAATGACCTGACATTTGTTCTGTAGAGGGAGACAAAGCCCAGACTGATGAAAACAGTTGGCAGCTGTTTTCATTTGTGCCATTCAGAAGCCAGATGATAATTTGTCCTTGGGGATTCATCACTCCTTGGCAGACAGACCTGTCCAGCACACTTCGTTATTGCTTTTGCTGTTACCTCCCACCCTTGGTGCACGCAGCGCACACACAGAGTCAATACTAAAGGCAGACTAACCTAGACCTGACTACCAAGAGTCATAAAGGGTTTCATGAAACTGGGAGATAAGATCACACATTAATTTGGTGATGACAATACAAAGTAATGCAAATTGGGAAGGATTAATTTGCTAGCCCTGCATTAAAGGTTGAATTAGCTATGGCTCAGAAAAGAGATTCCAGCATCTCTGAACACAGCTTAACGTAAACATTTGCTGAGCAACAAGCAATGATCAAAAAGGCAGAATATTATGAATTGCTGGACGAGTAGACCAAACCAGAAAACATCATTCCACATGAATTGTAAGTTCAACTTCTGCATACAGCATGCAGCTCTCGTCTCTTTAATTAGCTAGAGCTGAATTGCAAAACGTGCAGACAAGGGTGACCAGGATAATCAGAGCATATTCCATACAGGGAGAGATTAAATCAATGAGGACTTCCCAGCCTGGAAAAAGAGGTTGCAAGGGCCTGACGACAGTGACGGTACATAAAATCATCAAAGGGATCGAGGAGAGTGAGGTGCAATTATTCATTATTTCTCACAGTATAAAACCAGGGCTGGTCAGGTAAGGATGAGTTTTTTTTCACACAGTTCTGAATTAAACTGTAGCATTTATTCTCAAAGGTTGTTGTGCAGGGCAACTATTTAGGATGGCTCAAGGAGTTGTTTAACTTGGGCAACAAAGTTACAAAAGGGCTTGGACTAGTTGATCTTTCGAGGTCGCTTCTAATCCCTAATGTCCTGTGATTCTGCGAACCTTGGAAACAACACATAATCCTGCAGAGCTGCCCACACATTAACGAGGAAAGCAACAATAAAACCCATGCGAGTCGAGACAACGGTATACAATTGTTAACTGTGCATGCTGCCCTACCACACCTTACACCACCACAGTTGCAGAGCTGCTCTTTAGAGGGGATGAGTTAATGTATGCTTTTTCATACTATGCCCCTTACTCTATCTATTTCTCACAGCTTTTGTTTTTATGTTTAAGGACTCTCCCAAATTGTTGCTAGTATATTGGATGGTTTCTGTTCTACTCAGCTGAAGGCTGAAGATGCTCCAGCAATCATCTTCCAAGTGCATTACCTGCTCTTGCACCTAAGCTACAACTGAGCATGTAGAATTATAATCAACATGAGCAAGATCAGGCTGTACAAACAGCTGTTCTGTTGCTCTCACTTCCCCCATTAAAATACAGGCTCTACCACATGATCTCTCCTGCTGCCGTGAGATACTCTCCATCCACTTTGTGTGAACAGTGAGGAAAAGCGAGTCGTGGTTCAGCCTCAGAAGTTGATGTGCAAAGCAAATGCAAGTGTTGCCACTACGCACAGGCTGAAGGGACACTGCACGTGAAGCAGCACAGTTCTCCAGTGCATTTGCTTCCCTGGCTACAGCAGAAGCTGCAGAAACACAATTCTATTAATCCCAAATCAAATCTCATTTTAGCCATGCTACTGTCACTATCCTTTGAAGTAGCTTCCATTCAGGATGCCTACACAGGCTTTCCTTCTTTCACACCAACATCTAGTGCTGAGTTTTGTTAAAGAAAAATGCAAGAAAGATGAAAACCACTTGCATCCTGGCATCAGGAGCCAGCCCTTGCTTTGCTGCCTGTGCCCATGCAAGACAAAATCCCAGGGACAGAAGACCATGAGCTCAATGCAAAAGAGGTTGTAGACTCCAGTTTTCTTCCTACAGCATGCTGGTGATCTGGGCAAGGCTGCAGAGAAGTTGTGGTAGCAGCTTTAAAGGAGCAGCTGGGGCTGCCCTATAGCTCAGAGCTGCCTGCACCCAGCCAGTGTGGAAATCTCAGCCCAAGATGCGATACTCACAGCCACAAATAAGCTGGTACATGCAGGGACTGGTGTGCAGCAGAGCACGGAAGTTTCCTTCTTGCCCAAGAGGCAGGGTGGAAGCAGTGCACAAACCAGACCTCATTTCATTCCTGCTTTCCTTAGGAGGCTGTGCAAACCAGGCCCATGGCTCAGACTACCCTGCAGTCTTGCCTTCTAGCCCCATGAGACTCTGCTTCCAGCTGTAGCTTTCAAACAATCACTAGTCAACAGTGATCAGTAAGCAAGACAGTCTCCACATAATGCAGCCCATGCACCACTAAGACATCACAAAATATGAAGCAGCTCACCAAAAGCATGTTAGTACAGAAATAACAGAGCTGATACATGTTTGGCTTTCCTTTGTATTTAACATTTATATTTAATACATTTATATTGACCCATCCCTTCTCATTTGATACAATGAAGTATTTGTTCTGAATGGAACCACCACATTAGGTGTAAAGCAGAGCTTTACATTGGCCTGTTTGGTTTGGCCCTCTCTCTTCTTCAGCAGCACCACAGCTCAAAGGCTGGGACAGCTGGTTCCCATGCAAGTGCTCCTTGTGCTGGGAGACAGTTCAGGCACCTTCCCAAGTGTGTTCCCCACTGAAATCCCAAAGACAGCAAAATCACAGAACATCAGGGACTGGAATGAAGAGAAAGAGAGGATGTGTGATATCCTAGCTGATCTTTTCACAAAAACATGATTCCAAGACACTTTTTCCCACGTACAGAGTCCACTGATAAGAAGACAGACTAGAAAAGCAGAGCTGTAAAGCAGGATCAGTGCTGTGCTTTGGTAGTGTCTGGTATTCACCCTATCACAGGCAGGAAGGAAATAGTTTGTAAACATCAAACAGTATTTGCAGCTGGTATTTGGGTGTATTTTCAGCTGGGATTCCTCCCCTTCCCATGAAAACAGACACACATTATCATTTAACAACTAATTGATTTATTTAACAATACAAATTTCTTTCTACTGCATGGTTTAGCAGAGAGAACTTGAGAAACAGAATTAGCTTCTTTTCTTTTTTTAAAATTTAAATGTTTACACAAAACCAACCTTGAATTCAGTAAATATAAAATTTACACACAAAAAAAACTACATCAAAAAATGAACAGAATCATGACAAACCAACAAAAAAAAAGAAAAAGAAAAAAATGTGAATTCAGTGTAAAGGATTCAATGGCAAGGAAGGCAAGATGGGGCAACACTAACATGGCATCCCACTTGTACACCTAGGTATCTCAAGTTGTAGGTACAATACAAACCCAAAATACATTAAAATTAGGATTAAAACCTGTATTTTCATACCATAATATTTTATGATATAAATATCTGTAAATCCTGTAGGCAACACAGTTAACACGTGAAATACATAGTTTGCTCTTCACTGGAAAGTCACTGGAGTGATGTACGAGCACCGTGTTACCCATGAGTGCACTCATGGTCAGCAGTGAGCAGACTTTAGTCGTCCAGCCCGGTTGTGATAGCCCCTTGTTTCTTTGCCAATCTGTGCTATTTCTGCCATGTCCAACGGCATCATGAGAAACTCTGGTCACCCTCAGCAGTGATTTCCAGCTCCTGGCATTAGTCTATTACCTGACTATTCACCTGCCAGATCCCCTGTTTCTCATTCCCTTTTGCACTTTAGAACCTGAACTCTAAAGCTATCTTGTAGCTACCAAAAGAGACTGGCTTCTAGGTTGAGATATTTGGGATACACAGTTCTTCAAGCCACCTTCAGGAATCTGTAGAAATATTTAAAGTAGGGTGGATAACTCATTATCCAAGGTCATGTGATACAAAAAACAGGGCCCTATATAGTAATGGCTAATTTTAAATTTAGATCTTTAACATTTTTTTTCTATTGCTTTAATATTTAAACCCAACGTTTAGTTTCCATAGATTAAATGAGCAGAGCATCTTGTTGATGGAAGTGCTACATTATCTCCAAAAACACCGGGTAGTGAGGGACAGTGTAAAGTTAAAAATTAAGTGTAATTTTAAAAATCATCTAAAGGGATCAGATTTTGTTTTTTCCCCCTATAATCAACAGTGTGACTGGCAACCTATAAAAGCTTGAATTATAAAACTACTAGTGTCTCTATTTTTTAAACTGTATGTACTATAAAGCTGTATGTCTTTGTTACTTACAGATGTTACAAAATCTCCAAGCCAGAAAGTGAAGGGGGGAAAATGTAGTCTAAAAGTTTTACGGATTTCATTTGCACTAAGAAATACTTATTCCCCCCGCCCCCAACTGTTTTTATGTCATAAAAATCTGATTAAACTTATTCTAGTACTTTCTTTCCTGGACAGATGATGTAGAGTCATGCTTTGGAAGACCATTTATCAATGGGTAACTAGTTCTCCAATCAGCAAGTCTGACTTGCTTTCCTCGTAAACAAAAGCACCAGACTACCTCTAACGGCCCTTGTCCTGCAAAAAAAATACTCATAGCAAGACTCAGACAGTACGTAACGAGAGCAGGACTGGCCCTGAAGCAACCAGCTACGTTAGCTTCTGCAATTAGGCATCTGCAATGCCCTCATTCCAACTTCAGAAAGAGCCAACCAGTATTAAATTTAAGGAAACTGTAGAAATGACATTTGTTCTGTTAAAACCAAAACAGGGTAAACTTAGACAATCCACAGGTGTGCATTAAATATTTAACAGCAAGCCTTTGCTTATGTATATTAATTTAAAGATAATCCCCAGGGATTTCTGATATATTGGCCTTGCCTTGTTACTATAATTAAATTTATTCAAATACTAATTTAAAATAGGAAAACGAAGAAACTACTCCTTGGGGAACATGTTTATTGTGTTTGAGATGATACACTGGGTGCTCTCTGAGCTACAAAGGGAAAAAGGAAATCCTTTCATTACAAACTGACAAAGGTAAAAGTTAAAACAGTTTTCACAACAGCATGTACCACATATTGGAAATAGATCTGGGTTTAATACAAATGACATAATTCCTAGTAATCTACAGCTACCTTTAATAACTTCATACAGATAATGAATTAGGCTAAAATGCACTATAATATTTGGTTGACTTCAGGAACAGTATCCTTAGTACATCACAAAATACATTTTGATATCCCAAAGAAGCAAGACTTGCAAGTAGGCATTTTAAACATAACTAATCTACAGCTACAAATTTCTACTCTTGATAACATTTACCTTTTTGGGGGGCAGTATCCCAGTCTTCAAAAGGATAAAAGCAGAGTAGAATCAGTATAACATATACACAGAAGTCCGTATTGTAAAGGCTATAAAGATCTGTTGCACACTGCAAAGTTGCCTTCTGCACCTTCACACTGCACAAGTAGTTTGTCATTTATGTTGCATATCTCTTGGTCCACTGTCTGGCTATTCTGTCATGTTCTGCTCTGTTGGTCAGGTACTGAGTGGCTATGCTCCCAACCAGAGGGTCAGCTGCAAGGGACAGAAGAAGATCCATTAGTAACCACTTGAAAAGCCAAACAATTTTTCTATATATTATTTGAAATACTGAGTCCATTTTAAAACACAGTCTCTTTGTTAGGGCAGAAAATGCCATGAGATATAGTGGGGGCTCTTATCATATGAGACATTTCCAAGAGAACGCATTCAGGGCACACTGAGTACAAAAAGAAAACAAATATTTTTTGTAGTTGTCTGCATACTAATGAATCTTGCACCCAGCAGCCCTTCCAAAGGGATGAAGCAGGGCAGCTTTCATCCCTTTGGAAGGGCTGCTGGGTGCAGAGGACACTTGGGTCACAGTGCTCGACAAGACTGGTGCACATCACAGTGTCAGGACTGTAGGACACACACCGAGGAGACCCAGTTTGCTTTGAGTCATGAAACTTCCATATGAGAGGCTGATCCATTTGTCCCTGATCACCAGTCTTCTGTAAATGAATTGTCATCTTAGCACAATTGCTAAGTGAAGTGCTGAGAACTGAGGTTGGCACATAGATGACTTCTTTTTTCTGCTGAGAAACTGCAGATACACAGCTTCTCGTGGGTGGTGCAGAGAGAAACATTCCTCTTGGCTTTTTGCCCAGGACTTAACCAACCTTGGACAAAACCCACTAAGCTCGGTAACAACAGGTGTCTGCTTCAAAAAAGATATCTGTGATGCAGCTGAACAATATAAAAGCAAGCTCGCTTGCACAGAGTCAGAGATAGTGTCCTTTCTCTGCAAGAGAGTCTCTATCTACGGACAGGCTGTCGTGGCTTTTCTGGCAGATGGGGCTTTCAGCAACAGAAGGACACAATGAAATGGACTAGGGTAATGAATTGGATTGTGAATCTCTTGGATATTCTCTATGATATGTTTGTGTAGGTCTTTCTGATCACATGGACATTTTGTCTGCCCCTGGGTTTCTTGCTGGGATGTTTCTGGACAGAAGTTTTTTTTCCACAGTTCACACAGTTTATTAGAGTTGGAAGGGGCCTTCAAAGGCCATCAGGTCCAACCCTCCTGCTCAAGCAAGATACAACTTACTGAAAAGTATAATGACCCAAAAGCCTAAATCAACTACACAAAACTGCATCAAGATGGGTCTTAAACATCTCCAGAGAAGCAGACTCCACAACCTCCCTAGGCAACCTCTTCCAATATTTAATAACCCTTACTGTACAGAAGTTTTCCACATATTGAGGTGAAACTTCCTATGTTCAAGCTTGCATCTGTTATCCCTTGTCCTGTCTGACACAAATGAAAATAGAGTATTCCTTTCTTCTTGCCACCCAGCCCTCAAGTATTTATATACAGTAATTAAATCCCCACAAAGCCTTCTTTTATCCTAACTGAAAAGTCCCAATTTTCTCAATCTCTCTTCATAAGGCAGTTGTTCCAGACCCCCAACCATCCTTGTAGCTCTGCGTTGAACTTTCTCCATTAGTTCTCTATCTCTTTTGAGTTGGGGAGACCAGAACTGGACACAATATTCCAGGTGCAGCCTCACTAAAGCAGAATAAAGGAGTTGAATGAC
>JAOXOE010000602.1:10512088-10539616 GCA_028565055.1 Phoeniculus purpureus
TAGACACACTCCTCTTGATACATCCCAATGCCCTATTTGCCTTCTTGACCATAAGGGCGCATTGTTAATCCATTTTCACTGGCTTACTTGGTCTCCAACTATGCTATTTCATCTTTGTACTACATAGAGATAGATAGTAAAACATTTGTTTTCTGCTGATGGCTGCATTCCTTTGGTTGGGCTACATAATTGGAAAACACTAAGTTCCTGCCCTGACTGCAGACAATCACCATTCATTGCCTAAGGACACTGGTCACACAGTTGTTGCTGAAGAAGTGCTCTGCCTCCAGTGGAACTACTCCCCTCCCAACAGGAACAAGGAACTCTCAATGGAAAAAGGGAAAAATATCTCTGAATATCATCCCTCTCATATTTACATGAGTAAACATTTCAGCTGCTTAAGACAGGGACTTCCTGTGGGTCCTTATGACCCGCAGTTTGTAACTCCACTTTGTTGCTTTCCTGGATTGAGCACTCACTTGATGCACTGCACTCCTGCAACACAGAGCTTTAATGACATCAGCGTATGCTCACCACCATACCCCAGGGAAAAAAAGGTCTCAGTGCCAACTCCTTTCGGTTGTACCACAGAAGTGAAAGCACCATTAAATGCGGGGCTGTATCCAAGCAGAAGAGTTAATCCCCAATTAAAAAAATAAATTTGTATTTGATCTGCATGCGACCAAACATACCAGTTACAATCCTTGGCAACTAAGGCAAACAACTAAGAGCAGATGCTCAGCAACTTATCACCTCCTTACCTGGGTTGCAGTCTGTCAGAAGAGAACAAATGGACAGCAGAACCTTTGAAATAGTCAAAGCAGGGCTCCAATTGTCTTTCAGGATATCCAGACAGATGACTCCCTGACTGTTGATGTTGCAGTGATAAATTCTGGTACGGAAAGTTACCTAGAATCACAGCATAAGACAGAGTCATTTCGTGTTGGTCAGGGATCCTGCCTCTTGTACTCTGAGCAGCAGCAGTGCTTGGAGTGCTCCCAGATCCGCAGAACTTCTGTGGAGGTAGGGAGGTAGTTTTAGTCTGCTCAGCTTCTAAGTCACAATTGTTTAAAAGAAGGATGCATATTTACTGTAGCCATGGCTATCTTTCAGAAACTTACCATGGAGATCTTCAGTGCATAAACTGTTTTCACACAGGCCCTCTGTTTGGTATCCACAAAAATCAGCACCTACCGTGTAGTACTACATGAACAAATTGTATGTCAAGAATGATCTAATCACAAATGTAACTTTAGTGTGGTTTCTGAAGGTGAAGAAGTAGACAGAATTTGGCTGAATTTGCAGTATTAGTAAATCTTTTCCTTTATTTCAAAAGCCTAAATGACCAGGAAAATGAATAATTAAATTGGAAGTATTGTATTATTCATGTTCAAATTAGCAATGAGATCTAACCCTTCCTTAGCCAGAACATAATATACAACCAAAACAATGCTATTAGAGTAACACCATCTCTGTTTTTAAATTATTCCAGACTAACATTGGTACTGCACATAAGCATTACTCTGCAGAAATAAGCAGTCAGAAATATTTAAGTGCTTTGATTACTTAAAGCATAAGAAGATGAGGATAATTTTTTGTCTCATACTGAAGGAGGAGAGAAAAACCCACAATGTTTTCTGAAACTATTGAAAATTCCAAAATGGTCATGGTCTTAAAAAGAAATCCTAAAGATCTTCATGAAGATTTTGTCTAAAACTCTGCATCACTTTCTTTAAATAATCTCTTGAGATAAGATTTTTATGTGTCCTTCAGAGAAGTGTGAAATACATGATGTATTATTCTTGGTTCTGTAACCCTCCTGGGAATAAAAAAGGGCATTTGATTTATTATAATGATATTATAGTCATAGTAGTGGAAACACTGTGTGGTAGAATGTGTTTTGTCTTTGCGAATGTCTTCACTGAGCCTTCTGGTGACTTGGTCAAGAGCTGTAATTTGGCCTTAAGGGACAGGAGAAAGGAACAGCCTTTAACTTAGATAGCTGTTTGTAAATTACCATTTCTTGTGTCCATACTATTTCTGAGCAAGAAGATTAAATTTTAATAAAGATTAGATCCATTTAAAAGAGCTTTTGCTCAAACATATTATCAAACAAGGTACCAGTAGTAAATAGATTACATGAAAATATGTAATATAGAATGATTCATAGCAGAAAAAAAACTTACTATACATATACTAGTAGCTGGAATGAGATGAAGGAAGATATAAGAAACTCTCGCACTGTCTTTTGTTAAAATTAAAATTCCTTGAATCTTAACTCTTGATCAGAATCTTAATCTCATTTATCATGTATAAGCCTTGCAAATCAGTATTGGCAATGGTAATCAGCAACCAGACTAGAAACACCATTTTTCTGAAACTGCAAGACAAGATTTTGGATGTTGTAGTTTCCAGTATTTAGAAAGTGAGGAGAACCCACTCACTGTAAATTACATTCTTCTCACCTGTGAAAAAATGATAAATGCAATAAAAACCTCAGTCATACCTTTGGTGGCTTGAATGGATAGTCAGATGAAAATGTGATATCCAGGAAAAAAACACCTCCTTCGTATACAGAACCTGGAGGTCCAAGTATAGTAGATCTCCATTCATAAATGTTATCTCCTTTAGGACCGGCACTGTGTTAAAAAACAGAGGAGAAAGATGGAGAAGAAGAAGGAAAAGAGAGAGAGAGAGAACGAAAGAAGGAACAAAAGAGAAAAAAGAGTCAGGTATACCTTTGAGAAAGGCATTTTATGGATTTCCTTATACATCCATTTTGTTTAATATAATCCACTTGCCTACATCAACTCAATTTCTAACTGATTTCATTGGGCTCTTTGTTTTAAAATGGCACGCTGCTGCCTCTTTGAAGATATAGCAATGAAACAAATCTACCATGAACTACTGGACTGTCACTATCTGCAACACATCTGCAGATCTGCTTTCTTGAGTACGTGCTTGTTCTGAGCTTCTGTGTCATGCCCTCCCGATATCCATACACATCATATCCATGTAAGCAGGAGTTGTGTATCTCAATGACACTCACCTTCTTCAGGATTTAAAAAGACAGTACGTTGACTTACATGTGCACTGATACACATTTATTGCCACTAGTTGCACAGACTAGAGTGAAATGTTACATCCTTGGGCAGTAAAACTGGCAATGGGAGAGGCAGAATCAAGTAACATAATTGTGCTGTAAGAACTGACCTTCCTACAGCACTGTCAATCCAAATAACTGTTTTCTGCAGGGTGTATTTGCAATGCCTCCAGGCAATCAGTACTGAGAGTACGAGCAAAAACCAGTTTATTTTAAGAAATACAGTACTGAACACATTTCTCAGTAGGGGAAGGATTATTGCATAATTAATTATTGAAAGCTTTGAAAGAATTTTTTGAATAATGAACAAGCATTTTCTCAACTTCTAAGCCACCAAATGCTGTTATCACACAGTAGCCCTCTAACCTCCTCACATATAAAGCAATCAAAGCACAATCTTATTTCTTTGAGTAAGTCTCAGGGTAAAAACTAGCCTAATCTTCTGAAAAATATGCAGAATCAGAACCACTGGGATCCAAACTGACTGCCATGGAAACCACCACTAAGTTCAAGCAGACACGGTCGATTCATGTATGTTCTATAGCAACAAGTCAGTAACATGGCACTGTAAAAGATCCATTCAGTTGTCACCACCTCAGCAAGCTCCCTGCCACCACCTACATCTCACAGACACATGGTGAAGTGCTCCCATCCTTCTGTGGTCCCGAAGAAGAGGCACTGAAGTCATATAGGATTGCTCCGTGAGCAAGCAACAGAGACTGGGCAAGGCACCAAGCTGTAGCCTGATGCTTTGTGGTTTCTGGCATTGCTCAACACTCAACACAAGTCCTCTAAACTGTTAAGGCTCTGCCTGTGCCACGTCACCTCATCTATTTGTTAGGCATATGTCCGTTGTCTATAATGTGGCATGTTGGACGTTCGTCCTTACTACGTAGCCAAACATGCAGAGACATGTATCAGCGACAAGGAACGGGAACAGTCTGCACTATGCATTTCCCATGACTAAAATATAGCTATTTTTACACACAGATCATGAGTGAGAAACAACCAGGAGCTGACTTTACCAATCGCCTTTCAATTCCTATTCACAACACATTTCTTACCTTGAGGACATTTCATGTACCAAATGTTTAAACTGTTGCAGGCTTTTCATTAACAGGACAAAATAATAAAGGACTTTGGTTGACATCCTACTTAATCAAAAAGAAAAGACTGTTTTATGAAGCTGTAGTATTTTCCTGTTGCCAAACTGGAAGCAGGTAAGAGTGGAGTGCTGGCCTCCAGAGTACAGCTAGGAAAGGAAAACTAGAAATACTGTCAAAGTAAAGTTTAGGTCTAAAATCCCTGCTCTTGCCTTTCTATTTGCAGTGCATGCAAAAAAGTGGAAGAAAAACAGTAGATAAATCGTAGGGGAAAGAAAAGAGAAATCAAAAGGCAAAGATGCCCATTTTTGATGCGCTATTTCTACCCTCCAGAAGACTATTCCAGTTATGCTCTCTAAAAGCAATTAATGTAAAACCTGAAAATACTGGGGCAATACTGACAATATTTAAAACCCACACAAGCCACTGAAATGGTTTAATTAATTCTTGACATTCATCAAGCTTACACCTAATTATTGTGCTTAGAACCCAAATTTCTACAGAGCAATTCAATTTCAGCATTAGATGTCCTAATGGTGGTTTTATAGTTTAAAGCAGAGGTTAGTGCTCCTGCTTCATGCGTCAGGTAGTCTCTTTCATACACCTCTAACGGCTGCATGCAATTCAATCAGATTAATATAATAGCAGAATTAAATCAGTGATATATTTCAGCCCAATTAATCAGTCACAGTAATGTGCGACTCCAGTTCAGTGCCAAACTGCTCACCAAATCAGAGCTAGGGCATGTATCAACTAGTAGCCAGAAGCTAAGTGCAATAACTCTGTCTACTACTAGCTGCTATCCAGTTCTGTGCCACCACTAGCAATTTATTAAAAGATTTGGCTATAACGTGAGAAGAGGAATCCCTAATCTCGTAATAGAAAGAACATACTGTGTTCAAAACGCCTACTGCTAAGAAAAGATTGCTGCAATGTCAAAAGTAACAGAAAGCTGTAACAACTGCACTCAATAAAAGAACTGTTAAATCTAACAATTTCATTACATCAGACTGAGATTTGTGAGTTTATTTAATAGCTGAAGCAGTGTCTCACTTCCAGTGGTGTAAACTATACCCCTACTTCATTAGTAATCTGAAAATCCTCACAATTCCTATGTTAGTGGTGTGAGGAGACACAAGATTGAAGAGCAGAGACAAGAGATTATACTTGGCTTCTACCACCTGTGTATTTTCACTGAGGATCATCCTCGGGCAGCCATACCTTGCTTTGTCTTTTGCATACATCCCAAAGTAAGCCTCTTGGGAAGTACCCAAACCCACATTTTCCATGGCTCAGCAAGGTCAACAGAGCTATTCATAGCAATCTCAGCCTCTGCAATGTTTCCCACAGGGACAGGACAGTGGAGTTACACTCACCTGGATGACTGCAGAGAAGACCGGAAAGCGCAGCTCTGCCTCACACCCAGACAGTGTACCAAGCTGTACACTGAGCTGCAAGCAAGTGCCAAAGCCCTGCTAGAGTCACCACTCTTGACACTTCATCACAGAGCACTGTGCTGCAGAAAGCCACTAGAAGGGAACTGCCACTACCTGATGCAAATCTAACTTCTCTGTTCCCACAGAGGACAGCAAAAAAAACAAGCTGAATAATAGGAATAAGGAAGCTTTATCCACAATTTTCTATTTCATTGATACAGATAGGAGAAATTCTCTCCTGTTGAGCGCTGAAGAGGCTGGCACAGGTGCTTCTCATGCAAGTAGAGGCTTCAAGCATCTCACCTTAAAACCTGACTTGTAGTGAATTACTTTCATTGTCTGTAGCACTGTATAGAATACCCCAGGCAGAGCAATACAATGGGAAATTTCCCCTGTTTTATGTCTTTTCCTCTATTCATCACTGAACGACCCAGCTCCTTCTGACTTCCATATGAACTCAAAATCCTCCTCTAATATATCCTTTAAAACACAAAATCTCCATGGAACAAAGGGTCTGATGACAACTTCAGTGTTTTGGCTACACCGCGTATACATGCAGTTCATTGCTACCAGCCTGCTGTCCTCCCAAATTAGCTTACAGAACATCACTTATTCAGTAAAGGCACTACAACTATTTTCTCAGTAGAAGAACCACTTGATTAATCTTTTAAAACATGGGCTAAAAAACAATCTCAGACAAAGCAACAAAGCGAATTAATTGAAATGACAAAATATTCTTTGCAAATTAAGGGGTTGTACTTCCTATGTAAAAGGTAGATTGATTTTTTTTTAAATAAATTAGATAAATTGGCAGAACAAAGTTAACTGGCTACATCTGCTTCCTAAGTAAATATTCATTACACCACTTCACTGAGGGATATATATACCTGATCCAGATAGGACAAATGATTTACAACTATGCTCAATATCAAGCTAGTCCGCTGAACAGATTTAATTTCTAAGTGTGATTTCAGATAGTGAATTTGAGAAGACATGAGGTTAAAACTCTAGGGGCTCATGAGGTCACACCACATCCTTTCAACCTAACTTTGCCAAACTCCGGCTCTCAGGTTTCACAAAGATGAAGAACAGCTTTTCCAGCACAGTGTTATGAGTATTCACATAGATGCAGTGGCACAAACACCAGCAGGAAGACTGTTAAGACTCCTGACACAGTGGTTACAGAGATCAGAACTCAGCATTTGTTACAACTGATTGCATCAAAGCACACTCAATCTGCTCAAGTGGAGCTAGCTGAAGGATGAGGAAGAAGAACAACAAATTTCCCATCTACATGATGCTAGGAGCACTCTGCTTCCTGTACCTGCTAAATGTGCTTCTCCTGTCAACAGTAGCCCTCTAAACAACAATGGTCTGAATTTGGTCACAGAATGCAACTTCTTAGTACCATGACTATGGTAATTAAGAAGAAAGAGGGTGAAGGGAAACGCAATTTAGCTAAATAACTTTGTTATGCTTTATTATGAAAAAAAAAAAATCACAGTCACAAGATACAACTAGGGGGAAGCTTCCTAACAGTGAATTCTGTGAGAGTCTTATGAAAAATGCCATTGGTACCATAAAACAATGGGTGCAATATGGAACATAGGAAGTTCCACGTAAATATCAGAAGGAACTTCTCGACAGCGAGGGTGACAGAGCACTGGAACTGACTGCTCAGGGAAGTTGTGGAGTCTCCTTCACTGGAGACGTTTAAAACTTGCCTGTGCAACTCGGTCTAGGTGATCCTGCTGTGGCAGGGGAATAGGACTGGATGCTCTTTCGAGGTCCCTTCCAATCCCCAATGACTCTATGATTCCATGAAATGTTTATGTCAAGATGAGATTCCAAACCTCCGCACAGATTGCTGAAGCACAGCAACTCTGGCACAATGACATATTTGATTTTTACAGCAATGTAAGTCGTGACACTAAGTAGTAAGAGAGTAAGACATACACTTATTATTTGTAATTCAACTGAACGTACTAAGGAAAGTAAGAAAATGTACTTAAGCACGCTCCACAACCTTGGGCGAGAGAAATCCACTTCATAAACCTATGCAGCTTTGCACAATCCACATCACAGCTTCAGAAATAGAATTTTACAAACCTTACTGTAAGAAAGGCACTCAGCACATTACCAGCATGAAAGACCTTGTTTTTGGATAACAATGTCTGAGCTAAACTTCCAGGATGATGTTCTATAATGGTGCCACTAAAAGGTAACGGGGATATAGCAGATCCCACCAGTACACAGAATTCAGGCAAACACACAGATCCCATCTGCAGTGAGTCTGCCTGCCTCATTGCTGTAGTTTGAAATTTTAGGAGGTTTCTTAGCCAGAGGTGCTGAGAAGTGTCTTTGGCAGCTTGTGAAATATTTTCAGCTCTGCAAAGTAGAACAACAGGTTTGGAGCTTCCAGTTTGGGGATTCTTGCTCTTCCTGCTTCTGGATTTGATTTTCATCTGTTGTTTGGAGAGGACACATGGCACTGAGCTAGGCACGGCAGCCATCCTGACCTGAAAACATGGTGAGTTGAGAAAGAGAGAGAGTAGTACCTCTAAGATCAGCAGAAGGAAGGCTTTGTCTGAATTCCATGATCTGCTGAAATGAAGAGTGTTCTTCCCTCTTTCATGGCACTCTGAAAGTGGAGGACTGGCGTGGAAGCACACAGAGCAGAGAACTGGACTTTAAAAAGCCTGTTGACCCTAAATGATGCATGAATGAACTGAATGGACTCCACAATTCCACAGGGAGCAAGAACTGTTGGAAATCTCTTCCCTTTGGTGGGGCTGGAGATAGCAGTTATATAGGAACATGTGATTATCTCTGTATGTCTTTGTGTGGGGTGAATGAAATATATCTTGTTTTTTCCCCAAACCAATTTAGTTTTCATTTTGCCTGCAATTTATAAATTATTTCTGAACCCTCCTTGTTTTGTTTTTGTTTTGGTCCATTAGCACATTGACTAAATTAATTGGTTAATTTCATCTCAGGAGTAACACTTGACACTCCTCATCTGAGTTTCTGAGACAAATTAACTCATTTCCAGTGGAAAGTCCCAGGCTTAGGTTACTCAAGTTGTTGCAGAGATGGGGACTTGTATGTATCATGTAGGGTATCTAGTGTGGATGCTAATGTTTGCACCTGAGACAATGAGGGTAGAGAGACCAGTGTTTTTCTGTGTCATAGCAACATTTAAATACTCCCTAACACCAAGGTTGCACATCTCCCTCTGGTGACACGTAGTTTTCACTAACAGCATGAAGAGCTTGGCTCCTAACTCAAGCCTCCTTGCTACTTAATCACTTACCAGTACTTGCACTTTGATGGTAACATGGGAATGTAAAGATGCTTAGATTATTGTCTTGCTTTGCTATTTTCAGGATTTTGAAGAAAATTTATCAATTACCCTTTTCCCCTCAGTCTTCTTCACCCAGTTGTGGAGGTGCCTTGTATTTTTTATCATGGAGCACAAGAAAGAAAATGAACATTACAAGACACATCTTTGTGGCTTTTAGTCCTGTGACCTTTTAAAACCAACAAGCATGGACAGCAATTTCCATTTTCTTTATTTTTCAGGGCTTTCTGGAGTAGTTACTCTGAGCATTGAGATTATCAGCACCAGCGTCTAAATAACTCTACTTACAGAATCTAGGTTAAGTACCACACACAGAAAGCATACTGGTTTCACTGGCATGAGTCTCAAGCCTATTTTTTGGATTATAGTATTTTTCTAGGGTTTGGGGGCACCAGCAGTCTGCATATAGCAATATCTCGAATCTGTGTTGAAAACACTTTCTGATAATGCACTATTATTAAGGTTTCCAGGTTATGTTGAATTTCACACAAAGAAAAAGTTTCAGTCTATTTTAGTTTTTATATCGCTACAACTGCTCTTATTTTACCTGTCACTGAACTACAGGGCATCAGCTACATCTGTTTGCTGAGAAAGGTTATTTATTGCTTCTAATGGACCTACAGAGACTCTGTGTTAACTGAGGGTACATGGAATCTAGTTCACTGTACAAACCTTTGCTTTTGTTCTTTCCTTAAAGTCTATCATGCCCTTAAGACTGAAATCTAGAAATTACTGCTAAAAAATAAAAAAAAAAGAGCCTATTTTAAACACAGGGATCCCCTGCTAATTCAGATGGTTGTAAAGCAGTGCAGGAACTGTGCCCGAGCTTCTCCTACCCAATAAAAAGCAGCATGGCTACTCAAAGTGCTGACCCAAAGTAAACTAAATTGGCCAAGCCTTACATGTGCCAAATTGTCAAAGGATTATCCATGTAACACCAGGCTTTATGCTTAGTCAGGTATCATTTGTCCTCCTGCAGCCAGCATGAAGATGGCATATACTACAGATTGCACAGTCCAGCTTAAAAAAGTCATAATGTGGCCCTGTTTGGTTCCTGACAAATTGTACCATTAGGAGAATCTAACTGAGTGCAGATCTGCTATTAATCACCCTAAAGAGAAAGATGCCAGACTGTGGTGTTTTAGATGATTAAAATCTGCGTGCTAAACTTGCCATTAGTAGATATACTCTGTTTTTACTAAAGGAAGCTGAGTAAAAAAATAATTTCATAATTCCATCAAAGCTGTAATACATAGATAAGTAATTCATTTTAGAAAGCTGATTGTTTTTCCACTGCCATAAGCCCTATTAAATTAGTTCATTGCTACAATAGCTCAATTTTACTTTCCTCTTTCTATTCCTGCTAGTTCCTGGGACTAGAAGTGTGCTCAGATACTCTCAATCTTCCAGAACAACTAATAGCTAATTATAGAGGCAGAGTTCTTGTAATTTTTCTTCTGAAGAATAACTAAGCCCAGGACATGGTTCACTAAATTAAAACTGAACATAAAACAGGTAACAAAACATAAGAGACTGTTTCTGTCTGTGATCTTAACAGAAGAATTGTAAATATATACTGTCCAGGCACTATTGAAAGATTAACCAAATAAAAGGTGGTTTTGAAAACATAAAAATCACAGGCATAAAGAAAGTTCACGCTGAAGGCTGCGTTTGAGTATCTTGAAATCTGCATAGAAATCCCTCTCATGAACCTATACTAGAGAAATTATCCATATCCCTTATTAAAATACAGAGAAGGACAATCAACCAAGGGAAATATTTCCTGCTACGTTACCATGTGTTAACAATAACAAAGCTGTAATTTAACATAAAACAAAAGACCAGCTCTCTGTCACCAGTGTGGAAACACTAGTAGTAATAATGGCAAAACATGCTATAATCTTGCTGTTGGTACAAAGTTCAAATTGTGCTAAGGGCAAATCAATTTGTCAAAGAAATTTCTCTACCAGTAGAGAAATTCACATTCCACATTTTATTTCCACTCAAAATTACTGATGAGCCTGTACTCAGCAAACAAGGAAAATTTAACTTTACTTCCATGACAGAGGATCCTTCTTAACTCCCTAACAGAAACAAACTCATTTGGGATGCACAGTTTTATTCTTGAGAATATAACAGCATCCCTTCTGATGGCAGCAATCCATAGTGAAAGAATCACAGAACAGCAGGGATTGGAAGGGACCTTGAAAGATCATCTAGTCCAATCACCCAGACCAAGTCACACAGGAATGTATCCAGGCAGGTTTTAAATGTCTCCAGAGAAGGAGACTCCACAACCCACCTGGGCAGCCTGTTCCATCACCTTCACTGTGAAGAAGTTCCTTCTCATATTTATGTGTAACCTCCTATATTCCAGCTTACACCCATTGCCCCTCATCCTATCACTAGATGACATTGAGAAGAGCCTGGCTCCATCCTCCTGACACTAACCCTATACATATTTATAGACATTAATGAGGTCACCACTCAGTCTCCTCTTCTCCAAGACAAAGAGCCTCAGCCTTCCTTCATCAACCTTGTTGCTCTATGCTGGACACTCTCCAGCAGCTCCATGTCCTTCTGGAACTGAGGGGCCCAGAACTGGACACAATACTCCAGATGTGATCTCACTAGGGCAGAGTAGAGGGGGAGGAGAACCTCTCTCGATCTGCTAAACACCTCACTTATTATCCGCCCCAGGATGCTGTTGCCCCTCTTAGTCACAAGAGCACATTGTTGGCTCATGGTCATCCTGCTGTCCACCAGGACACCCAGGACTCTTTCTCCTACACTGCTCCTCAACAGGTCAGTCCCCAACCTGGGTTTCTTCTTGCCCAGATGCAACACTACACTTACCCTTGTTACAGTTCATTAAATTTCTCTCTACCCATCGCTCCAGCCTGTCCAGGTCTCGCTGAATGGCAGCACAGTCTATCGGGGTGTCAGTGACACCACCCAGCTTTGTGTCATCAGCAGACTTGCTGACAGTGCACCTCAATCCCTCATCCAAGGCATTAATGAGTAGATTGAACAAGACTGGTCCCAATACCTTGGGAGACTCCACTAAATACAGGCCTCCAACTAGACTCTGTCCCATTGACCACTACCCTCTGGCTTCTATCCTGCAGCCACTTCACAATACCCATCACTACCTGATCGTCCAGTCCCACTGCCTCAATTTGGCTGCGTGAATGCTGTGGGAGACTGTTTCAAATGTCTTACTGAAGTCAAGATAGACCACATCCACCGCTCTGCCATCATCTATCCACCTGTTTATGCCCCTCATAAAAGGCTATCAGGTTGGTCAAGCATGACTTTCTTTTGGTGAAGCCATGCTGACTGTCCCTAATGACCTTCTGTTAGGTATTCTGTTCCTACCACATGAGACCCTGAACTCCATCACCTAATGGTCACTGCAGCCAAGGCTGCCCTCAACCTTCAACTACTTCAACCAGACCCTCCTTGTTGGTGATCCAGCATCAAATTCCTGTACTGTTTTCATGCTTCCCTCACTATAATCAGTTACGAATTCTGGCCTGTAATAGACACCCAGGACAGCCTGCCCCTTGATCCGCACCCACAAACTCTCAACTCTCTCTTCATCGACCCCTGGACAGAACTCAGTACACTCCAGTTGCTCTCTCACGTAAGAAGCAACTCCACCACTCTGCCTTGCTGATCTGTCCCTCCTGAAAAAAAGACATAGTCCTCCATGACCACATTCCAGTCATGGAGCTGTCCTACCAGGTCCCCATGATTGCCACCAGATCACAATCACCTGACTGGACACAGATTTCTAACTCCTCCTGCTTATTTCCCATGCTTCATGCATTGGTGTGCAGGCATTTCAAGGAGTGAGCCGAGCGCTCTGATTTCGCCCTAGGACAGTGAGAGGCTGACTGGTTTTCATTAAGACCAGAGCTCTGTCCCACTGCTGCACACCCCTCAACTATCCCACCCCCACCTTGTACCTAGTTTAAAGCCCTCTGGATGAATTATGAAATAATTTCATTGTACTTACATCTCTACATTGTAACTCTGAGATGTATCTACCCAATAACACCTCCTAAATGTTTAGACTTTCAGAATTGACCTTTTCAGAAGCAATTTATTGTGACAGGAGGGTGGGTAGTGAACATATTAACTAACACCATTTCCTAGTCCTTAACTGGATTGGGGTGCTCCTGGCCAGCAACAACACAGAACTGCTAAACATGGTAAAGTGGAAACATGCTGTTTCACACCACTAACATCTACTTGCACTGTACATTCAGGGCATAAGGAACTGTAACTGGGGATAAGTTTTGCCGCGGTACTCCTTGGAGGATTAATCTATTAGCATATAAATCTATGTGCTGTTTTATCTTCTGTTAATCTGCCTTCTGATTTATATACCTACTTTCTTTATTCATGTTAACCATTGCTATGGTAATTTATGATGAGAAAGGGGATTGACTGTATGATCCAAATGTTGTTTCAATTTTCTCTGTCAGAACTACTTCCAGCAGACAAGAGGTAACACGTAAGGAAGAGTATTTATCCTGCAGGACACACACAGTGATTGCCATTTCTTATCAAGATACCATGATTGCTTAACTTCTTCCCTGAGTAAAAGGAAATCTGAAGAGGGTAAAGTGTTTTGCATTAAAAATACCTTTCAGATGAGTTCTTCCAGTGTTTACAATGGAGAGAAAGAAGTTTTAGTTGCTGAGCTGTTTGGAAGTGCAGCACTGAGGCGTACAGCCCAATGGTGACTGTTGCACCTGTACTGGTCAGAGAGCTGTGAACAGCTGGTGATGATCAGCAAAGCAACAACCAACCTACCCAACGTATTTCACTCTGAGAAAAGAGCAAGATGCAAAAATGCATCAGAGGTTACAGCCTCCGCTTCTCAGAGCGAGCCTTAGGGGACAATGTAGTAGGATCACCTAGAGAAGAGCTGACATGACTAATAAACTGTGCAAATAAAGTGCAAAAACATCACGTTAACCACAGAGATCAAAATCAGCAAATGCCTTTCGGTGCCATACTCTAGCAAAAATCGGTGACCATACCTTGTGTACAGATTTTTATGTGTCTGTCTTCATATTAGTACAACAACCAACCTGTAAAACACATAAAAAAAAAATAACAACTGATGCCATGTAAGTTTTGGATCAAGGATCATGCAATTTACTTAAAGAGCTGGAACATTAACCTTCAAGTCAGTGTTTCAAGCTTATTCCCTGAAAGCTGTTCAATTTAAGCCAAGACGGATGCCTTAGTTATGAATCACTGTCAGGCAATGAGAATTTAGGTGGGCAACTGTAGTGTGTCCATGCTCTGTGCAGTTCTAGTACAGTAGTAATAAAAGTTGGGTCATGGAGTCCCCTGAGATTTCTCCACAAATGACTTTGGATGTAGTCACTTACAGAATTAGATAGAAAATACAAGGTTCTTATTCTGTTCATTCAAATTAACTTGACAGATAGAACAGAGTGTCACCATTGCTGATGCTCACAGTTTGCTCCTCTCTTTTGCTGCTTTCACGGAGATTGACAAGTGGATTATACTCAAGGATCTCCTGGTCTTGTAACAAGCCTAATTTTCCTTTCTGTAGCTAAAGTACATCCGCTAACACCCCTGTCAAATGGGCTTAATTTATGATAACTGATGAAGTTTGTTAATTCCCAACTCTTGAAACAAATGAAATTCATAGGCGATAGGCTCTGGGCCAGACCTGAACTCAGTTCTAAAAAACTGATGATGTGACCATTTTCTGAGCAGTCGTCTTGGCCTCTGCCCCCAGAGATTGGACCCATAGGTTTGACAGCTTTTTGTATTAGTACAAAAAAAATAACATTAAAGAATTTATAGAGTCTCCATCTTACAGCATGAGCAAAGCTCTTGGCCAGACTTATGTGAGTAATTCATTTTTAAGTTCATGTCCAGACTGCAGAGTTTTATTTCTAATAAATCAGAACCTCTGACTTCCCTACTTCTAAATTCGGAAGAATGATCAATGTTATACGAGGAAATTTTTCACAACCATTTGTCTTGGAAAAGTTTTTGAATTGCTTTAGTTTCCTAGAAAATTAAACAAAGAAATGAACCATTAAAGCAACCAAGTTTAAAGAAAACTCACAACTGAGCTCATGCAAAGCACAAAAAAAACCAAACACAGAATCACATATGCAGTCGGTCCAATTATTTATAACACATGATAGTGTCTGAGTAGGTGCCTGAAGTTGGGAGAAATTGCTAGAACAATTTTTTGTTACAATGCAGCTTAATGGGTTTATGAAAATGCATTGATTTACTGACAGAATAACAACTTAATAGACAAAATTGTTGCAAGCAGATCTTGTAAAGGAATGTGTGAAGTGCAGCAGCCTTTTTAGTAACAGACATACAGGTGGAACCCTTATGAAGCTGTCAGATGCTGGAGAGATTTTTATTCTTTAAGACAAAGGCATCACAAGTTCCTCTTGCCAGCAGCTGAATTCAGCTGTATTCAGACTAAAAAAAAAAGATGTAAAACCATACACTTATTGTAAACTGAATAAGGTATTAAAAAAATAACCATGGGAGAGATCAGAGGAAGATATAGTTCACTGGCTGTGCCTGAAATCTGTAGACTTCAAGCGTGGTCTTTAGAAAATATTGATTCCCAGTTTAAAGTATTACACTGTAACTTGAAACAAATCAATCAAAATTTATATTAAATTAAAAAAAACCCCTCACAACACGGAGTCACACAACCACAGAATGGGTGAAGCGGGAAAGCACCTCTGGACATCATCTAGCATCATTCCCTTCTTAAGGCAGGACTAGGTAAAACGGGTTGCTTAGGTCCATGAGATTGAGCATCCCTAAGGACGCAGACTGCACAGCCTCTGTGGGCAGCCTGTCCCTGTGCCTTACCTGAGTGTCTTTTAAACATCGGGTTCCTTTTTTTCTGTTTAAGTGGAAGTTCTTTATTTCACTTTATGCCCATTGCCTATGTTTTCATTGAATATCACTGAAGAGACCTTCCCTCTTCCTTTCAGATGTATCAGTACTTCTTATTGTCAGAACAAACGCACAAGTCATTGGGCAAAGAGGAGCTGTTTGTGCACAACTGTTTTTGCAACTGAATTGTAATTACTGAAAAATGTTAAAAGTCATTAGTATAACTTAGAATTAAAGTATCATCTAGAGGTGCCATTTGAGAATCGACAACATAAGAAAGAGAACTTTTTTATTAATATATAATAATCTACTGGGCAGATAGACAAAAAAACGAAAGGAAAAAAGAGACTCAAAAGTTTTTTCTTCATGTGCATGACAGGCAGTTGCCAGAAATAGAGACGGATCTTGTTTCTTTTAATTCAAGCCAGACTGCAATTTTTTGCTAGAAGCATCCACACAATTTGAATTTCACAGTCTATAATTAGGTGCTCTTCACTAATTTGTATTTTTTTTCTGAGTGCACATTTGTTTATCAGAACCACTCATTATTTAAAACATCTTGTTTATATACGAGTTCTTTTATGAAATAAGCTCAATGTATGTTTTTACATTAGAAAGTATTTATTTTTTAAGCAAGATAATTAGTTTGCTTTCAGACTATAATCTTTCATATCCATGAGCAGGTTAATAAAGCCTCATGGAAGTGTGACTATTCATGATTATTTATCCTTATGAGACACAATGTTTATTTAGAAATAAAGAACAAAAAGGTTGCTGCTTGAGTGATTTATGGGAGACCAGATCTGCATTAAGTCTACTGTTACATTTTCAAATGGACTTCTTCCTAAATTTAGATACCAGGCTTCTATTTCAAATACAGAGAGTTAACTTGATGGGAGCTTACCACATCCTTCTTCTACAGATATTTTAAATTACCAAGGCCAAAATGGGATCTCCTTTTACCCAAGGGATCCTCCAAAGGGATCTCCTTTTACCCAAGGGATCCTCCAAAGGGATCTCCTTTTACCCAAGGGATCCAAATGATCGTACAAACACACCTTTGAGACAGGGAAAGGTCCAACAAAAGGCTTGAGAGTAGAGACAATGGACAAAGAGGGCTCACTCACCAATTAT
The DNA here is from genome assembly GCA_028565055.1 of Phoeniculus purpureus. NCBI lineage: Eukaryota > Metazoa > Chordata > Aves > Bucerotiformes > Phoeniculidae > Phoeniculus > Phoeniculus purpureus. Next base: position 10,529,156 of record JAOXOE010000602.1, read on the forward strand.
GGTAACAGGCAAAAGAAAGACTCATGGGGAAAACAAAGTCAACTGAATTAAGCCAACAAAAACTCACGACCAATTCCACAAGCCAACAAGAGATACAGCTGGATACCTTCCCCCCACCTCCTCCTTCTTCCCAGGTCCAGCTCTGCTAACTTCCTCCACTTCAGGGTCAAAAACCCCTCACAGTCCTTTCCTGTGGCAATGTGGCATCCCTCCCCCAGGAGGAGGTCCTCCATGAACATCTTCAACTAGCATGGGATTCTCCCATGGGCTGCAGGTCTCCCAGCTCCCATGCAGGCCTCTCTCAGAGTCATGGTCTCTTTCAGTAGCCATCTTCTGCTTACACGTCCTCTCCTACATAGTTTGCAGACCCTCTTCTACTCTACTGACCTCTGGGGTCTCCAAAGGCTTATCCTCATCACGAACCAAAGGGCAACAGCTCCTGTGGTGTGTTTCCTCCTCTTCTTTCTCTATGACCTGGGTGACTGCATCACCATACTGCCCCTCTTCCAAAATTAAGGGACCTCCCAGGAAACAGGAAATTGATCAACAGGTTTTCCCCTTCTCTTATGTTTATTCTCCTAGAGACTGATTGCCTCAACCTGAGCCAAGGTGAGTCTGACCCCAGGAGCTGAGGTGAGCTTTCTTGAAGCTTCTGACAAGGGCTATGCCAGCAGCAACCTCCCCCATTATCAAAACTCTACCAGACTCAAACCGCACCACTATTTGATATCTTTATTTGAGTCTTAAAGACAGTAGATGACTTCCTGGCTCCAGCATTGTTAGAAGACATTTTGATAGACATTTGATGCATGGCTACACTCTGGTTGCTCGTTCACCTCTCTACATAGCAACAGCGACAAACGAAACTATTTCTTCAAGCTTCTGACCATGAAATTACAACACATCAGCTGCAAATTCCACGAGTACTATAATTCATTGAAATTTCTGCTAATACTAACAAAACCCCAGGGAAATTAAGTCTGTATTTTAGGTTCATAATGAAATTCAAACATAGAAGCTTTGATCATCATCTCCTGAAGACAATATCCACGTGCTATGAAAAACCAGCAGGTATTTCAGGAGAACATTAGCACATCTTTTCACATTATTCAAATAACAGCAAAGGCAGCTTCATGTTTAAAACTCATATGTTCAAATCCCAAGTCTGTAACACTAAAGTTGTCTTGAATTGCGTGAACAAGTGCAGTGGGGAAAAAAAGAAGAAAATTAAACCAATTTGAATTATTTTTTGATGTTTACTTTCATGTTTTGATGCGCTTCTGGTGCATAAAAAGACTTCACATTTCCCAATATCCTGCTGTACCCTTCCGTTTCAGGGCACGCCGCAAAGGTAACTGATATTACTTTATTTCACAGAACCTGTTGACTCAAAGAAAAGTGGTAACTGCAACATCTTAGCACATTCATTTGCTGTGCTCAGTGAAAAAAATAATGCCTTAATATCGCTGAATTAAATTGATGGTTGTTACTGATGTCATTACCCATGGAAGGAAACAGCTAGGAAACAGTGGAAAAAGGAGATTTTTTTTTTTCACAAGATAGGAAAGAAAAGGTTGAGTCACAGCCTCCAGAGGAATAGCAACAAATGAATGGATGCAAATGAGCACATGATCTTCCAAGAGTTCAACTGCTCTGTTTGGTTCTTTTGGCATTAGTTAGGTGATTTTTCTCACACAAGATTTTACATCTTTACTGATGTCAAGCACTGTGTGACAAGAAATATTTCCCCAAGCATTTTTAGCAAGCAGAATTTCATAGTTTTCTCTGCTAAACCCCTAAAATCTTTGTTCCTCCGTTTCCTTGATTCATGTGATACATGATATTTATTACCTCACTGAAACATTTGGTGAGCAAATTAATTTAAGATGCATTTAGTTTGGTAACTTTTAAGGGACCACTATGCACGGGACAGGAAGAAAAACTGTACCTGCCTGAGGAACTTGGACCAGGAACCTTTGGCGTTGGTGATATGCTGCAACCGATAGGTCACGAAGCACACACTCTAGCTAAGTAAATGTGAAATGTTTTTGTTGAGAAACATCAGGGGCAGAAGAAATCAAAAACACAAATGTGGAAAGACCCAGAGTTTATTCTATCTCTTTGCCTTGCAGCTTTCCTCTTGAGCTCTTTACTTATTATAACTTTATGTTCTAAGAAAGGCAAGGCAAGACAAGGCAATTCCTTTTTTGTATTCCGGAAAGCGTTTGATCAAGATTCCTTATATGCTGAAATATTTACTAAAGACAATAACCTACTTCAGTTTCATTTAATAATTGCTTTTCAGCTTCCCAGGGTTCTTTAATTGAAGTTGTCTTCCTCTATTTACAAAAGTACTATTTGCTACAAAAACCTCTTACCAAAAATCTTTGCGAAAGCGTCACATCGCAGCCTAATTTCCGAGGTGGCCTTTTTCACTGCAATCACTTAATTTGGTTATTCTCACAGTGTGCCACCTTGCTTCCAGTGTTTACACAACGTATATCCTTTTCTTCTGTGTCAGAACGTCACTTAAGATGAATTGTTACCTCCTTTGACCTTCTTTTTTAATTGTCTTATAATACATGAAGCTTTAAAATGTTTACAACTGCAAATAAGTAAAACCCTTGCAAGATTTCATAGTACATCTTAGTTTCTTAAGAGACATAACAGATTTGTGCAGATGAAACAAACACACAGTTTTTCATGTGTTGCTTGCACTTCTAAGCCTCCCCCTTTGTTTATTTGACAGAAACAACGCCTCCGAAAAGCCTGGGCTTCGTGCTCTTATCCTGCTGACCTGTTTTATGTGTAACTCTTCTGCAAGTCAATGAAGGCTCCATTTCACATCTGTGTCCTACTGGATAATAAGTATCTCGGCTTAAATGACTTTGCTTGACTCACTTAAATCTTAAAGGTTTCAAGCAATTGCCATATTGGAGCCCTTACGTAAGTGTGCATAAGCCCCTAGTGGATTCTAACAGCTATATATGCTCCTAGTCTATCCTTCTGAGATCTCAGTCTTTCAGAGGTTATTTTAGATGTCATGAGAGTTATACCCTCTACTTGAGTTCAGAATGTGCTAGAAGCAGAAATCTGTAGGTTGCTGTTCCTTATCTACATATTTTTTTGTGTATCATTCTTCATTCAAATCTGTAGCCCAGTATGGAGAAAGATATTCCTACAATCTTCACAGCACAAATTGCAAAGCCTATTACCTATGGGATTCAAGTGGTGCAGTCAACCTCAAAAAACACCTGGGCAGGGTGTTGCTAAGAAAGAAACTGAGAAGACACTAACTTCATAACCCAGATTGTGTTATTTGTATTTAACTTCACTCACTGGCAACGTAAATTAGATTGACACAGTTTGGCAACCACAACTGAAAGGAAATGTGAAATGAGAGTCAACCATCCATGACGCGTGCAATAAACCATCTTGATGGACGAAACTGGCTGTGCATAGAACCTTTAAAATAGAAAAAAGCCTTATGGCTCTAGAAGGCAAATTAAAAAAAAAACCCAGAAGAAAGAAAATCCTGAACCAAGAGCATCAGGAATAAACATAGAACCTGACGAGCTTAGGGACCTCAGAAATCACACGAGAATCCAAACTTTCCTAAAGTGACGACATCTCAGTAACCTTGCTTAAAGTAGACTTTGATTTTCTGTGACAGAGGTTCCATACAGTATCATTTTCAATAAAAAGTCACACGTTGGTTTTACATGTACTTGGGCTGTGAAAATTTCATGGTAAGTCTAAATATTTAGGTGTCTTCCCTGTGGACATTCCCTTGACCAGCCTCTTTAAAAGCCAGCTGCTGAGTAAACTGATCTCAGAATCACAGAACATTAGGGATTGGAAGGGACTTTGAAAGACCTTCTAGTCCTATCTCCCTGCCTGAGCAGAACCACCTACATCAAATTGCAGAGGAACATGTGGTGGTGGGTTCAAGACCACAATTAAAGGAAAAGAAAACAAAGCAGTCAGGTTTCAATGAGATCTCGGATAAATTTGCCAATGGATAGCTTAGGGAAACTGGGTAAGGATTTATTAACTCTGTTAACTGTAACTGTACAGAAAAAAAGAAGAAAAGGTTAAGCAAGTTAGTGCACACACACTAGACACTGTGTCCCAAATGCCATCACATATTCTGAGAAAAAACAATGGGAGATTGCTGTCGCATTGGTCCTTGGGTCTTTTTCACGTCAGAGATCTGCAGGAAAAGAGCAGGTCAGTCAAGTAGAGACGAGTACCACCACCCTCTCTATCATTCATGCATCACCCCTGTCTGCAGTACAGCGGCACCCCAGGCTGTTTGCAGACTGATGAATTCTTCAATTCTTCAGGGTATCTTCTCCAGCTCAACACTCTCGGGACGGCCTGATTCCTCAGCGTCTGAACTGCATCCCTCGGTGCAGGAGACCTGCTTTCCAACAAATACCCCAGACTCTGTCTTTCATGCCCAAGGTTTAAGGATTCTCGAGTCCTTCTGCTTTCTTCAGCTAAGCCCGAGGGCATTCTTCCCAATACTTAAGCATCCCCTCGTTTTTGTCAGCAGCAGAAGTGACAATCTCTCTTTCTGCTGATCAGTGCTCTCCAAAACGGCAGCGAGCAGCCGCATGGCCCCGGCCCACATGGCCGAGAGGGTTTTCCAGGACCCTCTCCTCTTTCTCTCCTCCTGTCTCAGCTCCAGGAGGAAGAAAGAGGAATTCCTTACCTCACTGTGATGCTGCAGGTCTGCTCCGGGGGTGGTGATAGATCTGCACCAAAGTCTTGCTTCTCTGGTCCTAGGCATCAGGTCTGGGCCGGAGTTGCCCCGCCGTGCCGATGTTAGCGCCATGTGGGGCCATCCTCCTCCACCCTGCCCTTTACGGGAGCAGAACGGACCCGGTGAGCCCCCTCTGTCTCATTTCTGACAAGGGAAATGGGGGAGGGAGCCGCTAGAAGTCATCTTACCCACCCCTACCACTCCGGGAAGGGGGGGTGGGGGTTAGCACGAGGCTCCAGCCCCCTTGCTGGGCTGAAAGCCCTCAGCAGAAAGAGGGTGGACTCAGGGTAACCAACCCCTTTATCTCCTAGCAACACCCCTTAAGGGCAGGTACTTGGGACAGTGTCACCTTCACCCAGGACAGGTCACTGGGGGGAGGGGGGTTCTCCCAAAGAAACACAACATTTTCTTCATGAAAGCACAGATCTGTACATCTGAACATTCTGGTAATTTTCAAACTGCAACACATGTCCAGACAGGTTTTAAACATCTCCAGAGAAGGAGACTCCACAACTTCCCTAGGCAGCCCATTCCAGTGCTCTGTCACCCTCACTGGGAAGAAACTCTTTCTCATATTGATGTGAAACTTATGTTCCAGCTCACACCCATTGCCCCTTGTCCTATCATTGCATGCCACTGAGCAGAGCCTGGGTCCATCCTCCTGTCACCCACCCTTTCCATATTTATCAACATTCATGAGGTCACCCCTCATTTTCCTTTTCCTCCAAGCTGAAGAGACCCAGCTCCTTCAACCTTCCCTCATCAGGGAGATGTTTCACTCCTTTCACCATCTTTGTGGCTCCACGCTGGACTCTCTCAAGCAGTTCCCTGTCCTTGCACTGATGTATTATTTCAATCAACTGGTTTGATTGGTCTGGTCTGTGGTAGCAGTCTTTGGACATAAGAAGCCCAGAAATACTGTGTGGAAAAGTAATCATTTTTTGTTTAATCTAACAAACCCTTTTCCTCATGAGATTTTTTTTTCCAGTTTAAAATCTTTCTGGAAAGCTGGTACTTGCTCTGCACGTGGGTGCTACTCTGTGTGTTCCAAAGACTGTTTGTATGCAGTAGATTAGGGCTAGCAAGACTTGCACAGCTGCTCCCACCTTACTCATGGGCAAGTATGACTTTGCCTCTGAGATGACAGTAGTATAATAGCAACGTTAGTATCTTCAGCGTGTGCCGAACAGTTAATAGTGATCTCTAAGTGTTTATTCTCTCCTAAAGAGAGAAGGAAATGGTGAGAAGATAATTCATTTTTTTTTCTGCCACAATCACAGTTTAGATTTGACCTCTGGAACCTTCTCTTCTCCAGGTTGAACAACCCCAGCTCCCTCAGTCTCTCTTCATAGGAGATGATCAGCCTTGCAGATCCTAATTTATCCATCTAACACTCTTAGTGAATGTTGCTTTAATTTTAAATATAGTGTAATATTCCTAAGAGAATGAGCATGACTCTATAGTCCACTTTAATTTAAAGAAAATATTGTCAGTAAGCTCACATGATAAATTATTTTGCTTATAGACCTGGTAAGTTCCTTCTCTATCAGCTGTTACTTGAACCTTTATCTCGACAGACTACTTTTAAACTGCAGCCTAACTAGAGAGTAATGTTTAAAATAAGAAGGAAAAGCAGTCCCAGAGGGCTAACGTAATGTCCCAATTATTTTCTGTGCCACAATTAGATTTTCTGCCCTGAGAGAATAAAAAAAAAAAGCATTAAAATAAAAGGCAAAAACAGGAATAAAAAAGAAGGAAAATTTTTGCACACTAGAAGTATCACTGCAAGTATTAACCCTTCCATTCCTAGGAAGTGACTCACCGAACACTCACATTTCTAATTAAACCTCTAGTTTCAAGATCGGTTCACCCGAATATCTTCATTTACAAATGTAAATGTGGCCAAGTGGCCAAGAGCCGTCACTTGCAGTTTTCCTCAGTTTTGCCTCTGTAACTGTTTTGCTTCTTTGCACCGTAACCAACGCTTTCCGTTCTTTGTCCAGACATTCTTGAGATTCCTAAGCGAAAGAATTGCTCATCTGCTACCATGTGCCTTTATTAAGAGACGCTTCCATTTTACAACCTGATATGATCTAACCAATTGCCTTACAGTTGACTTGATAACACGTTCTTTCATTTACACGGGTATGGAAGGAATGTCTTTGAAGAAGTAATTCTAATTACACCCTCTGTATTAGAGACATTACATACACCTTAATGAAAGACATACTGAGGTGAGTCGTTAAATGTATCCCACCAGGGCTACATCCTTGTGTTCCTGGCTTTTGCACTGAAAGTGTTTGTAGAAAATGATGAAGTTCTTTAGATCCTTCTTACTTTAATTAGACTTATGTAGTTCAGTCTGTAATCCAGGAAGTCTTAAACTCATTATATATCAGCTACATGTTCCTTGGACTAACAAGGGACAAAGGTATGTGAAGAATTAATCCAATCCTGAATACAGTCAGGGACTGGGGCGCCCAAGGAAAAGTATTAGGAATATTATCTGCATCTGTCTGAGGGGCGGGGAGATGGAGAATCATCAAAGTTGGATAGGACCAAAAAAAGGGAAGCACGGTTCTGCCTCCACCGATGATGTTGTGATATTGCTTGATACTAAGCAGCGTATTCTCAGTCCAGAGTAACACATAACACATTTGATTAACTTTGAGCAGGCAAATTGTTCAATGGATTTAAGATGTCCCTAGAAGTGTTACTTATATGGGTTATTGGTATAGCTCATGGCAGTAATACAAAGACTAAGTTGGAAAGAGAGAAGCGGAGGATGGATCTACATAACTAGTTCTAGCAATATCAAGCTTGATTACAGTCGCATGAAATAGCAGAGCTCCAGGCAAAGGTGCATATTGAAAAAATTAAAATATATTGTTCGACAGAATCTGACTTGTCCTTTCTTTCAATATATATATTTTAATGGAAAACAGCCTTGTTAACAAAACTATGATAAACACATCCAGAAATGCAGTTCAAAGTTTTTCTGATTCCAAGGAGCAATTTATAGGAAAAATGGGACAGTTAGCTAATTAGCTATTTCTGTTAGTATCTCGTACTAATTGCCTAAAATCAATTAGTCTGTTTGAAAAAACCAGTGGGATTTTTCTCAGTCATTTATTTTCAGAAATGGAACTAGGAATAAAAGTGCTCATATTCTGAATAAAGCATATATTGCAATTTAAGAAGAAGGTATTTTAAAGTCAGTGTCAGTTTGTCAGAAATATAATCTAGATTGTTTTCAGTTTTCTCTCTCTTTAGAGATTGACTGTAATTCTGACGTAGAAACAGAGAAACAAGTTATTAGTAGTTCTTTATGGTAGTAAAGAAATGACAGAGTTTATGTTACACCAGCAATTCAAAATATTATTACACCTGTTTAAGTCCATTTTGATAATGTGGTAATGCAGGTAAAGTGGCTACTTGGACTAATTGGTATGACTGAAATTTTTGAAAATTTCATAGAGATTTCACTGAACTTTACACACTAAACACAATTCCAGACAACATAAAATACACCTATTCTCAGGGAAGGGGAAAAAAAAAAGACCTTAGAACTAAAAATCTTGCAAAAACTTAGGCTGGTTTTTATGGAGCAGTAACACATCTCTTTGGGGACCAAGGTAGGAAGAGAACTCTCTACCCCAGGCTAAACAGCATAAACTAGTTCACTTCCATGCTGTTCAGCTGGTTCTCTCTGGGGCCAACTTGTGAGACTGCACCACTTAGTGTTTAGCGTCCTCTGGGAACCCTGTAGTGTTCCTGGAACACAAGCTCTGTGTATGTGTGTGCGTGTGTGTGTAGGCATGCACACATTTATTTTTCTGCATGAGGAGATGGTTATGCTGAAGTTTAACAAAGAGGTTTTTTTAAAGCTTACAGTTCAGGTGCCTCATTGCTTAACCTTGGAAATCACACTGGTAGATCAGAGGTGGCATAGCCTTTTGTGTAAGGGCTCAAAGCTTCTTATCCTAGTGTTGTAGGTTACACAAAGCAGGAGTCATCTATGTCATACAGTCAGGAGTCATACAGTGAAGTATGCTATGAAGTATGCAGGGGTACAGCTTCTCATCTGAGACAAGTTTGCAATGGAGACAGTATGGATAGTGCATGAATCGTGGATAGTGAGGGAATGCTGGTCACACAGAGCAAGCCAAGTTGCATGTGTGTATATGTCTCCTTTGAAATCTAGTAAGGTCTTCAGATGCATGAAATTACCAGGGAGTCGAGATGGGATCAAGGCAAAATGCCCTGCTGTTGAACAATATAAAGTAGTATTAAGAGATCTTTCAGACTGATAGACAAAGTACCACCAGAAGCTACTTCAGTCTCTGATACAAGTGATCAGGAATGAGATATTGTAATGTTCTGCCTTTGAGTTAAGGACTGCTTTTAGTGGAATCATAGAATTATTAAGGTTTGAAGTGACCTTAAGGATCATCTAGTTTCAAACAGACATGGTCGAGGATACCTCTCACTAAACCAAGTTGCTCAGTGCTGCATCCAACCTGCTATTGAACAGATTCAGTGATGGAGTATCCACAGCTTCTCTGGACAACCTGTTCCATTTTCTCATCATGCTCACAATGAAGAACTTCCTCCTTACATCTAATTTAAATCTACTCACTTTCAGTTTAAAGACATTACCTCTCATCCCATAAATACTAGCCCTGTAAAAAGTCCCTGCCCAGCTTTCTTGTAGGTTCCTTTCAGATATTGAAAGGCTTCAATAAGGTCAGTCCAGAACCTTTTCTCAAGGCTTTTTAGCTGCCCTCATAAGTCAGATGTTCCAGTCCTCTGGTTATCTACATGTTTGTCCTCTAGACCCTTCCCAACAGATTCATGTCCTTCTTGTGACTGGGATTCCAGACCTAGACACAGCATTCCATGTAGGGTCTTACCAGACCAGAGAGGAATCAACTGCTTTGAGCTGTGCAATGAATTTACACGTGACTGGCTGCTACAGTGCTTCTAACTCAGCCAGAGAGAGGCAGCGCAAAGGTAACAGAAGCTGATCTTGAGCAGCAGCAGAATTCTCTTGGGCAGGAAAGGCAGAAAAGAAGAAGCAGCAGCTGCAAACTGGCTCAAGGACTCAGTGGCTCAGTGAACTAAATAATGGCTGTCAAGAATAAGGGACTGCACAGTCGTAGAACTGCATGCCAGGCTCAATTCAGTTCGCTATCACACTGGAGCACACCTACACAAGCATTTGGCCATGACAGTCTACAGGAATGCTAATTTTAAAAAAAAGAAAAAGTAGAACTTTAGTATCACTAGAGTTAGTAAGAACTGTATTTGTAAACTGGCCTTTTAAATCAAAGGAAGGAAAAACAGTGTCAATCCAGAAAGATATGAAAGATAATTCACAGTCATAGAATCACAGAATCATTAGGGATCGGAAGGGACCTCGAAAGTTCACCCAGTCCAATCCCCCTGCTACAGCAGGATCACCCAGACCAAGTCACACAGGGACACATCCATGTTGTTTTCTACAAGTTCTAAGCACCTGCTGCAACACAGCCTTTAAGACGAAAGGACCTTCCCCACCATAAGTCACTATAGAATCATAGAATCTGTCAGGGCTGGAAGGGATGACAGGATCATCCAGTTCCAACCCCCCTGCCATGGGCAGGGACACCCCACCCTAGATCAGGCTGGCCAGAGCCCCATCCAGCCTGGCC
>JAOXOE010000602.1:10539716-10576476 GCA_028565055.1 Phoeniculus purpureus
GCAGTCTCCGCCCCCTTACGTCAGCGCGCACGCAGCCACGTACACCCGCAGCCCGCGGCTCCGACAACGAGAGTGCATCATTTGTCTAATGTCATCCAGAAAACTCTGTGCTGCTGAGTCTGATGGTAATGTAAATCTCTTAAATCCCAGGCCATCACTGGACTGAGATTACACTATTAGTAGCTCATTCAATAGTTCTGTGGCTTCCACACATTTTAGGCACCAGTCACCTCCATCACTCACTGCAAAATCTTCATGTCAACCTTCTAAGTGACACTAAGAAAACTAGATTAGGATTTCCTACCAATATTTCCAATGACACCTTTTGACTTCAACAAAGAGAATCAATTATTCCCAAAATCTGTTAGGCACACGCTTGGATGGAGGAAGAAAGAATAATTAAAACAATTAAAATTCACTAAAACAAAACTCACTAAAGGATCGTATTGACCTAAAAATACAACTGCCTTTATAACTGTTGCAAACTTATAAAGATTCCTGCCTAGGAACACTATCTGGGCAACTTTTAACAGACTGAGCCTGCAAGTCAATGAGAGCTGTTCAAATTACATTCCTGGATATCAACCTACCTCAAATATCTAAATATTAGGCAATTTCAAATACTGACTGACACATTAGAAACTGTTCACTGCTCTGTGGATTATGCCTTACATTTTAAGCAATCCATCTTCAGCCAAAACCTGATAGAAACTCTACTTACGAACAGTGCTTTTCAAGACAGAGTGTACATTAGTGAATCAGAGAATCAGCACAGCCTGACAATTCAAGCCTAAAGGCAGACTCTGGGATGAAACTTGTGAATGATATTAATATTGTGGAAAAACTGTCTTTTAATATTGTAAAAGGAGAAAGTGCAATTCAGGGAACATTTGGGTATGTCGTGAAAGACCAAGAATGACAGAATTGTGGGTGCATCCACACGTAACAATGAACAGTCAATGTACCTGATGCTATTCACAACGGAAGCTCTTCTAGAATATCTGGGATTTGGATTATCCACCTCTTCAAAGCAATACAGATAAAAGCCTGTTGCAATCTCTTTTAGTAGTAAAGAGCTGCTAATTGTCAAAAATAAAATTAACCTTTCACAGTTGATACACAAAGGGCTTCCCCACTTCCTTCACAATAAGGATGACTTCTCAAGTCTGGTTGCTTTTCAAACATGGCTGAAGGCACACATGGCTTTTGTCACTAGATATTTCACCTGAACAGAAAGAAATTACACGTTTTGGAGAGGTCTAAGTTTGGTTAGCAAAAAACATGAACCCAGTTCAACACAATGACCCAGTGTTCACAAGGCCTGTCTTTAGTTTTCTTCCCACACTGGTTAAAAAAATGTCCCACACCAAGGATTGATTAAATGAGATTGAAAACTTGCTTCTTTTGCTGGACTCGTGGTCTGAAATGATCACCACAAGTTTGGCAGTTTAAACTCTGCTTAAAGGGAAAAGATGACAAGTTCACATTCGGTGCAGAGCACGGGTTTATCATTGTTGACAATTTTTATATATTTAATGGACTATTTGATAACAGATTTTTTAACCTTTACACTTTAAACAAAACAGCTCTGCAAATAAGCTTTCACCAGTATGAATGTATAAAGCAAACCACTGGGATATAGCACATTCCAGAGGACCTGAGTGCAAGGTGATGGGAGCTCTCCCACAACCAACTAACCCCAGAAAAACCAGCTTCATGCCTCCTCTCACTCCTTCCTCTCCCTTTACAGCTGTAGTGCTGCTTTATGAAATCACTTACTGAACTTCTTTGTGGTACTGAGCAGGTTGAGAAGTAACCAAAAGATTGCTGTCAGGCTGCTTGGGCTCCTGAAGGAGCCACTGGTCGCATGACTGTCAGTATCAGCAGAAGAACATTGGTGGAAAGTTGCAGCAAGGAATAGGAGGGCAGCAGTGGGGGGGGGGTGTAGCAGCTCAAACTGAATTGGCTTAAAACATGCCAGAATTCTACTTCTCTGGGTGCAATTCTGGATCTGAAGTGTATTCATCAAATTAGAAACTCAGAATCTTCTGTCTTTTCACCATTCCACTCTGTCCATTTAGTACACAAGCTGCAGAGTGACCCAATATTATGAGCTACAATTGTCCTGTACGAAGCAAAACTCATACTTAATTTAGGTACGAGCACATTACTTCAACAATGTACATCCACTAGTTGAATATTTACAGAGTTTCAAAACAAAAGCAGGATAGGAATCTGGTTTGTACAATGCAAAATTGGAGATGGCTAAAACAACACTTGGTTAGAACTGTACGTAGAGACGTAACTTGTGTATAAATGGCATTAAAAACCCCCTGTGAGTACCAGCTTCAGTTCCAAAAGCAGAGCAATTCAAAGGAATGGAGAAAGCATCATGCATACAAATACACAAAAATCAATGTCTGATATGAGTTCATTTGACTCCACAAAACTCTACCATACTGAAGAAAAATGTGAAAATAATAATCATTCCAGGGGAAAATTAAAAGTCAATACACATCTAAGTGAAGCAAGTCTCACTCAGTAAAATCTGTTTATGGAAAAGCGAGCTCCAGCCCAGCTATTGCTCTAACAATGTTAAATTAATGAGTAATTCTTCTAAACGAACATTCTCTGTGAAAACAATGCAGCACAGGGAGCAAAAGCCGTTTGGGTTAGCCTTGGGAGCAAGGCTTTGTACCCCTCCTCTGAGACTGCTGACACTGCTCAGGATGAACAAGGAAACTTGTGACCCACACAGAGTTTTTGCTGTAGAGGTCAGACCACTGGTAGCAGTGGACTACAATACACTACAACTTCATGCCCCCTTTTTGCAAATCTGTTTTTTTGGAACTATGATTAAAAAGAAATGTAATTTGCCCCCAGAGTGCAGACTTGAGGCTGCTGTGAGAGAAGTGGCAGGAAGTAGAGGAACTCAGACCTCCAGCACAGCAAAAGCACACAGACAGCACTGACCTCTTTCTGGGCACTAAATCCTTCTCACCAAAATACATCAGGCAGCAGCACCAGTTGCACTGTATCCAGGATTTACATACAACAAGGACAGAAAATGGCTATAGTCTCAAGAGGAGAAGGCTCAGACTGTGTATGGGTTTTATTTGAGACTACAAGAAAGATTCTTAGTGTTATGGTGTGAAAAGTACCAAAATGTTCAGATGTATGGAGCTGTGCTTTCATGAAGAAAAATGTATGCTTTGCTTTAAGAGAATTCTTCAGTGACCTATCCTAGGAGGGGCGAGCAAAAGGTTAGACTATAAGAGAGGGATGACTGATCAGCCCACCCCTTTTTTGCTCCAGGAGCTTTCCCCTAGCACATCGACACAGGGCTTCATCTTTCCCCCCCACTTCCAGATGGGTAGGGGGAGATGGGATGGGGCAGGACATGGCGGGACCTGCAGCTCCCTCCCCTGCTGGAGGGGCAGTGGCTGCCCCCTGGGGCCCTTCTCCCTGGGGAGCACTGGCCAAAAAGCAGGCCCTCACCTGACCTGGCCTGGCCCCAGCCTCTGAGTTGGAATGGTGGGCCCCAGTGCTGGTAAAGCTTCTGTGCCGTGCTGATGGAAAGCCCTTCCTCTGCTTGTCTTCCTCTGGTGGCCAGGTATAGCAAGAACCATCAAGTGCTGATTCCTCTCTGCATGGAGCAAGGCAGAACTCCATCCAGCAACCCATGGTGAGCTGAGAAATACTCCCCTTTCCCCTGTAACTGGAGCCAGAGGAGGGGAGACAGAGAAAAAGAGAGAGAGCAAGCCAGAGAGAGCGAGCCCCAGGAGGGGAACCCCCTCTCAGCCATGTTGGCAACAAGAGGAGGCCCCCTGCTGATGCAGCCACGGTCTCCTGTGGCTCTTGGAGAGCTGTGTGCTCTCCAAGAGGTCAGTGATGCTGCCACTGCCATTTTGAGCCACTGATCAGCAGGAAGAGAAACTGTCATTTCTGCCACTGAGAAAAGTTGGGGGTGCTCAAGTATTAGGGAGAGAAGAAGCCTCGGGAGAGGCATCTGAGAATTCCCTCGTACTTAGCTGAAGTGTCTGTTCTGAAAGAAGCAGAAGGACTCAAGCATCCTTAAGCCTTTTGTAAGAAAAGAGATTGGGCTCTCTTTAAAAGGCATGTTTCCTGCATCGAGGGATGCAGTTCAGGCTCTGAGGAATCAGACCTTTCTGAATAGTGTTTTTCCAGACAAGCTACGCTAAAGAATCTAAGAGTTCACCAGTTTGGAACAGCCAAGGGTTTGGCATCTGTAGACCATGACATATGACTCATGAGGGACTTGACAAGTGTCTCAGAACAAAAGAAGAGAGGGTGGTTGTACCCTGCTCTGCTTGACCAACATGCTTTCCCCAGGTCTCTAATGTAAAAACCCAAAGACCAATATGGTAGTAATCTCCTCAGAATACGTGATGGCATTGTGACAGAGTTTCTGATTTGCATGCACTAACTTGCTTAACCTTTTTCTTCTTTCTCTATATAGTTATAGATTTATAAACCACTTTCATTTTCCCTAAGCTATCCACTGCCTGGCAAATTCTAGCCAAGATCTCATCGAGACCTAGATGCTTTTCCTTCTGTTTACTTGTGGTCTTGAACTCACCACACTTAGTGGAAGGATAATATTCAGGGACTACCATTGCAAAATTAATCAAGTTATACAGAAATTAAGTATAATCACTCCCAACATGTCCTAATATTACATATTGATATACAGTCATACTTCATATTCTCAGTCAATTTTAATTCAGTGAATGCTATTAACCACGCATTTGCTGACATCTGCAATGTTGGAAAAATAACATTCTTTCTCATAACTAATCTCAATAAAGCTCTCTTTTTACTGCACATGCCTCATTTTAAAGTACAGCACTGCTAGAAAAATTAACTTAAGTCAAGCTGCCTGGTCACTGTACTTACAGGTTCAGAGCTGAAAGGATAAACATTTTTACTAGTACTTGGCCTGCTGGAATTACACATGTTTACAATTAAATAACATGTAGAAAGAATAACATGTAGAAATGTTTACAGTTCAATAACTTTTGTAACAGAAAGAAAAAGCAAGAGGTAGTACATATATAATTCTAATACTAGCCATTATTACTGCTCTTGTCTAAGACAAGATCAATATTCTGGGTTATAGACAGAATAATAAAAGTGACATGACAATGACTTACTAAAAGTGACTGTACAGGTAAGTTACAGAGTGAACTACAAAAGCAAAATCTCAATGTCTCTGACAAGTAACCAAAGGACCAGATCTCAGTCATTCCCATTTCATACCTGAAGGTTCATATGCCTGAACTTCAAAAACCTTTAACCAGGGTGTGGATAGGTGCTCCCAAAAGACAACTTACAGAACAGACCTAAATGGTAAATTTCATCTCTTGTTTAAATCTTCCTTAATTAAACTTAAAATACAGTGCTGGAAAATAACAGAAGTAGTTGTAGTAAAAATCATTAGAACAGTAATTATAATAAACCATCAAACTCTGTGGCCTGGCTTTGGGTTCCTCGCAACCAAGCATGCTGCTGTACCTCCTTGGAGAAAGTTACTCACCAGCTGCCCAGCTCTACCAGCAGTCCCAAGTGTCACTGATATTTTGGGCCAGACAGAGGGAGTAACGTCAGCCAGTCACACTGCAGCAGTCCCCAGTTGGGGCACGTGTTACAAATCTTTCCAATCTGCACAAATTCATCCACATTGCAATGTTTAACACCAGCTCTTCTGGAACCTTTTAAACCTGGCTTTTTGTGTATAACAGATTTTCAACAAGCCAGGAGTCCTTTGTTCTCTCCTAATAGAACAATATTTTGTTAGCAAAAATGTTAACAGATCAGCATGAAACTGTTGAACTAAACGTACTTTTTCTGGAGATTTGAGCATAAGTAGAGGCATTTCCAGATTTATGGAAAAAATTATTAACTCTAGAAAAAGTGCTTTGGGCCATTTCTTTAAAATTACTTTAGGACTACAAAATTGAATACAATAGTTGTAAATTATTTGTGTGTGTAACCAAACACATGGTCATTCAAAAGCTGCGTTTATTAAGGACAACTTAAATGAAAATCTTGAAGGGGGCTGAAAAGAGAAGTGGGCCAAGTTTTTGCTTGGATGCAACTGTTCTATCCAAAAATTTTACTCTGATTAAGTGCTAGTGGCAATGCAGAGATATTCTGCAGAGCACCGAAGTCTATAATTTACATAAGCTAAAATGATTTTTAGTTGCCTCCTCCTGGGAGATACAGTGAAAAGATGAAGAGTGAAGAGATAGTTGGTTGAGGTTTTCTGTTGCTGATGACATAGGAGGCTGTAAGTTCTCCTTGACATATTTCAGTGGAATCCATACCAAGTTACCATACAGATTTAGTATGAAGCAGAAACATAGACCCCTGCTCACATGAATCACTCAGCTTGCAGAATTGGGAGGTGTTTGAACCAGCATGGAAGAAGGCTGGTAACATTTCCATAGGTGCAGCTGACTGCAAAGCGAGTTCCTAACCATGCTCTGACTATGCTATGGACACTAAGATGATCCTGAACTTCCTAGAATATGTGACCTATCCCCAGGGCCACGAGGAATGGGTGACATAGAGGTTTTTGCCAGCTGTACTGTGGCAATGTTCTGTTTAACATCAACATTAATTCAAACCTCCTTGGCCAAAAGCAACAAAGCAAGAACTTTCATCTTGGGCAAAACACTCAGGTTGCTGGATGTCACCTGCTTGGGAAAGACTCCATCATGACTAAAGTGAAGCATGGTTTTTATTTTGTACAAATTCTACTCTGTGGATGCTGCACATTATGTGGCACAAAAATAATCTTTTTCAGCACTCAGCATTAAATGCATTTAGATCCATGCATTTTGGATAATAAGCTTAAAATACACTGTATTTCTTAGTACTTGAAAACCATCTGCTACAAGTAGCGTTCCCACCCCCCGCCTCCAAAATACTAATTTAAGTACCTAAAATATTGTTCTCAGCAGATTATTTTCATGAAAGTATTCAGGAAACTTCAAATTTATAGGAACTGCTACAGAAGGAGCAGTTATGCCCCAAACCAAGTGACATTTGAATCGCAACCTTTACTTGAGCTGCTGTTGCAAGCAAACTACAAAATCAATGTGTTGCTGAAAAGGTGCAAATGCAGAAATAGTTTTGCTCACATGTTGACAACTATCTGGAGGGTTTATGGCTACACTAAGCTCCCATTTTGGCAGCCACAGAATGACATTATCATGCTATCACCAAGCTCCCAAGCAGCAGGGAGGACTGAGAAAGGACTGGATCCTTCTACCACACGTTACATCCTTTATGTCTTCAGAAGAAATGAAGCAAAAGGCCTCATTCATTCAAAAGATTTCAGGACCACAGGATAGAAGAGTTGACCCTATTTGCAGAAGTGCAATGACAGTACCTGAAGGACAGTGCTGCACCTGAACTACATGACACTGATAACATCACTCCATGTGTCTATGTGACACAGGATTCAAAACCACAATGCAAAGGCTGAAAGTTTTCTTCCAGTGAAACAAAAAACACTAAACTGCTTCAGATATATTCTGGTAAAGGAACTACTGCAAAATCTGATGATGATGACACCAGTAATTTCTGTCTTTTACCATATGCTGTTCTTGCATTCAATAGGACCATTCTTGTCTGCAATAAAGAGGCCCCCTAAGTGTTTCTGTATGAAAGATAAATATTTACTCTACTTTTCTTCAAGGAACTTATCTATCCCCATGATATCTTGAATGCCTTAAACAAATGCTTCCTTTCTTTAAAATATTAACAAATTTCATTCATTACTACAGCAAGAGCTTGGCTTTGTGATAAGATAAATGTCCTAACATGCTCTGAAAGAGTCAATCTACAACACTTCCAGGCAGCTCTCAAACAATTCAGAATGGGCAACTCCCTTGAAAGATCTGTCCTGGAAAGACCTCCAGCATCCAGCATGATCTCATTAACCACTGACTCCTCTGAGTCATAGAAGAAGCAGCAGTCTGCCTTTAATACTTGACAATAATGCACTGAAGGTATGAAGACAGTGATTAGCAGTACAAGGAGTGTATATATAGATGATACATTCTTGAAGATGTTTCTCAGCTTTCTTCTTTCCATTTTTAAAGCTTTATATAAACTTTCATATATACAATGAAGATTGGCATTTCTGTGCTTCTTGAATCATTAGACTATGCCAAGCCTTCCTACAAACAAGAATTGTATTAGTCACTTAAACATCAACTGCCCACAGAGTCATAAACCAATCCGCTCAGCTCAATTATATTGCAGTTACAAATTCTGACCAGATCTGCAGTCTGACGGTGGGAGAACTTTGTGGAGAAAAGAGGCTCATCAGGCTCTGGGAAACAGATGCCACTGGGATGTACCTCAAAAACCCAAGTACAGTCCCCAGAAAGCAGATATTAGGTAGAGAGAAGCTGTCTCTCAAATATCTGCATCTCAAAAATCTGTAATATTCTGAAGGTCAAGCTCAAATCCATCCCAAGCTCAAATTCATCTAGGAGGATGAATTTGAGGTTCAGAAACTATTTATAAATTGCAGGTGAAAGAAAAGTTAAGTTGATTTGAGGAAAAAACATGACACAATTAGTTGACCTCATGTAAAAACACCACACAAAGACATGTAAGACATGCAAGAACATTAATCGCATGTTCTTACATAATTGGCTCAAACTGCTACCTCCAGTCCCTCAAAGGGAAGAGATTTCCAACAGTTCTTGCTCCCTGTGGAAACGTGGGGTCCATTCACTTAGTGTCAGTGGGCTTTTTATAGTCCAGTTCTCTGCTCTATGTGCTTCCATGCCAGTCCTCCACTTCCAGAGTGCCAATTCCTATGGCCATGAAAGAAGGAAGAACTCTCTCCATTTTGGCAGACCATGGAATTCAGACAAAACCTTTCTTATGCTGATATTTGAGGTACCATTCTATCTCTTTCTCCATTCACCGTTTTCAAGACAAGCCTAGCTCAGTGCCATGCATTTGTCTCCAAAGGTCAAAATCAAGCCCAGTAGCAGGAGGAGCTGAAACCCCAAAACCAGAAGCTCCAAACCCATTGTTCCAGTTATCTGCAGAGTTGAAAATATTTTACAAAGTTGTCAAAACAACTTATCAGTGCCTCAGACCAAGAAATCTCAAATTTCAAATTAAGCAAAGTTCTTCATCAGCCCAAGGCTGGATATCCAAGTCTACAGCACAGCAACAATACAGAAGACACATTGGCAAAGGCACCCAAAACCTACTTAAAACTTGCAAACACATTCTCAGGGATTTCTGCACAGCTACCAATCATGACCAAATCCTTCAAGAGCGATGAGGCTTCAGCAGTAAAAACAAACTAGCAAGAAACAAGAGAAGCAGAAAAACTCTACTAGTGTTTGATGCACATAAGTCATGCCAATAAATACTGAAGTTGCTTTTCCCAAATCTCACCTCAGTGCCACCGTGCTGCTCTGCTTTGAGAATACATGACATGCCAGAAGCTGAGGGAGGCATGAGCTGGCCTTGTCTGCGGTGACTTGACAAATGAAGCCTGGATACACTCCAGCTCATATTTGAGCTCTCATCAATCCACCTCCCTGCCTAGTATAAGACAAGTAATGCTGGGGAGCAGTCAAAGCTATCTATATGGCATTTACTGATTCAAGCCTCTTCCAGGCAGACAGTGCTGTGCCCTACTCATGCACCGAAAGGACAAACAAGGTGCTCCATACTTGAGCACTATACTTGTTTCAGATGGCAACAACCTTTGGAGGACAGGTTATAGGTATCGGTCTCCTGACAAAAGTATTGCACACACATACTGAGTCTGGAATTTGATTCCAAAACAGCAATCAACTTTTCTGCACGCTGATGCAACATTAACTTTTGAAGCCTAATTATGAACACTGAATTTCCAATAAACTCACTCCACTATTGAACAACAAACTGAAACATGCTGTTAGGCAAGGATTCCTTGAGCCACCAAGGGATACACTTGGCATGTCCCACGCCTCTGTTCCTTTCAGTGGGGCTCTTCCAGAACAAACACATACTCAGAAGAATTTAAATGCTCTGGGAGCAGCTTGATGCGATCTTGACTCTTACTTAGGAGAACAGTATTCAAAAGCATGGCCAAAAATGAACCAAAACCCACGTCCTCAGATCCTCCCCTTGGAGGGAGAATTAACGAGACAGCTGAAAAACTGTCAGCAGGTGGACAGGGCCACTTTCCCAGTAGCTGTGGCAAGTCAGTCAGGGGCTCAGGTTTTTTTTTTATCTGGGAAATATGACAACTGTCAAATTGTCAGCAGCTAGGGGTCAGCAAAAAGGAGTCTTAAAATGATGAACAAGATCAGTATAATAAACAGTATTACGTTCTGTTTCTAAAGAGGAACAAGTTTATGTTGTCCTGGATAATTTTAGAAACATCCCTTGTGGAATATATTACAGGAAGTTCTTCTGTTCTCCCCCTTTCCTGAAGTTTTACCAGAGACTCTGACTCTCTAGGAACCATGGGGCATCTAGTGGGAAGATCTAGCTGGTTTCTCACAACTAGCCATTCTGTTTGTTGGTTTGATGAGTAGGTTTAGCACTCGAGCTGTTAGAACAGCTTTTAGTTGCAAATCCAGGAAACATGCCACAGGGCAGGAGCGAATGTGGCAATGAAGTCCAAAGGCCAAAACTCAAGACATTTTTCTGTTCAGGATTTCTGGACAGGTGCTCCCTGCAATTTAATAGAGCAGGTAGAAAGGATTTCATCAAAGCTATTTTAATCTGTAGCTTTTCACAGGGCATACACAGAGTATGTGGTAGTTCATATATTCAGTTGGTATAGAACTATTTTGCTGTCAAGAGCTATGAAGAGAATTATTAAAATGAACAAATGTATTCAGACCTTCTAATAGAACTCTGGTCTCAGTCTCACCTGAGGCTTAACTAGTGTCACTCAGTTTAACAGAGTTGCTTTATATCAACACATTATACTTTAGACACTATAAAATGCTGGTAAGAATTATCTTACTTAATTTAAAATTAAAAAAAAGACAGCAACTCATGTTTTTAGCTATAAATGTTTAGTAAAGAATACTGTAATATATAACTAATGAATTATAGTAATTAATATTAAATAACAATTAACATTAATACTGTATATCAAATGAACTAGTATAGATAATGAATTAATAAACAATGGAATACAGAAAATTAAACATAACTCCAGTGCTTTAGATAAAAACTTTATCATTTGTCCAAATTTAATATTTGTTTTAAAAGAAAAGTAATCTCTCAGAACCTCTACAATCTCTTCAAATACAACATAAAATCTCTTAGAATAAAATATAATATCTTAACATAAGCTATAAAATCCCTATAGATTATTTCAGTGTTCTTTTCAGCAAAGGCAAAACCCACAATCTTATTATTTGGGTTTCCTGATAATCAGTAGATCCACAGATGCAGCTACTGTGTGATATATGCATGTGACAACCACTGGTGTGGTGCTCTAGCAATGCTCAAGCACCCATTTAAGCCTACCAGTTAAACAATCCTCAAATAAACACATCTTTTCCATTATCGCAAGCTATAAAGCAGTTCAAGAGCCCTGAAATTATCTTTCCATTAGTTTGATATGCTTAAGAACCTCAGTACTGAAACATCCCATATAAGCCCTATAAGAGGAAGAAAGTATAAATCCTGTTCTCCCATTCCCTTAGTGAGAACATCTAATAAAAACATAAACTCATTCTCCTGGCTGCCACTATCCTGTTTATTGAATAAAATCTTTCCTTTCATCTTCACATATTTTTATAGCTTTATAACCTGATACAAAATCAGTTGGCTATTTGCAATTACTCACTCAATGCCACAAGCTGACAATAATTTTTGAACTTCCTTAATTTAATTCTTTTTCTTTTTTTTCTCCCTTGTCTAAGGCCAGACAGGCTCACCCACCGTATTAGCAAATCCATCCTCTTTAAGTCAATACTAATAAGCTTCCCAAAGTCCACTCTCCATCCACTGAGCAATCACAAACCCCTCAGCATGCAACATTTCCTTGTTGAAGATATACTTTACTAAATTTGAATTATCGATTTGATTACAAACATTTATCTGTTTTTTAACTCAATACGCTTGAACTGTGCTTTCCTTTCTTTCACTGTAAATGCCTCGTTGTCTTCCTAATTAAAACAAACACAGACTATGCTTCTCCCACAACATTTGTTGCTGTTATTAGCCAGGTGGACATCTCTGTCTGCTATACTTACACAGAGGTCCTCGCTCAGCCCTTTCTCTGCATCCCTGGTATCTTTCCAGGGAAGTAAGAGTTTCAGGCAGGAAACAATCTGACTGTCCAGCAACAAAATGAAGATAGTGAAGATCTGAGCTCATTATCATGCCTGACCTGGAAGCCAACCAAGAATGCCAGCAAAACCTCAGGACAATTTGAAAAAGCTATAAAAGTTAAAATAATGCAGAAGCCCCCAGCTAAAAGCCAGGGATTATAACAGAGACCCTAGAAAGTCTGGAATGAGGCAGAAAAGTGAGTTGTGTGGAGAATAGGTTAGGAAATAAGTTGAGGCACAAGCCATTCTTGGACGCAGCTAGAAATGATAACCGAGCAGAACCATCCTGCCCGCACCAGCCTGCTTTAACCATCACACAGCATCACAAGATAGATTTCAAGGCAAAGTGGTGCCATGTTGGAAGCTGCCAGAGGAAATACATTGTCAAAGGTTTGTATCGAAACAAAATGAACCAATCAATTTAGTTAATGCACTAATGGGACAAAACAAAATACAAAACAAGGAGGGTTCAGAAAGCACTTACAAACTGCAGGTGAAACAAAAATTACCTCTATTTGGGTTAAAAAACCAGTAAGACACATTCCATTCACTCCTAATAAAGAATTAACCCCATACAAAACCTCACACAAAGACATATAGAGATTAATCACATGGCCTTACATAACTGAGAGAAACTGCTATCTCAAATCCCTCAAAAGGAAGATATTTCCAACAGTTCTTGCTCCCTGTGGAAACATGGAGCCCATTCAGTTCATTCACACATCACTCAGTGTCAGTGGGCTTTTTAAAGTTCAGTTCTCTGCTCTGTGTGCTTCCACGCCAGTCCTCCATTTCCAGAGTGCCAATTCCTATGGCCATGAAAGAGAGAAGAACTCTCCATTTCAACAGACAAAACCTTCCTTCTGCTGATCTTTGAGGTACCACTCTTTCTCCATTCGCTCTGTTTTCAGGGCAAGATGGCTGTCATGGCTAGCTCAGTGCCATGTGTCCTCTCTGAACAACAAACAAAACTGAACAAGATGGAGCCAGAAACTGGAAACCAGAAGCACCAAACCCCTTCTCTGTTTGTTGCAGAGCCACATTAAACACAGTTTGCAACTACTAGTCAAATAACACATTTTGCCACAGCAACACCACAATGTCTCAGACAAGAAATCTAAAATCCCTAAACTGCAATACATGTAGAAAATGAGGCTGTTGGAGAAGTGGGCTGCCTTTCACCATGCAGAGCTAAAGTGAAAGTATGCTTACTGAAATAGCTGTCAAGCCTGGTGCTCAGGAAACACTTCTCCAGGCTCACTCCTGGAAGAACACATCTTGCCAGGGATCAAACAGGAAGGCGGCTGCTTCTTGTCTCACTAGATTGCTGCTCTTGAAGTATGGTTAGCAGGTGAAAAGAAGCACTTGGGACCGTATTAGCCCAAGGTTTTCTCCCACACAGAGCTGGACAAACTGGTCTTTTAGGTGTGTTTCTGCACACTCTTGCTAGGCACCCTTCCTCCTGCAGCCTCACATTTGCCAAACCACAGATTTGGAATGGCCTGGCAGGCACCCAAGATTGCTTCTGGCTCTCCTAGGTAAATGATCACTGCCAAGGAGATGTACTTTCCCTGGAATAATACCCCTCTTTGTCTCATATCTAGCAGGGTGAGAGAGTGTCTCATTGGCCAGAAGGCTGCCTTCCAGGTGGAGGTGCTCAGCAGTGGAGCCCTCATGAACATAAAGAGAAGCAGGAACTTAATACTATTACTTCTATGTGCTTTTCTACAACAGGAACTGGACAATTTTAGGAAGCAGCCTGCAGTTTGTTTATTGTAAGGTGTCTAACACATAATCAGGCAGGAGGCCCTCTCATTCAAAGTCCCTTTTCTTTCAACCAGTCCTCTAACCTTTTGATGAAAACCAGACAGAAGAAAGGAGTGGTGTGTGTTTAGTGAATGTAATATAAGCAGGTCTGGTGGCACACTGATATTTCCTAGTCTCCAAGGAGGGGATAACAGCTGTCTTCCTGCTTCAACATCCTGCTCCTGAGCTGATTTCATGCAGTGTCTGAAAAAAATTAAAGCTATACCATAGTGCCTCCAAGCTGGGGGACAGGCAGAGGAGAGCCTCTTGCACAAGCCTCATTACACAGTCCCACACACAAAATGTCTCACACTAACCAACTCTGTCCCTGCACAAATCATGCATGTTTCCTCCTAGCAAGCTCCAGTTGAATCTTCTGCTTTTTCTAATGCTTTTGTTTTACACACACACACAAAAGAAGGATTTTCATTTCAGCACTGCCATTTGCCCAGAGCATTGGAAGATACAAGGGAAGTGCTCCTCCTGAGAAATGCTCTGCCAGTCTCCCCACCCCAACTCCTGTTGCCTTCTCCTCACAAGTGCAGCATGTGGAGGGGGCCTCAACCATCTTGCCTCAGTTGCATTGGTCTCTGGTGTATTCATTCAGCTCATCCCAGGAACAAGTGATGCTTCCATACTAAGCAAGCAGCCTTCGCTATGAAGTTAGGTGCATCCCTGTGAATCTCTGTCTTTTGGCAATCTCTGCAGTACCTATTGTCAGCCCTGGCAGCCAATCTGTGCTTCACGCTCCTCACCATGCTCCAGCAGAACAAGGAGATCAATGCCATGGATGCCTTTACTCCGCATTTCCTAATGCTGGCAGACACACACCCCAGTTTACACAAAGAGCATTTCCCAGAGAAGACAGTAAATCGAGGCAGACTGCCCACATGAGGGCTGAGACCCTTCTGGGCTCCCAGCTGACCATGCAACCTTCTTCCATGTTTACAGAACAGACCAAATAAATGGCACCAAAGCTGTTTAACTCTGAAAAAAACAGAATCATGATGAAATCACTTGTAATCTCATAAAATTGTTTCAGGCACTGAAGGCCAGTTGAAGCTTTTTTTTTTCCAATGCAACTGATTCCAAGCAAATGGAAATCCACATGCCTGGCACTGGGGCAAGATGTCATATCTGCGTTAACGATCTCCTGCAACACTGACATTACACTGGACAGCTCAGCTCTGCACAAAGACAGTGTCTGTAGTCATGGTAGCCACTTGTAACACAGATCACCAAACCTGCTTCTCGCAACCACTAAAACCTACATTTGTTTCCATCTGGCATTTTTCTCACCCTCCTGGAAATGCCATGCTTTAATAGTTGTGTTTTTTCCCCAAAAGTTGTAACTTAAAATTTTCTCATTTGAAATTCAGAACTTAATCCTGGTTTCAGTAATCACACAACTGCTGTAGGGTGGATAGGTTCAGGACCCAGGCCAGGTCTCCGTGCTATGGACAGGCAGACAGTCACATGAAGCACTGGAAGCTGAACAGCCTCCTCCAGAACATTGCTCACCCCTGCCTGGTGCCTGAAAGTGACGTATCTTCTGGGGTGAAGCAACCTAAGTCTCATCTCCTGCCACCATGGATATACTGACATTGCCTGTTGAAACAGGAGCTGTCAAATAAGGGAGTGAATGAGAAGGATCTCCAGCAGAATTTGCTAGGAGTCATAAGCTGCTTTTGCGACAGCAGATGATAGCTCAGAAAGACACTGACTTCAGATCTGACTTTTTATTCCACCACCTACCAAGATTACAGCCCAAAACCTTCAGCAGGGTACTGTTGTTTGAGTCATGCCCATTCAGGAGCATTGCTAACAAATTCAACCTCTGCAGATCAGGCAGAGGAAAAAGGGCTTTGAGATCTATGACTGTTTAATCCATCTTACACTTGCATTTCTGGCACAGTGCAAAGTGCATCCCTTCACTGTAAATAGGGACCACAGAAATTGTGTGGAAAACGTACAGCCTACCCAATACCAAGATCCCCTGTAAGACACTCTGAAATGGGTAAGTGCTACCTTCCTAAAACAGGTAACAGCATGAGCTCTATTTACTAATTACATCTGGCGTGGAGGTCATCGAGACAAGCCACCCAGACCTATTTTCAAGCAAGCAGGAGAAACATTAGCTATTGAGGGTAAATTATTCAGAGCAAAAACTGTCCTTGTGAACACATTTGTGTTAGGATTAGCACAAGAGTGTCCCCTGACAAGCGCCCCGGAAAAAAGAAAAAAGAAAGGAAGGAGGTATTTGCAGTGTTTAGAAGGCCTGTACTGAGAGTTCAAATGAACAGGAACCCATGTTACTTTTACTGGGTAGCAATAGGAGTTGCCCACCCTTCTCCCACACGTGAGCCCAAAGATACGTCTGCCCTGAGCATTATGCCCTTCAGCACTTACTGATGACAAAAGAAGGTGCAGCTTACACTTACTTTTACAGCTCCATTAAAAGGTGACCTGCAAATAAAAAAAAATATCAAGCACATTTAGTGTTATGTGCTGACTGTCCTCAAATAAGCAGGATTAGATGAGCTTTCAGTCTCCATGTAAAAATTAGATGAAAGAAAATGGCACTGAATGTACTTTCATTTTATATTCTTGAAACAGTCCTTTAACAATGATGCAGTGAGTGGTTCCTGACATGTACTGGCTTGATATTTACACCTCTCTCTGCTTGCAAACAGTATACTGGGAATAAGGTGTGTCAGAAAACTGTTCAGATAATGTCTGGAACCCAACTTTAAATTTCCTAAGTGAAGAGTGGCTTTGGTCTCTTTTGGTCTCTTTTGATGACCTAAGGTCATCAAAATACATTCTGTTATGTGCTTACTGTTTCACGGTTTCTTTAATTTGGCTTTTATATTTCTCACTCCTTTGCAAAATCTAATGTATAGGTGTCCAAGCCATTTATGTAAACAAGTGACATGATCCTACAAGAAAAACTCTACTATACAAACTTTAAAAATAGTGTTTCGTAAATACAAGTGTTAGAACAACAAAAGGTGTGCATGCTTTCCACATTTAAATGTAGACTTTCGGCAAATCGATTGATAGCAACAAGAACCATTACTCAAACTAAAACCAGCCAAGCAAGTTATATCAACAGTTCTTTTAAGTTTTGAAAGCTGATGAAGAGATCAACAATGAGTAAGAAAGGACTTCAAAATAACAATAATTTAAAGCAGGAAATCTTTTAAATGAAAAGCACTGGTGAAGAAAGAAAAGTGAGCTGCTTATGCCAAATTTACACATTTTAGAAGTGGTAGATGAAAGCTGAATAGGACAAAAGTTGCCTGGGTTCATCATTTCTCCCTACCATACTCCCTGATAAAACCCACCTAACTTGATGTCTTTCAGCTTAAATACGTTGCTGACTTGAAAGGCAGATTTCCTCTTGCTTTGCCTGGGAAATAGCACGCCAGAGAGCAGCATGAAGTACAGCCATGACCTGCAAGCAGGCATGGTCATGTCATGTCAGTGCTGCAGCCAGGAGCAAGACTGATCCCTGATGAAACAGAAAAAAAGCCTGAAAAAAAAAATAATTAAAAAAAAGCATGGCTTCTGTTTTATGTCTGATCTAGCATCCTCCAAGCAGTCCTTCTGCTAACGTTTCAGCACACAGTTAAAAGAGGCTAATTGTGCAGAGACCTATGCAGGAAACAGGGGCATGGGGTCTGGCTGAGCCTCAGTCCTTTAGCAAGTGATGTCAAGAAAACACACACCGAAAGACTGAAATATTTTTAAATTAGTCTATCAATTAACATTCATTCAGCTACTTTGAAATGTCAACTGTTGCACTACTAGGTGACGCCATCTAGTGATGCCAGTGGAAAAACATCATGCTCCAGCCTTCACTAAAAAGGTTCGTCACACTTGCAAAATTTTTCTTAGTGGAACTACAGTTTCAAGAGGTGCACATTTTTTGTACCTGTAAGCATTGTTTAACCTACAGCACTAAATTAGCTAAAAGGTATGAACCATTATATCTACCCTGGAGTAATTTACAGAACTGACAACACTGAAAGGCAGCTGGGTTAACCATATCAGAATTTAAACATGCTCACAGTTTAGCCTGGAAATGATATAAAGTGCAAAGCCCAATAAATTATCTTTTGGGTTTGGAATGGCTACAGATGGCAGTTGTATAATACAATAGTTTACCTGATTTTTAAAGATTTCGGTTGGTATATGTAAAATACCTGTTTGAAAAATTTTACTCCCACCTTTCAAGCTCAAGGAAAAAATTCCTGTGCAGGTTCAAACTCTCCTCTTTAAGAGGTGGAACCACTCACTCAGTCATCTGCTGGTGATACCTGCTAGCTCTAATTAGCTTCTGGTGGAAATTGCCAGCAGACACAACTAGAGGTTTAAATCAATTGGATCTGCTTCCTCCTTACAAGAAAATTGGCATTTCAGGGCTGCATTTCAGCATGATGGAGCTAAGAAAACCAAAGCAAATCTTACAAGAATGTTAAGTGTCCCTTTTTATGGCTTGTGTTAACTTTGAACATGCTGCACATTCCTAGAAAGGATGTGTGTTTTTTTTCCTTTTTCAAATCCCCAAAGAAAGTAACTACAAATCTACAACAAATACTCCACTGAAAAAACTCCAAACAATAGTGTTCAAGCCCCAGTTACTTTCACTTCACAGCTGTGAAGATGGGATAGGGAGAAACAAGAAACAACAAGTCAGAAACTGAGATAAAAGCAACACACGTGAAACAGAACTTGCAAGAGAAGGTTAAGAAGGACCTCAGAGATGATGTAGTTGCAACTACCCTGTCCTAAGCAGGGACACCTAGACCAGATTGCCCAGGGCCCTGTCCAGCCTGGCCTTGAACACTTGTAGGGATGGAGCATCCACAACCTCCCTGTGCAACTTGTTCCAGTGTCATGCCACCTTCACAGTGAGGAATTTCTTCCTAAAACCCAATCTAAATGTACTCTCTTTCAGTTTGAAACCATTCCTCCATATCCTGTCACTAGAGTCCCTGGTAAAAAGTCCCTCTCCAGTTTTCCTGTAGTCCCCTTCAGGCACTGGAAGGCTGCTATGAAGTCCCTCCCAGAGCCTTTTCTTCTCCAGGCTCAACAGCCCCAATTCCTTCAGCCTGTCCTCATAGAGGAGAGATGCTCCAGCCCTCTGATCATCCTTGTGATCCTCCTCTGGATGGACAATTCCATGTCCTTAAACTGAGGACACCAGAACTGGACTCAGTATTTCAAGTGAGGTCTCACAAAAGCAGAGTAGAAGCAGAGAATCACCTCCCTTGGCCTGCTGGTGACACTTGTTTTGATACAGCCCAGGATCTAGTTGGCCTTCTGGACTGCACACACATATTGTTGACTCCTGCTGAACTTCTTACCTATCAGCATCCCCAAGGCCTTCTCCTCACAAGTGTTCTCAATGCATTCACCACTCAGCATGTATTTGTGCTTGGGATTACCCCAACCCAGATACAGGACCCTGCACTTAGGCTTACTGAATCTCAACCAACAGCTTGGTATCATCAGCAAACTTGCTGAGGGTGCACCCAGTGCCACTGTCCATGTCACTGGCAAAGACTCTAAGTAACTGTGGGCCCAAAACAGATCCTTGAGGAACACCACTCATAACCAATCTCCACCTGGACACTGAGCTATTGATCACAGCTCTCTGAGTGTGACCATACAGCCACTTCCTTATCCACTGAGCAGTCTCACCTGTCCAATCCATGTCTCTATTTTAGAGACCAGGACGTCATGTGGGACAGCATCAAATGCCTTGCACAAGTACAGGTAAATGACATTGGTTGCTCTACCCTTACCCACCAGTGCTCAGCCCTGTCATAGAAGGCCACCTGGTTTGTCAGTCATGATCTACCCTTAGTGAAACTATGTTAGCTGTCACCAGTCGCCACTTTGTTTCCCATGTGCCTCAGTAGAGTTTCCAGGAGGATCTGCTCCATAATCTTGCCAGACAGAGGTGAGATTGACTGGCCTGCAATTGCCAGAGTCATCTTTTTTCCCTTTTTAAAAAAAAGGGCTTATGTTTTCCCTTTTCAAGTCCACAGGAGCTTCTACAGACTGTCACGACTTCTAAAATACGATGGATAATGGTCTAGCAATTTCATCCAGTTCCCTTAGAACTATTGGGTAAATCCCATCAGGTCCCATGGACTTGTGAACCTTTACTCTCTTTATATAGTTATGAAGCTGATTTACTCCTACCATAGGTGGTGCATCTTTCTCTCAGACCTAGCCTTTGAGTTTTGTGACTTGAGTGGTGTCATTTGAGAGCTTTCCAGTGAAGATCGAGGCAAAAAACCACTGAGCACCTCCCTAAAGCACCAGGTCCACACATTACACTTAAATACCTGCAGAGTTGGTGACTCCACCACCACCCCGGTGCCAGCAGCATAACAATTGCAGCACAGGTGTCAGCTCTGCTGCACACTCTGCTTCCTCCAAGTATTCTATGTTTAATCAATACTTCATTAGCTCAACATTCAGGGATTCATCAGCCTGCAGCAATGTAGAGCCCAGGCATTCTTGTTAACTATCTCGATCTTGTCCTCCTTCATGTAAACTTTGTCAAGCAGATACAGAATCTTCAGCAGTGACAAGTGACACTGCTTTGCCAACATTGGGTTTTGTGTAAGTCTTGCTGGGATTTAACTTCCTTATACTTAACTGCTAGGGCTACCAGAAGACCTCAAATGCTAAAGAAACACTTCCCCAAGGCCACCATTAATTTGCAGTGAATGTGTCTAACATGTAAGCAATCACTTTCAACAACATGGTATCTATAATTGGGTGTTTCAATTGCACTTCAGAAATAACTTTCTAACAAATCGTGTGAACCTCTACAACAGGAGGCTGTCTGAACTCTCCATGTCAATGGCACCTTAGGAAACCCAGGGACACACGCATATCAAGGACTTCTGCCAGGCTACCCTTCATCTGTGCAGCACACAAACATCAGATGATGTCTTCAGACTCACTAGAAAGTGGTATGATTTGAAGTAAATAAGAAACTCACATGCAGCACATACTAAATACAGCACTTGCATGAAAGCTTAATGGAATAAAGAAGAGTTTAGTCAAACAAAACCCCAAGCATGGCCTCTTTTTGACACTAGATAGACTGGTCACATTGTAAACTACTGGAATGAGTAGATTCTGCTGAAACAAAGATATGTTATATTGATGTATTTCCTGAAAAGACACACAAAGACAGCACAGCAGAACATGCTCACACTCCAGTTGCTCCATATAGGCACAACTCCTAAACATCTTTGAACACTCACTGCGTAAACCTACCTAAACAGACCAGCTTCAAAACCAGGTGCGGATGGAGTTATTTACCAGAACTTTTCCAGCAGACTAACCAGAAAAAAAGGTGTGCACGTGCTTGAGTAATTACTCACATACAGTATGTGTTTTTAAACCTACTTTTCAGAAAGCAGGTTTAAAAACACTCTAACCTCTTCACTTCCTTTTAAAAAAAGTCCATTTTAATATCTTCCAGCATGCTAGATGGCTTTAGCTTAATGAGATCTTTTACAGAAAAAAAAAAAATCTGTAGCTTTAATCCTGCCTACAGGCTATTTTTTCTTTTCTTTTTAAAATCCATCACTTAAAACTTAATTATAAATCTGGTGTTTTGTGCAAAAATGGGTTCTTTCCTAAGCTCTCCTCTGCTCTGCATTCCTCAGACCTAAAACTGCAATGCTGTTTCCCAAATCTTTATCATATCTTTCTTGTTAAACGGTTATTCTTATTAAACAAGTAGTAGAACAAATCCTGATTTCCTCTTTAAACAGTGGAGAAGCAATGTTTCTGCCAAAAAAACCTACAAAGCCAAGAATGTTAGCTAATGCACATTCATTTCTTTAAAGGCTAAAGCAATTTGCACCAGACAGAATTTTCACCCAGGAGCTGCAATTCTCCAAGACGTATGCTCTTCAGAGAGAGAGTGTGCCAGAGATTAATAGCTGTACAAAGAGGAGCACAGAAAACTGTATTCATACTTAGTCTGAGGATTCCCTACACACTTAAGCACTGCGGGAGTGGTTAGCCCTCTAATATCTTGGTTCCACTCCGCGTGGCTCCATCTCCCCAGGAGATGTGAGCTGGAGGACATAAATCAGTAGTTCAGCTCTGCCATGAGTAACATAAGCATTAAGACTTTCATGACAGAAAGCAGTCGAATGTCAAACTGAATGTTCCGTGTACAGTCCCTCCACGACACTATTCACTCAAAACCCGGTGTTGCTTTCACTGGAAGAAACTGAGCATAAAAATGACCCATTGCAACTCCCTTTGAGATCTCAGTTAAGTTTCTGTACGCTTGCTCTTTTCTAAAGGGCAGAACAAAACAGAGTGGATTGAAAAGTGCCTTACAAAGTACAAACGAAAAATTACATTAAAAGTGTACAGCTTTAATTACATCTCTCAAGGGGATGAGGTAGCATCTTTGTGTCCCCATCTTGTCTTCTCTCTGCCCTGGAAATTCATGAGATGATCAGAGGTACAAGTGTTCATGTTTGTAGGGGAGAAAAATTACCTACATTAGATCCTCAGCAGATCATGTAAATAACAGGACATAAAGTCTTGCAGAATTAGTTTACATTTGAAACATTTTCAAAATATTGTTTTAGCTGGGTATAATAGACCACCGTAAGATGTGACACACAGCAAACACAGGGCTGCAATTAAACAGCTGGCAAACAGCCAGCAAAAGATAAAGGCCCAGGCTGTCACTCGCTAGACAATATATATAGCTATTTTGGCAGCCAGAACTGAATGTGATAATTGAGCAATGACACATTAAAAATGCACACAATTTCCAAGGAAAGAGTTCCTGAGCACTACATAGGGAGCATCTATAGTGTGCTTACAGTGAATCAAGATTTAGGAGTAATAATGAGATCAGACTGATTACTTTTCAGTGGTGCAAAGCCAACCTTGTTTAAAGCACTGCATTAATGTAAGTAGCTACGGAGAAGCAGACACAGAAATACGTGTGGAAAGCCCATAGAGGCTGTCACTATTAGAAACAATGGGAATCTGAGGGTTGTGTTGCACTGACTTGGCTCGTTAGTCTGTGTATTATATTGATAAGGAACTAGCACTAGTATCTCCAGAAATTACAGTGCACTTGTTTTGACTTCCAGCACTGGGAAAAGCCCAATGTATGTAATTCAGTTTCAAAATTAAAAAAAATATAGTGATAAATGAAAAGTCTTCAGAATCACACTTTTGCTGTAAAGAAAAATTATTGATTATTTAAGGTCTTAAGAACTTACAGCAACAGCTGTTTGGAAGACAAAGTCCAGGAGCATTTCTAGTGTTTCACTGCATGCTTTATTAAATAACCTAAGAACATAACAAACAAACAAACAAACGTACCAAATGAAGATGGTTTTGAGTTAAAACCCAAGACCTATATAAAGGTTCCTATAAATGCACTCCTTCATATTAAGATGCTAACACCAACTGCATTTCCTTCTCAAATAAATGACTTGAAAGCCTATGCACATTGTTAGCCCCCACACTATTCATTCACTAACCTCCCACAAAGTGTAGGTACTTCATGATCTAAGATTACGCTTATATAAGAGAAGCTAAATTTAGGCTCTGTAATAGGAAAATCTCTATGAAGAGTTTACTTCCTAATCCTATTCTAAACTTACCCACATTAAAGACATATTCAAATAAAGAAATTGCAAGTGTACCTTCTGTAATGAAAAACTGCAGCATATCAAGAGAGCTTAAAAAACCCTGCAAGAATCCACATTTAGGCCCACAACACCTGTGATACCAAGAAGACAGTTACATAGTTCTTCATAACATCATCAGTGAATGAGAACTGAGTCCAATGACACCAGCAAAACTTTTGGAAATGATTCCCTGCACTGAGGATCAAGAAAAAAGGGGGAAACGCAGAGACACTAAGAATAGGTGCCTTCAATTTAACCTAACTAACAAGCTTATCTCAAATAAAAATATCCAGTTCTCTAAAACAAGCAGATTTCCCCAAAACGAACTCCTTATCTATCTTGAACTCAAACACCCAACAGACACTTCTTATCTATGTGACTTCATACTAAAAACAGTATAAGAATGTGTAATAATTACGTAATCTACTTTTAAAAAATTATCTTTAATGCCTATAATAGTAACTTCATTAAGTGTCAATAAAGGAAATGAAAAAGCTTAAAAGATGAGGTCAGAACATGCACTTTTGGCATCAAATATGCTATTTCTGTCTGAGGAACAGTGGATTCTTTAGGGTAGCTGTTATTCAGCCCAAAAAGAAAAATCAAATAATTATATTAATTACCCTGAACATTGAAAGGAATGTAAGGAATGTCAACAATCAGATTGCTCAGATCTTCACCTGAAAAATTCATATTATTGCATGTATAAATGGAATATTGTGATAGTGAAATATATTAAAGATTCATAAACTGTGACTTTTTTTGTTCCCAGTACTGGAACAGACGCACAGGTAATTATTTTGCAGGATCTACCAAGTGATATTTACTGGCAGCTGAAAATGGGCAAATTCACACTCCCTTCAGAAAAGATTTCAAACACACACAAGGTTCCCTGAAAAAGTTGTGAAAGACAGGGTGTGCTTTCTGTGCCTCAGGGCCATAAAGCAGAAAAGCAATAATTAAAAGGGTAGAAATGAAAGAGTGAAGACACAAATCCCAGTTAATTAACACAGCTTATACATCTGCCCCTTGCCCAAATATCACATGAAATCTCAGTTTAAAAGGGGTTTTTTCATTGATTTTGTATTCCAGCCTGACTGTGAACAGCCAGTTATGAGAAGAGCTCTTACAGAATTACACATCATCCAGTAAGTAAATTTTCATATAGATTAAGGGAAAGTATGATGGAAAACTGTTGTAGGAGAAGAAACATAAATAAGCTTTGCAGAATGAGAACATTTAAGGACCATGAATAAAACTATACCAGGCAGAATATTAAAGATGAAGGGTAATACTACAAGTAGGCAGATTATTTACACCTATGAGGGAATCAGGGAGTGTTTCTTGTTACAGCTATGCTAAGTCCATTCAACCTTTACCCAGTAGTAGCTGCAAAACAAACTTTGTCTGAAAATAAAATGTAAAAGTTTTTAATCTTCTACTGCAAGGAACAGCAGCTGTAAAAAAAGCTATGTCCAAGTATAATACAGAACACTAATCCTCCCTACCAAGGAGAATACTCTGGAGTAGATAACATTCTCAGCATAGTAAATCCTCTATTTATATTCTGGCACAATTTCCCAATATTTACATTTACTCAACAAGACAAAAAATTACTCAGACTTATTTTTCTTTACATTTCATGTTTAGAAGAAAAGCAAAGCTCTGAGCACCTGGACATAATTAAATCTATAATTCATCCAATAGCATGGAGACTAATGCACAAATAAATTAACTCCACCTGCCAGAAGAATTAATCATACCGGGAATGACTTAGTGCAGACACCAAAACTGAGAACAAAAAGGTTTTATAGTAAAGCTTCTGTCTTTCAAACTTCACTTTAGAAGATCTTTTTTCCACAAATAAGGAATTCCAGTAATGTTCCAGACTCCAATACTATAACTTTAGAGGCAGGCTAGAAATAAAACCAGAGGAAGCACTAATGAGAGGCACAATATCCATTACCATGGTCAGTTTGAGTCATGCTATAAGCAGAGCATGGCTACACCATGAGCATGCTGGACCAATGCTGTTGTGCCTTGTAAGGAGACAGATGTGTC
Source organism: Phoeniculus purpureus (assembly GCA_028565055.1). Lineage (NCBI taxonomy): Eukaryota > Metazoa > Chordata > Aves > Bucerotiformes > Phoeniculidae > Phoeniculus > Phoeniculus purpureus. Next base: position 10,565,641 of record JAOXOE010000602.1, read on the forward strand.
CTTGGTTGGCACCACGGTGCTGGCTCTGGAGCACCGTGCCCCAGAAACATGTTCAGTCCTAACGAAGGTTTCAGCATCCTGGGACCACATGCAGCTAGTGCAATTCTAGACAACAGACTTCACTTACATTTACTCTTCAAAGGTCAGAATCCTAAAACAGGACTGAAAAAAAATTATGCACACCAAATTTGCAGTTGTCACAAAACAAAGCAGAGTTACCGAAACCTCTCTTATGGTCCTGCCTGAGATATAGGCAGTAGCCATTTACAGCACAAGAGCCAAGCATGACCTGGTCCTCAGCTCATGGCACAAAGCAGCACATGGAGCAATACAGAGATGCCTAAATGGCATCCATCAGAACAAGGAGTCGTATTCAATCACTGAACTTCATGATTCTTTACTTAAGCAGCCCACAGGTACCTGTTAGAGGGGAATGACCTGCCTGCACACTGCCCTACCACCCCATTGGGACTCAGACTATTTCAGTCAGCGGTGCTGTACTAGGGAGCTCAACAATATAATGTGCCCAGAGTCATAGAAATAGAGCAGCCAAGAAATCTAGAAACCTGGGTCCCAACTTCAAATATTTATTTTTCCAATGTTACATAAAGCCAGAGTATTTGTGAGGACAAACTAGTTTTGTTTTTTTATTTGTAGGCTAGCAAATCTTTGTCTGCCTCAGACTACACAACTCCTTGCCATGCTTAAATAGGATAAGGACCCAGGGAATTAGAAATTTTCTATTAAAATATCAGCACGTCCCCTTCACTAGTTAATCACCTAACAGAAGCAGCCAGCAAACCCATACGATCCATCTACAACTCCCCTTCTAACTCAATCCTTGACATTCTTCAATTTTTCTCAAGCACCAACCCAGATACACACATACAAGGTACAAAATTAACCTCATTTCATTGAAAGCAGAAGCACAGTGACAGACCTCGTTAGAAAGACTGGGATATGGCTGGTGCAGGGCACAGCACCAATGTGCTCCATGGAAACCTCTCCACACCCACTGCCTGAATCAAAGCACTGAGCCAGAAAACATACACAAACCAAATAAATGAGTTTGCTGCAACCACAAACTCCCATTAGGAAAGGAATTGAAAGAAACTTCAATGAAAATCTGAAAACACCTGATGACAAGTTAGCAGGAATGTAATTTCTCACTAGTTGTGTCCAAAGGAATAGAAGGCTAGAAGTGAAGCAGGTTAGTTAAAGCTCAAGAAATCTTTTCCATCTCTCCAGCCAGCAATAGCCTAATGGAAAATGCCTGAAGTAGAAACCTCTTTAACTGTTAAAGAAGAAAACAATGTCTGGGATTCTTCCCCCCTCAACATTCTAATGCCTTTTTAAATAATATACTACTGAAAGTAGCTTTATGTATTCGGTAACTACAGCCTCAGTGTTATAAACTCATGTTTCCACAGAAAAAACTTGAAATGTCTCTTCTATACCTTGGCATCAATTTGCAGAACTGTTTCCTCCTTTTCACCTCCATTGAAACACTACAGAGAATAGTAAGGATCAATATTGGACAATGCCAGGTCAAATTAAGCTTATGAGACCTTCAGCAAATAATTACTTCTAGCTTTGTTCAGACTTTGTATGTAAAGCATAGAAAAATCATGGAAATTACAAGTAAGTGCAATTCACATAAAGAAACAGGTCTCAGTTCCTTCTGCCCAGATCAGAATTACGGAAGAGTCATTGAAGGTATATTCTTATGAATCCTGCCTTCTGTACAGAAAGAAAACAAAGTTATAAGAAAACATTTATCTGATTAGTACATTTCATGTTTCAATTTCCTCTATCCCTTCACTAATTTGTAGTAAGACACAGTTGTCACTGCATCGGAGCTCTGCCCAGAATATCCTTTATATCTGCGAGAACCACACAGTGCTCAGTCTATGATAGTTTTAGTATCGACAACCACTACTAGCTCGCCTTCTAGTTAATAAAAATTATTTTGTTTCTTCGGTTCCTAAGACAAAATAAAAACCAGGTAGGCTTAACAAAATCCCAAAGAGCTAAAATAATAGTACTTTACGGTATTTTGATGAAAAATAAATAGCCAACCTAAACACTTGAAAGAAAATGCTTTCAAGTCTATTAGTTTTCAGAGATTCTAGAAAGCAATTGATTTCTCCACATATTGATCTATTGAAGGCTTGGTACTGTATATTATCAAACAAATCACTGCTCTCTTATTGCTCTGTTTTGGTGATGTCCCTTTCATTTTTAAACTTGTTTCTTTTTAAAAAATTAAGTTACGGTGCGTTCGCTCCAGCATAAGTAAGTACACCACATGCAACTCTGGCATTCAGTTACCTTAAAAAAGTAAAGATGCAAACCAAAATGAAAACAAAACTCTTCACACCACTCCAGGAATTCCAGCATTCTGGAAAAAGAAGAATGTGAAGCTAGGTACTACCTGGCTTTGTAAAATACCTACTTTAGACAAGCTAGCGTTTTTGTGGCTATAAACACTGCTTTTAGCTTATCATGTGAAAATCACCCTCTCAGTTTTGATTACTTATAGAATCATGCTTGTACAATTTTAGGTTTTACAGTATTTCCTTAAGAAGTTTTTTCAGTCATTCATGCTAAGCTTAATATGCAGTAGGTTGTGCTGTGTTACTCAGATCACTTTAATTTGCTTCCATGGGAATATTGTGGTTTTTACAGCATTCATTACAAGTCAATTTCTGTCTTTTAAGACTGATCTTTGATTTTGCTTTACAGGCTAGATATTAAACCAAATGTCTTCCCTCCCTTCCCCACCCCAACAAGGTGAATTCCAAAACTCTAAGCACAAAACAAGGCTTTGGCCTAATGGGTTTAGTTCATCAGGCCCTCAAAGTGTCTGCAGAAGGATGTGTTCCTAACTATATAACATCCCATCACAGGGACTATATGAATGAAGCAGGTACAGATATGTCCTACATATCTATCAATGTGATGACAGGCACTGATGTAGAATGGTAATGCAAAGAACAGTGTCAGCTAACAATCCCTATACCACTTTACTTGCCAAGGGATTCTCCAGCATGAATGAGGTCTCTGATGTTAAGAAACCTGGGGTAGGGCCAAAAGCTAGGTAAAGTATGAGCATACCTCATGCAGTGCCTGTACTGTAGACAAATCCTGTATGTTAGAGAAGGTGCCTGTGTGCAAGGAGGAATCTGGCCTTCCATTGTTTGGTTTGTTGCAATAGCCATGGCTTCACAGCAAGAATCACCATCAGCTGAACATCATTCCTGTTACATAGTACTAATCTATTGTAACACCTTTTTTTACCCCAAAACTCACTCCACTCAAAGCATTTGCAGTCTAAACGCTTTCCTTAAATTGTAAACAAAACCAGCTTCCTGCTCCTGATTTTCCCTTATGAAGAAAACAACAACTTTTCTCTTTGCTGTTTGTTTTCCATTTGCCCCATTGAAACTGACCAGCCAATACTCTTCTGCTTTACTCTTCTTCAATATTTTGATGTCTTACATACCTAGACTTCAGAGTGAAACAATAAGCTATATTCAAACCTAACAGCTTCACTGCAGTTTCAAGCTCAATAAAATGACCTGGTATAATTGAGAACCCCAGCTTTGTGCAGCACCCTGTGCTGCTAATCCATCCATGGGGCAGTTGGACTGCTGAGCATAGCTACCTTTGCTCAGGCTATGCTGATCGAGCATCCACAAACCAGGCTGACTTCACACAGAACACTCACCCTAATTTGCTTACTGGTATCTGGCCCTGCCACTAAAGCTGCAGGAAGGGTTTCTGGCAAGGGAGGAACCCACCTCAAAGACTATGACGTTGTGAATACTGAAGTATTCTCAGGCCAGCCTTTAGCTTGGCTGTCTGCTCTTTGCCTTCATTGGCGATGTTCCCAGGGCCTGCACCCTTCGGCATACCTCAGAGAGGAACTACTGAAGTTTATAGCAGCATTAACTCATCTGCTGGAAACCTGCCAGGCTTCTTACGTTTTCACTACAATCTTCTGTGCCCTGACTCCAGAGGGTGCTTAGAGTTTAGATCCCTAGTCAGAGGCAGTGTGCTTGGCAACTGTTTTCTTATGTGCTTAGACCCATGTGGGGAGTTGTGCACAGATGCAACAGGGCTTGCAAACTGCCTCCGTGGGGAAAAACTGTCATTTCCTTTTTTGTAGCTCCGTGTTAGAGGTACTTATGTGCTTGTGGAATAAAAACAAAGAATCCAAGCACAGAGTGCATGAAGCATCAAAAATCAAGACCTACTGCACAACCAGTGCTACTAATTTACCACAAAGGTGATGACATGTGCCTGGCTTATTTCTCATTAGGAGAACATGACAACTTTGTGCAAGGAAAATAAGACTGGACCCAACATGAAAACAAAGTCAAAATGAGATAGACAACATAACAGAAAAATCATTAGACATTTGCTTTTTTTAATTGTCAACAGGACAAAATCTGTGAGCTGCCAATGAGTTTTGAAATAATTGCTGTTACTATTGCTTCTTGAAGTCATAGAAAGTACATATTTTCCAGGGTGATTATCCTACAAAGAACTAATTAAAATACAGTTTTTAAATGAGGGGAAAATCTCCTTTTGATGAGCTTTCCTTTGACATTGTCATTTAAATTGGGTATCACTGATAGCTTGACCAAACTGGTCCTGAAGAGGCCATTTAGTGCATCTAGATAAAGATAAAAATCAACTGTATCTAAACTGCTCCTGCCAGTCACTTGTCCAAACTTAGTTCTTAAAAACCTCTGGTGATGCTGATCCACCACCTCCTTAGACATGCTATCTTTATAGCTGGGTACTCCATGTTTCCACATTAGGTTATGAAGCCATATGATCTAAAGAGTGGCTACCCCATTTCTGAAGAACTGCTCCTCATGAATTTGTGTAGATGATTAGTTCTACTAACATGCTGTGCCTTGCAGTTCTCATTATTAAATCACACATTGTTTTTAAGGTCACTTCCTACATTTGCCCACATCACTTTACATTCTAGTCTTGCCATTCAATGTGCCTACAACCCATTCCCCCCGCTCCTCGCTATTACCTGCAAACACAGTATTTATATGCTTTAGTCCAGTATCCATGTTAATAAAAACTCCATCAATTACTAATGACTGCAAGATCTTGCTCTACAGACCACCTCTACAAACTCTTCCATCCAGAAAGTCACCCACTGGTAACTACAGGTCGCCATCAAGGTAACTTAACCCCTTATCTGTTTCTGAAACTGATGCTTCTAATAATACTTTCACATTAAATCTGTATCTGAGTTCCTAAAAGATATGCCCAGTCTGTTTTACAGTAAGCACCATAAATTGACAACTGCTTCAGCCACAGTTCTGCAACAGATAATAGTGTAGGGCACAGGGAAAATTAATCCAAATTAATGCAAACTAAGACTCATTTATCACTAGCAGTTACTGGCTCAAAGACATCAATTTACTGTTACAGCGTAACTCCTGGCTAGCTTAACAGTATGAGTATTCCTGTCCTAGATGGCAGCTGGATATTGTTTCCCCTGCTTGAATTCAGAAAACATGCTCAAGGTACTTTTTATGATGTCTGTATTACTGAAATGTTTCACATGTGTGCAAATCCTACTTACACCAGCTCCAGGAAATCTCCGCACATCAGATTCATATGAAGTAAACAACTCATCTGAAATACTGCGTTTACTGTAATTCAGATTATTCTCTTACATTTGCTCTTTGTTAATTTTAATTCAAACAAGGTCTCCTAAGTCTGTAAAAGTAAAGACCAGAGAAGAGTAAATGAGACACATGGACAAATCAGTCTGATGGGGAAGCATTCAGGGTGCTAGGACTTTGCCACACATACTGCTAGTCACAAACTAAGTATGATATAGTGGCAGTGGTGAGCCACACACAGGTTGAACATAAAAAGACATACCGACAATATATAAACACAGCATTGTAATCAGTTTTATGATGGAGTCTGAAGGGTCTTTGTACAGTCACACAAATAGGTACTTGAGAGCAGATTTGTCTTTAAGGACACACCACTTTGTGCTTTTTACAAATCTTTGCACAATGTTTAAGGAATTGTTTAAAGACCTGGTTTTAGCTCATGCTCTTCTATTGTTTCCAGATAAAACTTTGACATAACAAGGGTCAGTTCTCCAAATTTAGTAGCTGACTGAAAAGTGTCTGAACTATTTCTACAACTGTAGAGTAGATAGACAATCAAGGCCATTTGGGGTTTTTATTTTGACAACAATGCTAATGAAAACTGGTGAAAGATTTATACGACCTAATGACTAACACAGAGACATTGAAGAGCACATATGACAGCATTGTGGATTGCCTATACAGGTGCCTAACCTGCAAATCTGGAGGCATAAAAATTTACTCCTATGAGTAGATACGTTGATTTGTGTTGTATAAGCCTGTTTTAATTACACCACTAAGATTACTTGCATGACAAATTCACTGCATGTGGGTTGGTAAAAACCCCTTGTTCAATAGCTTGCAAGAGTTCAATACTAGCACTGGGGAAGAAAACAGAGTTGAAGAATTTTGAGCTAGTGGACCTGTCATCCATACTCAACTGAAGAGAAAGCAATTTAAATATTCTCGCAAATCAAAACATGCAGGAGTTACACAACCCTCCACTGTAGCATTTTTTTAAAGCATGTTAAATAATAGCGTGCTCTAGCTCTACTTAATGCTTAAATGTTTTACTGGAACGCCTTTTTAAATTTCTTTCATCCCTACTCCTTAAGCAATGTCTCTGACTACTGGCAGATAAGGTGCCACTCTGCTCACATAAAGACGGTAATATCAGGCTATTACTACAAAAGGACAAAAATATGAAAATACCAGGGTTCCAATTACTGTGCTAAATTACACCACTCCTTTCTACTCCGACCTAGGCTGCTTCTGGTAAGAAAGGGGGAAAGAAACAGAGTGGCAGGAAATGCTTGACAGAGATAGTTTTACATAAATCAGGGTTAACACTATGTAAACATATATTTAAATTACTGGAACCACTGATTTACATTCAGCAACTACAAATGAATGAATTGCTTTGGAAGGAACCACAGGACTACATTCAGAACTGGACAACACTATAAAGTAGTATTTTGATATTAACTTCAAACATGTTCTTACAGAAGTTGTGAACCCTCTTTTTTCTATTTTTGTAACTGCAACTGTAAACGTCTGTATAGGGAAGGAAATGTTAGAAATAATCGTGTGGGATTGTGTTCTCTGAACAATTCTGCAAACTTCAACTTTCTTGTAGCATGCCTTTATTGCACCTGATGGTGACAAAGTGCTGGGCAGGAAAACTCAATAAAAAGTGTGAAGTAACTATCAGATGATACATTATCAAGTAGGGTTTGGTTGGTGTTTTAAAAATTTTGTTCATTCTCTTCAGCACAGGGATTTTTGCAAATACTCCTAACACACTGTCTCTTACACACCTTCAACTCCTCTCTTATAGGAACTCCTTTTCGCTGCTGAGGTGACAACTGAAACTGACTCTTTTTTTTTTGCCAGTGGGACTCAATATTTAGCAATATGAAGATATTTGCCCAATAAGAATTTAACAGAATAAACAGCAAAATGGAGGACTGCTACTGACCTGAAAAGCCAACAGCTTGACTTGAAAAAGAAACTAGTACGTGTGAAAACTTGGCCACGTTTGTGCTACTTTGTAGGGACCTGGTGTTTGACTACATTCAGGATGTTTTTTCCTTCTACTGATTTTAAAAAAACAAACCAACAGAACTAATGCCTGGATTGGACAAAGGACAGATGAAAATTTATTAGATTTGATAGACAAAATAATGGATGGACTTATTCATATTCTAGCATGTCTGAGAAAATGTTTTGTGTGAACAATGTCTACTCTGAAGGGAGGGAGGAAAAATCCAGCAGTTAGTTTGAATCACCTATTTAAAATATTTAAGCAAACTTGGATTAATTTTTTTTTTTTTTTACTCCCTGGGGAGCACTACAGAGTACTCATGTGAATCTGCTTCACTTGCTGACTGGAGTAGTCATCTTTCATGGCAGAACTGGAGAAAACCACAGCTGTGCAGTAACATCTTCAACAGGCACAACTGTTTGCAGAGCAAACATTTGCCTATAACCTTACTGCAGATAGACTATGTTAACAAAAGGAAGGCTTCTACCAGCTTTGCTATGGCACCTTCCTCACTAACACAAGGCTGTATTAGCTCAAATTCAGCACTACCTCAGCACGTGGAAGAGCCTGCACTGCCAGCACAATCTTTCACTGCTCCTCATTGTATCAGACAGTTCAACTGAAAGATTGAATTGCTGGTCTGAAGAATACATTCAGAATATTGCTTTAAATTCATACTAGAGTGCTTCCCTACTTATAGGCTAACAACCACAGTGACAGAGTTACAAACATCTGGATTCATGGATCCATAAGTAAATCAGTAATAACCTTCACCTGACGGGGTTTTTCAGGCATTTTTCTGTGTTAAACTCCAGACCATGGAGTTGGGTTTGCAATACTCAGCAGCGCAGAACTAGCCCAAGATATGGCCATAACGAAAGGGGAAAATGCTATCCCTAGGAACCAGAAGAATCCTGTGTTAAAACAAAGCCCTCATGTGTCTTGCTCCCATTGTACTCAGTACACATACCTTTAAGTATTATTTGAGAATAAGCAATTTTAAATGAACAACTCTTAAATTATCAAACTACTTGCAAGCCTAGGAGAGGCTACGAACAACAAAATCATCAACTTTTTCCAAGGAATCACATTAGTATATATTAGCAGGCAAGGCCTGAAAAGAAATTGTAATCAGGATAGTAATCCAAATTAAGTAAAGTATTTTCATTAGACCTACCACGTCAGTCACTAACTTAGCTGAAGTATAAGACAGAGCAGGAAGTCTTTGAGGCAGTCCAAGCCACTCTCCCTTGGTAAAGGATTCCCATTTCCTCGCAGCTACAAAGTAGAACACTTGTTCTTTGACCACTGCTCTAAGGTACATGTTTTGCCTGACCTATCTGGTATCTTTTTTTTTAATTACTTGCTTTCAGATGTTTGATCTGTAATATAACAAAGAGAAGAGATTAAAGCCAACTGACAGAACAGACTACAAAATGCATAAATTGCATGCAAAAGATGCACTAACTTGCCTCTTTTTAAACCACATTAAGTTCAGAATGAATACAGTAATTTTGAGTTTGCTTTCATTTCCTGTGAAGTTTATACCAATCTGTAGTTGTTGTAAATGTGCTGTAAATATAAACTATGCTGGCATGGGTGTTACTAGATTTTCTTGATGCTAGGTTGAGCTTCAAAAAACTTTCCCATGAAGATGAACAATGATCAATCTTGGAATGGAAATAGGGAAGAGTGAGCAAAGAAAACAGGGGGGGACATATTTTTGCTATTGTGGATCACCAGGGCAGCCAGGAACAGCTAAAAGAAACTGCTATAAATCACGGTACCCCTGGGAATGGCCTTGCATGTGCCAGCCCTAAAATCTGGGCAGTACAAGGAGTGTTGGAGCCAGCTGTGCTCTGCTCCATCTGAGGTGCAGCCTCCAAGCTGGGCAGGTCAGAACAGAAGCCTAAGATATAACCTTAACTACAGACTGGTGACCTCTGATCTAAACAGTGTTATGCCATGAACTGAAAATAGTTCTTCCAGACATGTCAAACCTATTTAAGAGCATCTCTGCAGCCCAGATTTACCACACATTATGTGCAAGATCTTTGCAGTATTTTCCTGAGAATGTATAACGGTGGGGTTTGGCACACTTCCACACCTTGAAATATGTATAAGCCATGGTTTGAAATGGAGCTGCTGAGAAGCAATACAGCCAACACCTTTTTAGCTTTGCTTTCTGCTATTAAAAGCACAAAAGAAATGAAATACAGCACATTGCACCAAGTAGTACAGCTTTGAGTTAAGCCAGCAAAAGCATGAAAACACAAGAAAAAACATGAGGACCTGTGTCCTCAGTTTACCTATCTGTCCTAGTGCTACAGGGCACGTTGGACAGTAACTGGCTCATTTCAGGCTATTCTGTTGAACAAGAGAAAATATGAAGAGAAAACAGTACTTAATTTCCCTCCAACATCTTCACTAGCTTAAGACCAAATCCAATTTCATTGTTTTGGATGCTCTATCTTTCTTGGAAATCACACTGAAAACACAGGATTTGAGTGTATTACTGTAAGCTAAAGGGTAAAGCTACCAGCATTATATTAAATTTTATACTTTGTGCCCATGAGATGCAGTTTGTATTCACTGCTCACAAAGATAACAACGAGATGCACAACAACACAATTTTTCTAACAGTTCATTGTCCAATTAACAGAATCCGATATCAATCTCTACTGTTGAGACAAGCAAACAAAAAACTGCTATTTAGGCATTTTTACTGTGCTTATCATTCTGCTATCCCTGAGCTTAAAACTGAAGTTAATGTGCAGCTCAGGCCTGCTCAACACATCCAGGAACAGGGCTCTCTTGGGCTCTGCGTTTTCATAAAACAGATGTTAAAGCAATAGATGTGATTGTGGGACATTCAACCGCTGAGGAAGCCTACACATCTTTTGCGTGACAACCACAGTGGAACCAGTCGGCATCATTTTGAAGCAACTAAACCAGACTCTGATCACTCCAACGGAGCAAATCCATGTGCAGTTACACTGGCAGGTTAGAAATGAACATCTCTTTAGCTTGGAGGAGACTGAGGGGTGACCTCATTAATATCTATGAATATTTGAAGGGTAGGTGTCAGGAGGATGGAGCCAGGCTTTGCTCAGTGTCATCCAATGATAGGATGAGGGGCAATGGGTGTGAGCT
>JAOXOE010000602.1:10612478-10647268 GCA_028565055.1 Phoeniculus purpureus
CCACATCCCTCTTGTAATAAGGGCTCCAGAACTGGATGCAGTACTCCAGGTGGGGTCTCACCAGAGCGGAGTAGAGGAGGAGAATCACTTCCCTCGATCTGCTGGTCACACTTCTCCTGATGCAACCCAGGATCCAGTTTGCCCTTTGGGCCACAAGTGCACACTGCTGGCTTATGTTGAGATTCTCGTCCACAAGCCCTCCCAAGTCCCTCTCCTCAGGGCTACTCTCCAGCCAGTCGCTGCCCAGCCTGTAGTTGTGCTTAGTATTGCCTCGACCCAGATGCAGGACCTTACAGTTGGTCTTGCTGAACCCCATCAGGCTGGCTTGTGCCCGCCTGTCCAGGTCCCTCTGGATGGCATCCCTGCCCCCCAGCGTGTCTGCTGCACCACACAGCAGCATTATACTCACTGTCAGTTCTGCTGCTAAAACTGCTTTCTGAGCTTGGTGTGCTGGCAGTGCTCCCAGTTTCTGTTCCCTTGGCTTTCTCCAGTTTCCCTTTCAGTGTCGCATCAATCATAAACTGATCATCTCTGCACCTTTCATTACACATTCATTAATGATAGCTTGCTTCCCACTGATTGTCCTATGGCTTGGAGACACAATGGCACTGAAGGAACTAAAGAACAATATGCAGTAACTTGTGGGCAGGAGAAAACTGATAGTGGAACTGACTACTCTGTGGAATGAGAGGGAATGGAAAGGTCACCTCCACAAAGGTGTTTAGGCAAGGAGTGACTTGGAAACCATTACATTAAGGACTAAGGAAGAGACAGGAGCAGAATGTACTGGTAGCTTAAAATTACAGCAAAGCATCATCACCTTATATAAAGTTGCATATTTGCCTCCTCTTGCATTGGCAGTAGCTCTCCCCCAGGGCGAGTTAAGTTTAATTAGTTTGCTGATTCAGCAACAATGAGCTGCCAAGGCAGGGGTGAAGAAGGGATAACACTTAGGGGTTTTTTTCCAGCAGTTTGGCTTTATATTGGATTAAAATTGCCAAAACCAAGTGTTTTTTACAAAGGTGAATGTAGAGCTGTGAGGAAAACAACAGGCAGAAGTGTACAGGAGGACAAAGATCGTGTGTAGGTAGGAACTCTGACTTTTTACTGTGTCTTAATGCCTCTGGAAAGAGAAGGAGTGGGGAAAAGATATCAAAACACTTGGGCAAAGAACAACTATGCCATCTTTTGTCATAACAAGTAGGAGGAAAATAGAATGGTTGTTTTGACTGAGCAACTAAACAAATAAGTCTGAACCAGTTGTCACCTGCAATTTATCAGATCTCTTCAATGTAAGTGAAGTTATTTTACTGCTACTCTGCCTTTCTTCTCCACCTCCTCTTTCCCTGTTTCATCCTTCTGTTGTGCTCTTTCGTTTCTGAAGATACTTCTCTTGTAAGATTAGTAATCGTTTGGTGTGTGATTATGAAAGACTGAAGATAACAGGACCTCAATCTTTGCCTGAGGCCTCTGCTTGTTTGTAGTGAGTTTTCCACAAGTCAGCCCGTCCACACGGGGACATCTCTGCAACCAGAGCCCCATTAATGAAAGGTACAAAAACTGAACCTTGCTCAGCAAGGACCTGCCTTAAAACAACGTCACTTCCTTTGGTAGCAGATGCCACTCCAGGCTTCAGACGTCATAGCTAAGGAATGCTGCTAGCTGGTGAAGAACCAGGTGCCATGGAGACGAGATAACCAAAAAAGCCAGAACAGACAAGGATGGGGCACCTGGGCACAGGAGAGGGGAAACTGCCTGCTTGCCAGCTGGACCTGAAGAAGGACCAATTGGGAAGCCAGATAAAATACTGTGATACTGTGATTGTCTCATGAGCAAGATAGCACTATTATTATGTCTTACGTGATCATGTGTAGGTAAAGAGAGATTGTATATAAAGGACAGCTTAAGAACTAATAAATGACTTCTACTTGATTCACATTGAATCATGTAGAGTCCACTGTATTTTTCCTTCAACTTCCACATAAAAGCATTTATTTAGGCACAAGGCTGTGAACTTGCATGCATCAGTGGGCTAGACCCTAGAAAACTCAGCATTCAGAGCTCTGAATCCCCTTTGGGCTAGGAGACATCCAGCCTCAAGGAGGGAGCTCCTTCTTATAGCAAAGTATTCACCTAGTCTCAGATTTGGGGATAAACAGGCACATTTGAGTTTCCTGTCATAGACATCTGCAATTAATAACAACTATGTTTGTTTTCTTTTTTAAAGTAGGCTTCTAAGAATGCTTGAAAGGTTTATGAGAAAGGGTGTATGTCTTCAGAAATCGGTATTTGCCGTGCCTAGGGGAATTTCTAGGTGGCAATTTAACTAGTTGCTGTTCCGTATTGTAAACAAGCTGAACATTTCAGAATAATTGTTTGTCTTTCAGAAGCCAGATTACCTTATCTATCTTTGGTACATGCTTGTGGCATTTGTTGGATCTCTGAGTAGGTTTGGCCCCAATATGTCTATTTTTCTCTCATGCAGCAGTTTCCTCATTAATGTTAGTAGCAGAGGAGCTCCTGGGTGGCTTCTGTGAGTTCTAATTATCTTGGAATAGAGACTCATATTCAGATATGTTTGCAGAGTGTGTAGGGGTACGGGGTTGTTTGTGCAGACTGGGAAACTGCCACCGTGTTCACCTTGGGTGCAGTCTGAACTGTCACTGTCTTGAAGGGGTTTGCCCCAGGCTGAATGCAGTACCGTGCATGTAACCCCTCTTCCTTCTGCTGAGCACATTAAAAAAGACAATGAATAAATTGTAAGTCATCACAATTAAATCCTTACTATGATTTATTCTTCTTGAATGTCATCGAAGAACTGTAAAATATACGTTAATGACTTTGGTAGAAATTCTACAGATAAAAACCTTATCTAATTATTCCTGACTGTATATTGCAGCTGAACCTCCTGAATTTTGAATTTCTGAATGGACTGATGCACTGAATGGTGGTGCTAGAGAAATAGCCTTACGGGAAGTTGAATGCTCAGGATGTACTGCTTGTTGGCATTATCCTGGTAGATATACGGTATAAAGCAGAAGAACATGAACAACTTCAAAAACAGCTGGATGTTACAAAAAGTCAGTTAAAGACCTAGAAACACAGTGATTGATTTTCACAAGGGTAAGCAAGAGTCAAGTGAAGTTAAGAGTCATCTGAGTGGGATGCATTTGTCTTCCCCTGCTCTCTCGTGCATACTTTGCTCAATGACATGTGCAATATGTTCTATAAGCTCCCTATGTACCAGTGTTTTAATGTTGCTTAGTCTTTGTCTGGAAAGAAGAAGATATCAGACAGGATGACAAGTTAAACAATTGCTTTCCAAAGTTATTGTGATACAGCAAGAAATTGAGTGCGGTGGTGTTTCAATGGGACTAATAAATTTGTTGGTATTGGGCAGCAGTGCTTGCACAGTGGCACCCTTTTGTTTCGGAAGCAGGAGCTTGTGTTTGTGAGATGGTTTTGTTGTAAAAGCAATTACAGATTAACTTTGTTCTCCTGAAAGACAACCTGCCATGTCATTTACTTTCTTTTCCTTGCCCTATCAAGCAAATGAGACTATTGATGTCAGTAAACGTACTTATGGTGCTGGTTAAGTACCTGCTGGAAATACAAGTGGCAGGTTCTGGTCTAGAGTTTTTCTTAGCGGAGCCTTAAATAATGTTTCCAGAAGAAAAGTAGAAAACTGAATGTATTAGTTCATGTTTATTCAGAGTTACGACAAATACGCTGACAGGGGAACACAAGAATTGCACAAGATATAATTTCAGAAAGCACTTATCTCTTCACTGGAAAACACCTGACTATTCTTTTTCACATATATTTGTTGCAGTAAATTGTAATTCTGTTGTGACTACTTTGTGTCTGGACCAGGAAAATAAGTATTAAACTTGTCTTCCTGCATTGGGGAAATTGAGATCTAAAATTTACATTCTTTTCTCTCTTTCCCTTTTTAGTATTAAGTTTCACTGAGACAATATTTTCTGTCTGCCTTTTGAAGAGCTTCCTGCCGCTTCAAAGAATCTCAGATACATTATTTATAAATGATTACTTAGTAGAATTCATTCTTTCCAACTTGTACACTTATTTAAAAGTCAAAATCCAGGTGCCAAGAGAAATAATAAACACTGCGGGATAAACAAGACATCAATATGCAATTTAATTGAACTGACAAAGTGAAGTCATAACATTAACCTAATCACAGCCTCATGGAAAGCCAATCATGACGTTATTTCTATAGTGTAATAGATTTTTAATCACAATAAGCATGTTACTGCCGTGGAGATGCATGTTATTTTCTTCACTTGTAGGTGTTTGTGACTTTTTTTAACTCAAACAGTTTATAGTAAAATAGGTATTTTACGGTAAAATAGCCACACAGAAGGAGATAGGAATTTTGTATTCTGATGGACTCTTTGCTGCACTGCAAACTCACCTGGACATGCAAGTAGCAAAGCAAACACACTTTGCTAGATTTGAGGTGTCAGATGCTAGTTTTTCGCTTTACTTGTAACACCAGAAGCTGAGTTGACCTGTTAAATGTGACAGCAAAACTCCCAAGAAATGAGATACACGCCTTAATGTAGAGCCTCTGACTCTTCCAACTGGAAAAACTAGTAACGAGCTTATTTATTCCAACTTGTGGTAGATGAAGAGGATGTTGACCAAAAGTAAGCAGGAACTGAAGGCTTCACTCTGTTTTGGGAAACTTGAGGAGTACTTTACTTAGATTTTGTTTTGCTTCCAGGAATTTTTCTAATGCTGATCTGGAGACCTGTGTTCAGGGCCATGCAGTGGTGTTTGTAGTCTTACAAAATGGTCTATTTTAACTGATGCATTGATATATACCAGCATACTGCCTTTCCCTGTGAATCTTTGTTGAAGGATATTTAAAATATTCTTAAAAGTCGTCCCAAATTATCAGGGTTTAAGGTCTGCAGAGCCTTTGGGACGATGTGCAGAATGCTTTGTACAATTAAGCCCCATCCTGTGCACCAAATGTGAGCGCTGGTCAGTGAAATCAGCATTTTTCCTCTGAAATGCAACTCTTTTGAAATGTTTTTCTTCTCCAACATGTGCAGCCCTGAATTGCCTGCTGGGAACCATAAGGCCAAATGCTGCAATACTCCTGAAGCGTTTCCTTCAACTAGAACATCTTTAGGGACCAAAAAGGGAGCTCTGGAGTGGGAGCTGCCATGTTGTCCTTATGGGCAGCTGGTGTACTTCAGTAGAAGTCCATTCCCCACACAGAGGTGTTCACAGGAAAGATGATCATCTGAGGGCTTTTTACATGGGTGAAAATAGTGCACCTCATTAGCAAACTGGGGATTTAAGACACCAGGATTGAAAGGATGTGCCTGTCCTCATGAAAGCACGTAGCATTGCTCTCTGTGCAGTGTTTAGGATAAACAAGGACTTAATCTTACTTCCTTCCCCACTTAACTGGTGGAGGAGTGTGCAAAGCACTGAATTTTGATGTTTCTGTCCTGGCAGCAGAACTAACTATGTGGTGTCTCCTGGAAGTGAGGTTGATATGTCCCCCCGCACACTGGCTTTCCTGTGTTAACAGAGTGGCAACTTCTGTGTCTGTAGCTCAGATAAAACTTGGCTGTTCACTGGGAGCTTTACTTTCGAAATGCTTGAGTTAAAGGAATAACCAGAAACTAATACTTGAGAGGTTATGCAGGTGGTTCTGCTAACCAAAGCAGTACTGCCTTTCGTGTTATTGAGAGTCCCACGGTATTACCTGCACGTGAGCTGTACAAACACTGTAATTCCCTAAGGAGCACAAATAATGTGACTTAGCAGGGAAGGCTCGAAGTGGAGAGGCGCTGTCCTGAGACCAGAACAAGTGAACATGTCTTCAGCGGCTCTTCTTTGTTAACCACTAAACTACGAGTTAAATGAGAAATTAATGTTTCATTATTGTATTGATTACTGTAATATAAAGCTGCATTAATATCTTAATCATTTGCTGCTACTACATGAGCTCTTCAGCTGTCAAGTGCTGTTGATTCTGCAAAGCCGTGACACAACTTGTAGTCTCTTTGCATTGCCATGTATGAGAGGATGTAATCGTGCCTGTCATTTGCAGCAGCAGACATGGAATGTGCTGTAACTTTCAGCATGCTTTTACCCTGTTGAAAACACACCCGTGTTTTCATGAACTTACAGTGAAAGAAGTAATTTTATTTTTCCCTTAACTAGCTTCACTTATAAATTAATAAACATTTATTAATTTATTACTGTATTTCAAATTACCTGTACCAAAGACAAAAAGACTTTTTGTTGTCAGAATAACAGCCCTGAAACTAAAGCAACTCAGCTCCTCAAATATTGAGAACGTTTCACATTTGACAAAGAGTTGATAGCCCAAAATGTTGAGTTGACAAATCTTTCCATTCTCTCCCTGACCCTTCTTGTCATGATTCTTCTAGGGAGTTCAGACCTTGACAACATCCAGCACCAATAGATACTGAGGTTATATAGCTGAAGGGTCAAGCAGACAGTGCTACAGACACCAAATAAGAAAGGCAGATGGTCAGGTAGATCACTTGGTGATTCAAAACAGAAATACAGAAAAGGGGGTGTGATTTCGTTTCACCTTCAGTTTTATTTTCCCCAGGTTATGAAAAAGCCCTAAAGAAGCAAAGTAATCCATATTTCTGCTTTAGGCCATAAAAACTCTTCTCTCACATGTCTATTTGTTGAATCGATTGATGATTAACAGAACTGTTTGTTACCTGTGGGTGGTACAATGATGCAGCATGCTCTCATGTGCACGGTGCCGATTTGGTTCTCCCTTCAGATGAATTAGCACTACAGAGCTAGGTGATCCTGCTGTGGCAGGGGGATCGGACTACATAATCTTTCGAGGTCCCTTCCAATCTCTAATGATGCTATGATCTAGATGCAGGGGCACAACCTGTTAGAATTCTACTACTGTAATTATATGACACCATCTTCAGTAGAGATAGAGGAAGGGCTTCTCTGAACTGAATTTGTCTCTTTTGTAGAAGCTGTTGTCACTTCAAAAGAGGTTGTCACTAATGCATGCAGGGTGAAGTAGTCAGTAAAGACCTCGTGGTTAAGAGGGTAAAGTTACTCTTCAGTGCGAACAGCTGAATGTTTTATTTTGGCATGTAATGTGGACGTAAGGTCATGCTATGTAGGAAATAGCTAATGTTTTTGTTTGTAAAGTTTCTGCTGTATACAAAATGTACCTGGCTTATAGTTTTAAAACCGCTAGTTGTATGCAAGGTAAAATCACCAACTATGCCAAATTAAAGAGTGCTTCTGAAGAATTGTGTTGCTTTAGAAGCCTGTATTGTCTTCAGATTGCTTCTCAGTTTCTGAAGTGGTTTGTTTGAGCACTTTCAAGGCTGTCACTATGAAGAGCACTGACCACTTCTTACTACCTTTTCACCCTATTTTTGCAGCCTTCATCGTTCATATTGAGTTGCCATAGACAGGAATTTTCTTTAAGCAATACTCTGTAAGCTGAAGGCGTGAATGCCTCTCTTTATTTCATGTCCTGCTAGTCGGAGAACCTGTGCAGCTATTCTGTTTATTATCAAAGCATGGAGCAGCTTGCTTCTAGAAATTACTAAAGGTTTACTTTAGATGGTTTTAGATGGTTTGTTTTTTCCCTTGTGGTATGGTTTTGGGATTTTGTATGTTGGGATTTTTTTCTTACTCCTTGACACCTTCATAGTTAGTTGCTCAGCACCAGTAAACTTAAGCAACTCAGGTTTCAACCTTTGGCAGGAAAAGAAATTTAATAAGGAATTGGCTGAAATCTCAAAGACTTTGAAAGAGAGCTACGTGGAATATAAATTCAAACAGCAATAAATTGAAATTGTCCTCTACAAACAATGTGAATATCACCTGCTTTCTGTAGACAGGAGCAAGGGAGAAACATGGTTTGTTTACTGGTAGCTTAAATGTCTTTTGAGTTTTGAGGTTAAATGTTCAGGAAGTATAGGTTAGTGTACAGAAAAACACATCAATGCTCGGATATACTCCTACAACCAGATATATGAGAATCAAATTAGTGCTCTGATACAGTGCACAAATTCTTACTTTATCTGAAAGGACTAATTTTTGACACTCTGAAGGTGTGGATTACTCTTTCTGCATAGCCCTGTAAAGAAAAATAATTATTTAAAACATGGTTAAAGACCTCTTTATAGAATCATAGAATCATTAGGGATTGGAAAGGACCTCAAAAGATCATCTAGTCCAATCCCCCGCCACAGCAGGACCACCTAGACCAAGTCACACAGGAACACATCCAGGCGGGAGTGACATTTGCTGTCGTCCAGTCCATAGGCACCTCTCCTGATCCCCAGGACTTAGAAAAGATGATGGAGAGTGGGTAGCCATAAAAGTAGTAAAAGGCTTTTTAGATAAAGAAATCAGCTTACTTTTAGATTTAAACTTCATTCACTCTTTGCTGCAACCACTACCAAAAAAGCTAATTATCTCCTGCTTTCTCATAATTGACACTAAACTTCAGGGTAGGTCACTGAGTAACTAGTCAGCTATCTTGTGTGGACCAGGAAACTAGTGATATACCTTTTCTTGGCTCAAACGTCTACAGAATTAATGACTTCAGTGCGCACCTTGCATGTAGAGGTGATTATGTTTATGTGGCAGGCAAAGGAGGAAGTTCATGTTACCTAATCTAAGACTGAAGTCCCTGTCCAGTCATTGCAGTCAGAGGTTAATTCAGAACAGGTTTGTGCTTTAGGGCTTTTTTCCTCGCAGATGGAGGAAACTTTCCTCCCATGGACTAGGAGGAGTTGGGAGAGAAAAGTCACCAGTTTGGCTAGGTGATTTAATACTCAATGACTAAGTCATTCAGCTTTTGATTATTTTCTAGAGGTTATCAGAATGTGTCTGAGGGCATGCTAGGGGCTGGTCACACAATCTGATGCTGGAGGAAAACAGACTGTTGAACTGGATGGAAGGCAAAATACAGTTACACTACTAAACGTGTGAATAAGTGGAACATGCCAGCCCTGTGACGTACCGATTGTATTACTTGCAAGCATGGTAATTAGTGCCCATATTTCTGCCTACATCGTAAATGTTAGTTACCCACTTGAACAGCAAGTCTCCTGTGTGGGGGGTTTTGTGGCTTTCTGATGGATTGTGGAGCAACCTTCACTCTGAGGAAGGAAAAATGGTTTTGGAAAACTTAGAGGGGTTGGAAAAGAAAAGCTTGATCTCTGGGTCATTCAGAATGTGCCCTTGGACACATTGGCCAAAACCTTAGTGTATCCCAGCAATTTATTAGCTTGTGTGCATGACCAAATCCATCCAAACAAGCACTTGAAGTTCTAAAAAAAAAGCTACAGTGGTTTGTTTGAGCTGTGCAGCTGTTACCCTGTTTATCTTATTCAATAAGAGATGCCTCAGACAGTCACTAACTGCTGAAATTCATTTCCAGCATGCTAAGAGCGTGTTGTCATGAATGTGGGTATTGTTGCGGGTGAAGTTGTGAAACTGTGCTAAAGATGATGGAGGAAATTATTATCTTGTCTGTCTTGGTTAGTCCTCTCTCCCCTAACTTTTGAGTAGAGAGACGTAAGAGTTTAACAGCTTTGCTTTGTGTGTAGGTCGGAGTACAATGTGGAAAAGAAACTTGAGTCTCCATAACAATGAGACCTCAAGAAGATGTAATTTGTTTTAAAAGGAAGTGTTTTCCTTCTGAACCTTGTTATGAACTACTTTTTGCATTTGTCCCATGCAAGACGTTTAGAGCCCAAATGAACACTTGTGTCCTTAACCTGCACAGGAAAAAACAAACTGCTGAAAGCTGCTTCTACATTGAGGAGGTGGATATAGCAGCTAGGCCTAGTTGTGTAAGAACATGTGATTGATTTCTCTATGTCTTTTGGTTGGGCTTTTTATGTTGCATGACTTAAACATGTTCTCCTTTTCCACAAAATCAAGCTATTGTTTGGGTTTGCCTGCAACTTGGTTTAGAACCCTCATTGATTTGCTTTTGTTTTGGCCCTTTGGTGCATTGGTTAATCTTGTCCCTGATTTGATCAATTGATAACATTAATAATGAGCCAGGCAGGAGCTGAGATAGACCCTTGATAGTATGATGGGAATGTCTTATTTAACTCAGAGCTGAGGAGCAGACTCACCAGTAAGTGCCACAATGCCTGGTAGATAACAACCTTCTGATGGCAGAATGATTGTGTAATCCAGAGCTTTCCAGACTCTGTTAAAATGGATGAATTTGAGTGGAAAATTCTCCCTTTGAAAAGGGAAGCTGCTGGGGGGTTGTAGGACGCCCTTGGGGCTGGCAGGGAGACAGCCATGCAGCCGTGTGGAATGCAGCTATGCACAATAAGGCAGACTCAGATGTCCTGCCCAGAGGCATGCAGTGCTGCCAGCTGGGCTCTGTCTTTTGCTCCAGAGTTTGTTGTACTTTCACCGAAGTGCAAGTTGTGCTCAGTATTTCTGGCTTAATTTACTGATGTGCCAGAGCAACACAAATGTCCAGGAAATCAGTGTCCTGCATTTGGTGCCCTCAAAGCTGACTTTCTTCAAGTTCTTCAGCTCCCGAGTGTTAATACATGATGTTTCCAAAGACCATGAGGCCTCAGCCATTGACATTTTCTAGTCAAGCAGGGATTTCCTTTGAAACACTCCCCATCTCCTCCTAACATGACTTTGCTTATTGACTGCATACTTGTACGACAGATGTTTTGTGTTTTCCCTTCCCACCTTTTCCTAGGAGAACTTTATTTCACATATGAAAAGACCAACAGCAGCAAGAAAAAGAAAGCATGAGATAGAACTCCTATGGAAAATTAAGCAGTCACTTATGCAATTTAAAATAGACTTTTAATACATTTACACAGGAAATTAATACGGGTGGCTAGCTTTCATAGAAAAGGATTGCTTTTCATAGTCCTTTTATTATTCGTTTCACTTGGGTTTTATCTGTCTCTCTTTTTTTAATCTGCATAGGATTAGTTTCTAATTAATTCAAGCCCTGTGTAGATTGCTTAGTGACTTTTAGTCTTTGGTCTCTTTCTTTGAGGATTGCTAGTTAGTTTTGATGTTTATATACAATTACTAAGGCAACAGTCTAAGCAATACAAAAAATGATACTTTGCTGCTTTTCTGTGTTGCCACAATGTTTCAGGCCTTTGTTTGCTTGTTGAAAAACGATCCCTCCCCACCCTAATCCACTCCGGTGCCTGCTGCAACTTTACTCTTAGCAGCAAAGCCCTAGTGCTAGGTGCAGGATATTACTGCTGCTGTGGTGGTAGGTGGGGCACTGAATTGCCTCTGAAGCAGCATCTTTATTTTTCGCTGAAAAGTATCAATCACCTTGAAACTAAGGAGAAATTGCCTTAGGACTACAGTAAGAGCTGGCTACCTAGTCAAGTATTCTCCACAGCACTACTGCTGTGTTCAGCTGTTCCTAGCTGTACACATCACGCCAAGGATGAACAGTGCAAACTCCTTGGTTGAGTTCAAGGCACTGCTTACTCAAAACCACATCCAGCCTGTCCTTGGTTAATATTCCTACGTATTTAACTTTCTGTAAGTTCCCATAGGATTGCTTTAATGTAGATAAGCTTTATTTTCCACCATAGCTGACACAAGATTGGTTTACTGTGGCTGAATCAAGATTGTTAGTACTGTTCTGTACAAGGTATCCCCAAAAGGCCAAGTATCTCTGGACAATTTCTAAACTATTTATGCTGTACAGCTCAGGATTTCTGGTCAGCTTTGTGTGAGCATGGGTTTTCTAGAGGAAGGGGACAAACTAAGGTCAGCTATCTTTCTTGGGGGTAACGCCTAGTGGGTTTAGTGTTGTTTTTCTGTTTCCTTGAAATTATTTCCTAAAACAGTGAGTGCATAATATCTATTTAACCTTGGTAGTCAATGTTATAGTTAATGCACACTAGTTTGCAGTCTGATTTGTTTCTCAAATTCAGTTAAAGAAACACAAACTAACTGTTGAAAGAAGCATGCGGCTTATCAGCATCCTTTCTGCTACCACCATTCATGCCACAGTATGAAATTGAAGCTGCTGTGATCACTGAGTTCAGGTTTCTGCATAATGGCCCCTATGTGATATTCAGTAGTCCTGTATGTAGCATAGCAAACTGGGAGTTGAACTTGGTCTCCTCTGTGAATTGAAGCAGAACGTTATTCTCTGACAATAACAAAAGGAGTAAACCCTCTCACCTTCTCCTATGGCTGTCTTAATTCCCCTGCACCATTAAGATGTTGTTTTGAAACATGCTCAAAACCACAGAGCACAAGACTGCAAGAGTAACGTTAAGAAGTTAAGGGTTAATTTTTTTTCTTTGAACACACAACGCCTCTCTACAAAGCTATTCTGCTTTATCAGTGAGTACAGCACCCCTACTGAGATCAATTGGGTTTTAGTATGAGCATATATTGTAGAATAGAGTTGAAGGGAATCGGTGTGATCATCATAGAAGAGAGTTCTAGCAACTGAGAAAATAAAATTTATCTATTGGAATCTCCACAGTTGTCAAGAGCAGCGTTACAGGTACTCTGTGGCCTCATTCTGCTTCCAGTGGAAAGAATAGATACAGCACTGAGCTCCAGCTATTCAATTTTAAATGAGGGCTTATGATATCAAAAAAGCCCCAGGAAATAGTAGGTGTAGCTATAGCGTGAAACAGCTGCTATCCTATAGGAGGAATCTAATTACCTCTCTCAGACAGGAGGAAGCCCTAAAGTTTGCATGTCTGCCCTTTTATATCCCATACTTTAAAAGCCAGTGGAAGCAGTATTATCTCACTATTTTTGTGGTCACTTTATCCCAGCAGACCTTATACTAGATCAGACATTAATATGAATTACTCAAACTTTCCAAGAGATGTAGCATAAAACTTGTGTGAAATTATAAAGCCAGCAGAGATGCCATATATAGTTGGGTAGAACTGCATTAGTTCTGCATGGTACGGGTCAGACTGGTACCTCAGCACCACCCAGACCTTCCTGTTACTTAGGAACCAGCCATGTACATCTTTTTTTGCAGAAATCACTGAAAGTCATGCAAAGCTTTAAGTAGCATTGTGAAGCCTCCTATTATGAAAAGGAGGTCTTGTAGAGGGCTTCGCTTTCCAACAAGTAATTGGGATAGGATGTATTTGATTACAGACTTCAAGCAGCTTGTAGGTGCGGCTCAGTTAGCTTTGGAAATGGCAAGAGATGTGCCTGGTCTCATGTCAGTAGAAGCTTTTAATGATGATGTTTGGCCTGAATGTTGTTGACATATTCAAAGAACAAAAGTAATAGTTGCCCAGCAAGTCAATCATGGAAAAGCTCCTAGTGTTAGCGGTGAGTGTGATAGGTTTCAAGAACCTACAGCTCAACCAATTAGTGCTGACAGAATTTGCCTCATCCTGTGCTAACTCTGGGCTTGTGGTTTACGTGTCTGGTTGGTGGTGGAAAACACCTTCCAGGGGTGTGAGCATGGTGGGAAACCCCAAATGTTTTCAACCCGTGGGTTCAGTGAGGCTGACCCTTTCTGCTGGCGATCTCCTGTGTTGGCTGCCACTGTTACATGAAAATTGAGCTGTATATGGTTTTTCATACACGTTTAGCATGCTTTAGTAATGGAGAATTCAAATAATACAAGCCTCATCTCAAAATATTAGGGAAAACAAATTGTATCACTGTTGCTGGAGATTGTAGTCCAATCCTTATTTCTTTATTGTTTGGTAAAAATAGAGAAGGCAAAATACTGATATGCATGTTGCTGTGTGTCTTTTTGTCGTTATTCATAGCCACACCTTTCTCTAATGCTAAAGTTTCCCAAGAGCCATCTGTCACTATCCTGTAATTTTAAAAATGCATTAATTAGTAAGTAGTCACAAAACTGTGTACAGCATCTGGGTGGTAGCTGTGGTAAAACCACAATGATCCCACAAAAGATAATCCCACAATGGGCAGAAGTAAAGAAAAACTTTTTTCTCCACCATGAGGAAGTGGAGAACTAGATAAACTAATGTAAAATACAGCTAGGAACAAAATACATGCCAGTGTTTATGGGTATTTAAGTGTTGTATACTTTATCCTGTGTGAGAGGTTTCTTTTGATCTGGTAACTCTGAAGCCTCGTCAGCTTCATTATTGCCATCTACTACCAGATCAAGCTCCGAATAGGGTTCTCTTGTTTGGGAATTGTGTGGTTTTGCCACCTGCTGCTGTCTGAGAGAGGAAGGATGTTTCTCTACCCCTTTTTTTCTTTTGCAGCTGAAATAAGATTGTTGCTAAACAAATAGTCTCTTGACTGTGCGGAGTGGAAGAAAACATCAGGAAAAAGATTTCCTTACGAGACAAAATACTTTGTGATTTTAAAACACAAATCATGGTGTTGTTCATCTTTTTGTTAGAAACCTGCGGAGATGTAATGTCTCTTGGGTAGTATAAATGTCTATAACAGTGTATTTGGGAGAGATGTAGGCTTGCTCCAACCGTTGCCCTGAGCTGGAAGAAGGCTTTGGTGCATCAGGTATCCCTTCTGATTAAATTTAATTTATTCACAAAGTAGAAAAGGGCCATAACCTCAAAATCAGAATTATTTTTTTTTAAATTTAGTAGAAATCAGCAACAAGATAACTTTCCTTTGTGAGCCACTTCAAGCCTCTTGTAGTGAGTGTGTTAACTCAAATCTTTTTATCGGATAACATGGCCATGACTACTCTGCCTCTGTGTGGGTTTTCAGTTTTGTTTTCTGTCTTGTGATGGTGACTGCTTGGAGAGGAATTTGAGTTTATTTTTAGGGATGAGTTCGTTTGGTCCATCTGCTTTGGCTGTCTTCTGTGCATTTCTTCTCTATCCTTTACGATCACAGGCACTGTTTTCCCTTACACAGCCTCACGAGTTCATACTCCAACAGTATACAAGGCTTGTGCCTGCTGTGTCACTATTAGTTCTCTTAATTTTCTCACACAGACCTCAAAGACGCTCATAGACCTTTATCACCAATGTAAGGAATTGCACAGATAGAGGGTAATCACCAGCACTCTGATTTTTGTGACTGTGCTTATGTCTTAGAGCAGACAAGCTGTTGACCTGCAGAACCCTGTCCTTGTTTTCAAACGTTGAGTTTATCTGCAGACTTCAAGCACTGTCATGTCAACAGCAGTCCCAAGTACAGAGAAGTATGAACAGCTTTGTACTCTGCTCTGGTGCAAAAAATTCTGCTGGCTTCCGGGAAACAGCTGTTCAGCTAGAAGCAGCATGTATTTTGACAAAAAAAAGGAGAGTAGCCAAATTAAAAATTCTTGTTACTAACTTAGAAATGTTGATGTGCACTTAGGTAAAAAGCTGGGAATATTGTACCCTTTATATTGTTAGATCGTTATTATTGCTTTTGAGGTGCTGGCAATTCCTCTGTCATGCCTCAAGCCGTATTCCTTTCCACGTCCCAGGTAATGGGGTTAAACTGTTGAATTCCACTGGAGCAAAACGTCAAAGAGGTTCTGCAGAATCTTCAGTCTGTAGTGAGGGCTAGAAAGGGGAAAGAGAAGTAGCAGCATGAGATAGACTGGAAGCTCCTATATGTTTTGGAGCAATGATTTCTCATCAATCTCTATAATCACGTATCAGGCCAGCTGAAGTCTGTGAGGAAAAAGTCCTGTCCATAACAGCTCGGCTCTTGCGTTGCTGGGCTCATTGGGGTGTTGTCTGACTCTGTGCTATGGAGGGGTTTTGTCAGTTTGTCTTTGAAATATACAAAAATGGAGCAATCTAACACCGTTTATTTCTGAAGGGCTGCACATCCTTTCTGAATTGGATGGATTGCAATCCATCACCACCGAATTGTCGTTTCTGACAGCCTCATTCATAGTTCAGGATATACAAAATACATTTACAGCTACTCTGAACTGGAACACTCAATGCTTTGTATAAACAGATGCTTTTCTCTGCATGCTGGTTTTGTAGGGATCCTTCTATGATTTTGCACAATTGCGTAGCAGTAAATACTTCTCGGTGCCTTTCAACACATGAACTGGGTTGGAAGGCTGGCTGATTTTTTTCTTAATGGTGTCACAGGTATTGTGGAGAGATAAAGGCTCTTTGTATGGATCAGTGAGTGATGTGATTTTAGCACAGAAGGTAAATATAGCATGTCCTGGGTCCACCGTGTTTCCTCTTGATTTACTCCTATGTTGTAAGGCCAGCTTACTATTTAAAGAGCCAGAAGATAACAGTGAACCTGGTTGTTAAAGGACTTGTGACAGTCTGATTCTAGAGATTAAAAAAACCCAACGTCAAATATTGATTTGACCAGAGTCGCAGAGCAGATTATCCTGGTGCTTGTAGACTCCTGCAAGGGGATATGAGTGCAAGTCCTGTAAAGGAGAAGGTCTTCTTGAATTCAGGTCACTCCATACTGGATGGCATTTTTGTTTGTGGTCTAGTCAATAACAAAGGGATTGAAGGGTGGGTGTTAGGAGGATGGAGCCAGGCTCTTCTCAATGTCATCTAGTGATGGGACAAGGAGCAATGGGTGCAAGCTGGAACATAGGAGGTTCCATATAAATGTGAGAAGGAACTTCTTGACAGTGAGGGTGACAGAGCACTGGAACAGTCTGCCCGGGGGGGTTGTGGAGTCTCCTTCTCTAGAGACATTTAAAACCCACCTGTGTGACTTGGTTTAGGTGATCCTGCAGTGGCAGAGGAATTGGACTAGATGATCTTTTGAGGTCCCTTCCAATCCCTAATGATTCTATGGTGTTTGCCCCATCAGGTATCCATGCCTTATTTGTCTCAAGGAGGCGGGGTGAATGATACGATCCAAAGTACAACCACAATTTATTCAAGCAAAAAAAGTGAATACTTTGCTTAGTGGTTCCACCTAAACTGTTTTTGTGTGTTTTCCAAATGAGGTCCACACTAGCAAAATTATTCTGATTTGTTTTAATGTTTATTTATGACAAACTTTCTTGATAATTTTCAGTAAATGGTTATCTCAGTGATTTTATTCTTTACATAATCCTATTGTAGTGGTATTTGGGTATTTGTCTTTTCATCTGAGCAAACTCGTAAATTTGTTTTGTTGGTTGTTGATTTTTTTCTTTTCAGCAAATCTCAGGTGAAATGTGCTCAACAGACTTGAACAGTTTGGCAGTCCTGAGTGCAGTCCAGCCTCTTGAACTGAAGGTCATCCTTCCTCTCTAGAGGCTTACTGGCTTACTTTATGCTCATAGGCAAAGCAGAGTCATAGTGTTTCATTTCTTCTGCTCATCTCTAGCCTTGTTAAGACTAAGGTACAGAATCAAACCCAGGAGGTCCTCCCTGTGGTATGTGTGTGGAAGCTTGTCATCCACCACATCTGTGCCAAGGGTTCCCTGTTCATTGGATGATGACTGTATGAAGAGTCCTTTTGCTGGAAACTAGACTTTGTGTCTTTAGAGTTTCTTGTCATCTAACTCTGAGAAAATGCATCAACTTTGTAGATGTTTTCCACTGCCAGTAACCAGGAAGCAGAGATGGGACCTCCAAGAGGTGAACAGGCGTGAAAGTCCTCTAACCATTTTCTGCAGTCACTTACAATTACTGGGACAGCTCAAGGACTAATTTCCACAAAGCAAATACTGGATTATCCTCCTCTGCCTACACTGAGTTTAAGCTAGAAGTAGGAACAGTGTTTAATGCTCTTGCTGCCAATTACCTGTGTTACCTCAAGTGAGGCAGCAGCAGGTCTGATGTGTTCAAACACAGCCCGATGTGTTTCTGCAAGAACTTGTTTAGTGTTTGTCCTGCAACAGTAAATCTGAATCCACTTACTAGTAGGTGTAGTCAATTTATTCAGAATAAAATGACATATTTAAAAGGCTTGACTTTGCTCTGTTATGTGCCCTATACAGTGCAGAAGTTCAGTTTTTGTCCCTTGATAGCAGACACTTCTATTAGAATGTAAATGACGTTCATGGCTTTTGGATGGCCCTGCATACAGATTAGCAGAAGCTTCCGCAACATATGGAAAGCTGAAAAGAATACAAGCATTTTCAGAGCAGTCTTCTGGCTGCAGCTTCTCCTGCTATTCTAATTCTATGGGGTTGTTTCTATTTTTAAGCCTTTACGTGTTTTTCAAAGATTAAGGCTGTTCACAAAAAAACCCGAGCCATACCACATTTGAGAGTAAAATTTCTCCATGGATAATGAGGGTTGCTTGCCATAAGCCACAGAGGAAATAAGGTTTCTGTGAAGGAGTTTAACACTTCTGAAATTGCTAGGTTCCTTGAGCTTGGTTCCAGGGGATGAGATTCACAATGATTCACAATTATACGAGTCCTCGGTGTCATTCTGCTAGTGCTGAGAGGTGGTGGTCAGGTCAGAGCAGTATTTGGTATCAGCTGGAAAAGAGCAGGAAGGGAAGTGAACAGGTCAGATTTGTGTTTGTGGTGTATGTTTTCTACTGTATAATAAAGAAGAAACTGGGTTTAGCTTAAAATGTCACTAGTAACATTTTTGTGGTACACAGAGTTTTGTCTGCTCTCAGGGAATCAAAAAGTGCTCAAATTGTGTTTGAACACTACTTACAATACACATCTAGGAAAGTGAACAGCATTTCAGCACAAATTCTTCAGTGACCATGCAGAAGCTATGCTGTATTTGACTCGGTAATACATGGCCTGCTTTTTTACTTGCAAGTCGTGCTCAAAGCAAAACCATCCAAGTATTGTCTACATGAGGTAAAAATAGCGTGTCTCTAAATAATTCTAGCAGATAGAAGCACAAGGGACTAATAGTCTGTTTTCATATAAACACAGCATTGACACGTCTTCAGTTTTCATGTCTCATATGACATCTATTATGTAATTGTAACTTAAGATAAATTTTTGTCTGACAGGAGCAGTAAAGCGTTTGCTTGCAATCTCCTTTTTGAATCTAATTCTGTGTTAGATATAATCTCTTCACGGTGGGGTTCTGTCTTCTTTTACGTTACTGTGTGACTTGTTCTAGGTGATTCTGCTGTGGCAGGGGGATTGGACTTGATGATCTTTTGAGGTCCCTTCCAATCCCTGATGATTCTATGATTTCTACAGACTAGATGATCTTTTGAGGTCCCTTCCAATCCCTGATGATTCTATGATTCCTACACACTAGATGATCTTTTGAGGTCCCTTCCAATCCCTGATGATTCTATGATTCCTGCAGACTAGATGATCTTTCAAGGTCCCTTCCAATCCCTGATGATTCTATGATTCCTACACACTAGATGATCTTTCAAGGTCCCTTCCAATCCCTGATGATTCTATGATTTCTACAGACTAGATGATCTTTCGAGGTCTCTTGCAGTCCCTGATGATTCTATGATTTCTACAGCACTTAGTGTCTATTGTACCTACAAGGATGATAAGAACAGAGAACAATAACACTACAAGCAAAACAGTAGCATTAAGTGTGATTGATGCAGCTGGGATGCTGGTGATTCTGGAAGTGGGAACCACCATGAAAAGTTCAATTATAAAAACCCTCTTTAACAGAGAGGCTGGTTTCTCTCTTCAAGATACATCTAGTAAAAATTTGAGTGCATTGAAGTCACTTGTGGGTATCCAGAGGGCCTGTGACTATTTCATTTGCTAGCAGTTCCAAAGAAATAACCAACTGTGACTTCAAATCTGTTTGCCCATTTTTGGAAATGTAAAAGTGGGACCTTCGCCTTTGGATTTAAGCAATTTAATGACTTGATAAACAGAATAATCAAAGGAAATGCCAAAAGGTTTGCATTTCAATGACAGGAGGCTGCTGATGCAATCCTTTTCTTGGAAAGACTAGCATGTGCAAGGTAGCAGCAGTTTACATGAAGTTTTAGTGCAGGAAAAATCTGCAACTTTTGCTCCCAAAGCGATGTTTGCCAAAGTTATTCTTCCTGCTCTAAGGCCAGACAGCTATCGGTCATAGAATGTGAGGGATTGGAAGGAACCTGGAAAGATCCTCTAGTCCAATCCCCCACCACAGCAGGAACACCTAAATCAATTCACACAGGAACATCTCCAGATGGGTTTTAAATATCTCCAGCTTTCCAGGAGGACATGTCAAAAGACAGAGATGGAGCAGTCCCTATTGTTCTCTCCATCAGATGGTGCTGCTGGCAAAGCCCTGGCAGCAAACCTAGGCCCTCCTAGAGCTGGCAGGTGGTGTCTGGGTTGTAGGGTGGATTTGGTCTGAGCAAGGACGGGCTAAGAGATGTCTTGCAAAAAATGCTGCCTTCCAGAAATGAGATGTTGTAAGAAGCACCTCCCTAGTAAGGCATTCTTTTTTGGAATACGCTGGATTTTTCTGTTTATGTTTGAGTCGTGTAATTCTGCACATGCATGTGCTCACATCTGCTGTTTCCTGGTTGCTGAGAGCCTTAACTTTGTATGACAAAGACTCAGAGTCTCCTGACTTGAATAATTCTAACATAAAAGTAACGTAGCTGTGTTTCAAAATAGGCCAGGTGAAGATAATAGTTTTTTTCTTCTTTCCTCCCTGATGTGCCTCATACGGCAGAACAGGGAAGGGGCCCGCTAGCAGCAGGCAACAGAGGGATTTTGTGCAGAAAAAGGTGCTTGGTTGGTACAAATCTTTCAGCAGTTCCCAGTGACCCTGCCAGATCCTGTAACCTCAAGTCTTTGCGGTCTGAGATTACTGTGGCATCAGGCTCCCGTTGCACCATAAGAAGCTTTTGTAAGGATGGGTTTATTAGGGATGAGACAGAATGTCTGTCATAATGACTGTTTAAATGTTTGTTGTAAAGAGAAACAAGACTTAAATTTAAAATACTTTTAAAATAGCACTAAATCTACCAATAAGGCCACAAGAATAGTAGCAGATCAATTGTTTCGCTGCTCAAAAAATTCCTGCTTCAACAGCACGTGTAAGACTGCCTTCGCAGAGACTTAGCGTGTTTTAGTTACTCAGTGGTTTTAAAGTAATTATTGACTGTGATGTAGTTATGAATTACTGGTAAATGATCCACTTTTAATTTCAGTCCTGCTTCCATGAAGAAAAAAAACCTTGTTTTTAAAATCTATATGTAATATCTTAGATTTTGCATCATTTAAACCACGAATATGTGACCTTAATGGTGATTTGTTTTTAATGATAAGTAAGTTTGTAAATTGTAATGTTAAATTGAGAATGCAGTAGCATGAGTAGTCATGTAAAAGCCTTTATAGTCTAACAAACGTCAGCACAACTGTGAAAGGCAGGGACTATTTCAAATGCTTTATTTTTGAAGAGAGTAGAGGCTGATCTAGATTTAAGAAGCTTTAGTGAGTCCTCTCAATCCCTTGAGAGACTCCATTCCAAGAATAGCCCTGTTGCTTGCTTTTTCCAAGCAAACTCACGTACATAGAGGGAGATCTGTGGAACTACTACGGTTGACTCCCTGTCTTTTTTCTCTTGAGACTATAATTTTTCTCTTGTTTTTATACTCTGTGTTTTTGTGTTGTAGCAGCATTTACTGAAAGATCATTAAGTGTGCTTCATGCACTCCTTTCAAGCATCACCCTTAGATGAATATCACTAGGACAGGGACCAACTTGGCCCACTTAGCCAGATCACTGTCTGCTGAACAGGATGGAGAAGTGTGTTCCCCATCAGCACTAGCTGTCAGCCTGATCTGGGATGAGTGTATTGATTCCTGAGCTCTTCTAATATTTGCTTTGATCCTGGTATTTCAGCATAGGGCAAAGCTAGTTAAGGTACTTTACAGCTTGTAATGTGAACTGCAGGACAAGCCCCATTGCTTTTAACGGTTCTCATCATGCAGATGCCAGGACTATGGCTCTGTGGGGAGAATGTCTCTTGTTTGGCAATGCAAAGGATATAAAGCAGAATGGGATGCATTTCAAAGAGAAGGTCTGCCTAATGTTTATTTGAAACCCACAGACTGACTTAATCAAAGAAGGAAAAGTGAATTGAATAGGTTCAGTGTACTTGGAGTAAGTAATTAACTATTGGTTTTCTGACAAGATCACACTTGATGGCCAAAACCTTTGAACAGGAGCAGAAAAGAGAAACTGACTTGATTAATTAAACCTCAGAAGTGCCTTCCTCATCACTGTCACTCTCAAGGAACCAGGAGTCAAGGTCAGACTGCCATAATGTACTTCATTCGAGCCGAAGCTGTGAATCCTCTCACTGTGTTCCGTGTTTAAATGAGCATTAAATCTAGTGATGGAGAAACCGACCCACAAAGTGCAAGTTTTGGTGATTCTTCTGATTGTCACTCATCTTCCTT
This sequence comes from Phoeniculus purpureus, assembly GCA_028565055.1. Lineage (NCBI taxonomy): Eukaryota > Metazoa > Chordata > Aves > Bucerotiformes > Phoeniculidae > Phoeniculus > Phoeniculus purpureus. The sequence goes on from JAOXOE010000602.1 coordinate 10,634,739, forward strand.
GTTGGATAAAGGTAACAAATCATGCTGTAATCTCAGCTCTCTAGTGCGAGCAGCTTGCTCAAGTTCTTGGAGCTCCACGAGACATGAGGCAGGTGGAGCATGGACAAAGTCAGGGTGCTTCAGCCAGTGGCTACTCTTACCCCATAGTCAGGGACTACTTTGGAAAGGTTGTGCTGCGTTGTCTCTGCTCAATCCCCCAGTTCCCTCTGCACAGCATTCAGAGCAATTTTTTCAAAAAAGTTTTTTCATAAAAAGGGAAAATCTTGTGAATCTAAGAATTTTGCTAGATAATTTTCTGTATTTCTCATCTGCCCATTTGCAAGGCGAACAGGGGACCCTTAAGGTCAAAATCAGTACATTTTTTTATAGAGTGTAATTAACTAAATAATAAATGTTAGGGGCAGGAGAGCAGAGCTTCTAAAATCAGTGTTCTTAAACACAAGGCGTTGTAATAAGCACCTGGAATAAAGTCACACTTCTCCAAAGCTATCACGTTCTGGCATTCCCTGCCATAATGACTTCTGTACCCTGGACGTGTAGTCTCCATTGCTGGTCAGTGGACCACTGCCCATTCCAGTCAGAGGCAAGAAGACATCTTTGGAGAAGCTGTGTTTTTTCCTTCATGTGTGCTGTTAGATCTGGCCCCTGCAGTGCTGGAGCCAGCAGCTGGTAGGTTCCAGGCGGCATGGAGTAGGTCTGCTCATGTGATGTTCCACAAATACGGGCCAGGCTCATTACTTCATCTTGTCTTGCATGCACTTCTCCCCTTGTTCATTTGATGGGACAGTGCAAGAGGAGTGTGTTTTCACACTATTTTCAGGTGTTTCAGTGGTGCTATGCAAACATAGCCACATGTAGAGAAAATAGGAACAAATGCTGCACGCAGCCCAGTTAACGTTGGTATAAAATCAGAATATATTCTTATTTTCCTCATGTTTGAGCTGAAAGTGTGACACCAAATAATCTTGTTTGTCTTTGCACTTACAGTGTGTGTAAAAAAAATTAAAAGCCACTGCTCTTTAGCAGCAAATATCAGTCCACTTTATCTTCCTGATTTACTGTAAACTGCACACAGAGAGGAGGTTAGTAGCTGAATGGGGGATGATTATGAAGATGAATGAGTAGCTGGGAGACAGAGCCAGTTTAATGAGCTGAGCAGTAAGGAGGCTGTAATTTTTATAGATTAGCACTGAACTTGTCACTTACTGCCTGATACAACAACTTTAGTATCAGACTTCCAGTATGTCAGAAACAAGCTCAAGAAGCAATCTGATTGTCTGCCATGTAATCCACGCTGCAAGTGTAGTTCTTCTGGATGTATGTTGCCTTCTCCCAGTGTCATATTTCACAGAATTATTTAGGCTGGAAAAAGACGTCTGAGATCAAGTGCAGCCTGTGACCTAAAATCACCACATTGACTAGACCATGGCACTAAGTGCCACATTCAGTCTTTCCTGAAACACCTCTAGGGTTGATGACTCCACCACTTCTCTGGGCAATGCATTCCATTGTCCAATCACCCTTTCTGTGCGGAATTGCTTCCTAACATCCAGCCTAAACTCCCCTTTAAATAACTACTGCCATCAGAATCACTTTCAGGACACAAGAGCCATCTTCCTTCAGCTGCAATGGAATTACTGTTATTATAGAGGCTGAAATAGACCTCTGAGATCATTAAGTGCAGCCTGTGACCTAAAATCACCACGTCAGCTAGCCCATGGCATTAAGTGCCAAGTCCAACCTTTTCTTAAACATCTCCAGAGTTGGTGACTCCTCCACTTCCCTGGGCAGTCCATTCCAATGTCTGATCACACTTTCCATGAGGAAGTGCTTCCTAATACCCAAACTAAACCTCCCCTGGCACAGCTTTGGGCCATGCCTTCTTGTCCTGTTATTAGTTGCCTAGAAGAAGAGCCTGACCACCCCTACCTGACTAAAACCTCCTTTCAGGTAGTTGTAGAGAGTGATAAGGTTCCCTCTTAGATGCTCTCTAGCAGATTGCCTTCCAGCCTGTATTGATGCTTCTCATTACTCCTGTCCAGGTGAAGTACTCTGCACCTATTCTTGTTGAACCCGGTTAGATTCCTCTCTGCCCAACTCACCACTCTGTCATAGTCTTCCTGAATGGCCACACAGCCATCAGCTGAGTCAGCCAAACCTCCAGTTTAGTATCAGTGGCTGCGTTATACAGCCAGTTCTTAATCCATCTCAGTCAGTTCTGGTATTGCTATTCTATTCTGTTAGAAGAACAAACTTCCCATAAGTTCATCTTATGGGGGGACTGTATCAAAGGTCTTAATGAGGTCAAAATAGACTACATCTGCTGGTCTCCGAACACCCACTCATTCAGTCACAGCATCATAGAAGGCTATCACACTAGTCAAGCAAGATTTCCCCTTGGCAAATCCATGCTGAGTACTCTGGATTACTCTCTTGTCATCCATACTCTTAGAGATTACCTCCAGAATGAACTACTCCATCATTTTTCCAGGGATAGAGGTTAGACTGAGTGGCCTGGATCTTCCTGCTTACCCTTTTTGAAGACTGGAGTGACATTGGCTTTCCTCTGGTCCTCAGGCATCTCTTTTGTTTGCCAAAAATGATGGATAGTGGTAGAGCAACAACATCAGCCAGTTCTCTCAACACTTTTGAGTGCACCTCATCAGGGCCCATAGACTTACGTACGTTCAATTTGTGTAACTGATCACTAACCCAGTCCTTGCTGATTTACAGTCTATCTCTCCTACCTCCAGGGCCTGGAGTTCACAAGGGCTGGCCTTAAGAGTGAAAAATGAAGAAATCATGAATTCCTAGGATCACCAGTTGTAGAGGAGCTGTTGAAGATAGAGAGCTTTCTTTAGTCATCGTTGCTTTGCGTTGTTCTGCTAGGCTCTACTTACCTCCTAATATGTTTGCTCTCCGGGTTTGTCACTAGGCTTTGTGGACTTTGCCTGCTCAGTCCAACAGATTGAGTCCCTTTCCCTGTTTTGCTGGATTTGGAGACAGAGGAAGATTGTGATCCCTTAGTCTATTATCAGCAAGAGCTTGTCGTAGTAGCATCTCAAAGAAATTCCTGCCTCCCGATGTCACCATTTGGGCTTATTAAGATACTATCTGTAAGTTGGAGATGCCTCTTGCAGCCACCCGTAGACAGAAGTATTGATGCTCTGTTTGATATTTGGGAAGCTGAATTTGATTTTGAGCTAAGGTTTGGGCAAGAAACGGTGCTGTAGTCCTCTGTTCTGGCAGCTTTTCCCTCAGTACTTTGAAAGAGGATGTGTATTAGCATTGTGTGTTGTCTCACCTACCATGGTAAGATGTTGCTACAAGTATCTACTCTCAAGCACCTCTCCTGGGTAGTTAACCTTTCTGGTGAATGCATGTTTTTCCAAGACTTTGGATTTGTTCTGATGTTTGCACTGCACAAGTGCAGCAAAGGCAATAAAAACCAGTTAACGTGAATATAGGTTTTCCTTTGCCACCCACCGGCCATTTCACACTAACAATGTTTTTTGACCCTCTGTCTCTGCCCATAAAACAAACAGTGATGTTGTCTGCCTTTGTTCAGCCCTGTGAGAGTTTTCAAGCACTCTGAGGTGTTATACAGACACTATTACAACTGCACCTCTTATAACCAAATAATTTCACTTGTAGAAAACAGCACTAACTCGGTAAAACTATTTTTAAAACTGTTCTTCTCTACCATATACATGAGCTGCTTGGTCAGTCTGGCCAACAATTGCCAGCAGCCAAAGGCTGCTGCCCTCGGTCATACTGAGTCCTGCCGTGTTTCTGCCTGCCACCCACCTCATCCCACCTTCTGCTTCTCCGTCACCACTCTCAGGAGTGTGTGTGACCACTTGGCTTTTGAGACTTCACATCAGCAGATAATTTTGCGACGCATTAGTTAAGTAGCAATGCCAACCTGTCAGGACCCAAACGGGTGAGTCAGTGTGTAACCTTGCTTTTTAAAATGGAGTGCCTATTTTTTAAATGACCCATTTAAAAAACAAAATAACACGCTGACCTTTTAAAACTACTGTATGTCAGACTTCCTTAAGAGATTTTTGTCATAATGGAAGATTCATTAAGGTAAATGATAAATTTGCTGCAATAAATACAGAAACAATTAAGAGCTCATCAGCATTACCACAGTGTAACGTTCTGTGGGTTGAATTATTAACGCAGAGGAATCTGCAGCATTTGGCAAGTTTCAAGAGAAAAGATGTACAAGTGCATGGTTGTGTGCATGCCCGTGTGTGAAAGGGACTGCAGCAGAAATGAGAGAACGAAGAATCAGTTTGAGAAAGCAAAACGCTTTTTCATTTATTTTCTAGCCCAGTAATATTTAGAGTAGACATGACAAACATTATGGTTGTACTCGCATTCATTGCTTGTGGTAAATGCTGTGATATGCCTGGCTATCTGTCCTTGCAGAGTACACCCTCTCTTCTAAGCCATATTTAGTTCAAACAGCAGTATTGATTGTGATTGATGAAGCAGCATGAGAGGGTCAACACTTTACTTGCCCCCCTAGAGTAATTGGGCTGCAGTTTGTTAAAGGGTAGCACCAGAGATATTAAAAATGAAGAAATACACTAAGCGGCTGCGAGCTGTGTTCCCAGCTGTTCAGGACATCTATTCTGTAATTTGGGACATCAATCTAATTCTCCACACAGGTTAGGAGCATGGCAAGTCAAAAGCCTTCAATAGGCAGTCCTTACCAGCAAGATTCAACATTCAATTTAAGGAAAGATTGAAGAGCATCAGTCTTCCCTTAAAACAATTTGTACAGAATAAATTTGGCAGTTGCCAGCTATTCCCACAGAGGGAAACTGGTAATAGGACAGAGAAAATCATGTAATGTGATTTAAGATTCCCAGAATGGGATTATAGTTGGTAATAAAAAAGGATGGAGGTGGGAGAATGAAGAGCTGACAGTAAGCTTAGTGTTAACTCAGAATGCTCTCAAACCCCTGATAATTGATCCAGAGCTGTGGGTGCTGGATACCTGTCAGCATCAAGACTTGATATGAATGCAGGTTCAGCACACTTGCAGATGCTGGTTCTGAAAGCCTCAACTTGAGATGCTAGGTGTGAGTTGCTTTAAAATCTGCTCCTTAGGGCTTATGTGTCCTACAAAGAATAATCCTCTTCTGAAAAGTCATGTCAGCTGCTGAACTAGCGCTGCACATGGTTTCCCTTTTGTCTTTCCTCTTGGCAAAATCATTTACAGGACAGATTCAGATTAGTGTTTTGACATCCCACGTTAGTAATACAAAAAATTCTGTGAAGCTTAAGAATGGATTGTGCTGTAGGTCACCCGAGTCAGACCCCACATACTACCTGGAGCAGACTGAGATTCTGTTCTGTGCTGCTCATACCAGGTAGCAGTTAATTTTATTGATTTCCTCTATAGTTAAAAGTAGAAGTCACCCTAGTTGCTACATCCCCTGGATGGACGATAATGTATAGAAGATGGTTAAGAGCACAAATTTGTTTCAGGACCCAGCTGGATTTAGCTTCCCTTATGCAACTGTTATGTGCACAATACAGCATGCAAACCATGTACTGAGTTTAAATATGACACCTCTTGCTACTAGGCTGAGAAAATCACTATCAACATTTATATAAAGACTTGCCTTTAACTTCTTGCCAACTTCTCATCCGAAGTGTGTTCTCGAGCAGTCAGAGGTTTCTGAGGTGTCTAGCTCCTGTTACTCTGTGTTCAACTTGCTCTGTATTTTTCATTTTGTATTTCAGTGATATTTTTGTCTTCCTGTGGCTTATTTTTGTAACAAAATGGCTACGGAGTACAGTAATTACTCTGAACCGCAGAAGATGTTATTTAAGCAGGAGACACACTGAAGTTCCTTGTTCTGTTTGTTATAAGCACTCATTCACGTAAATACATTACACGAGCTCCTGTCTTTTGATTTATTTGAGGTGCACGGTTTAGGATTTTAGCAGTGGGGCTTTTAAGGATTTTTGCAAGACTTCTGGAAAAGTGTCTTTGACCTGTGCAGTGTGTGAAAGGGGTTAGCAGTGGTACCAGTAATAGCTTTTGTTCTCACTTCTCAGTAGGTGACTAATAAACGAGAGGAGCAGAGAAGGATGTTTGAATAGTCAGAAAGGAAGAATGAAGCAAAGTGGTTGCAAACAGTAAATCACATGAGTGAGAGGTGCCAGTTTCTCTACAGCTTCCCCATGAGTTTGCTCAGGCTGCAGCTTCATAGTAGTTTGACACAACGCTTGTCCACCCTTGACAGAAGTTCTGCTTTGAAAAGACTAGACCTCTGTAGTGTTGTCCTAGCTGAGTAAGCATCACTTTCTGGCTTTCCCATTCCCTGAGGAATCCTGCTGCCTCAGGAATTTTGTATGGGCACCTTGTCTGGGGTTCTCCGGAGTCCCCAAGTTGGCGAACCTTGCGACTCTTAGCCTTACGGGTGATAGGTGAAGACTAGAAGTAAAATAAGCCTTTCAAAAGAGAATACTTTCTAATATCCCTGTTTGAACCTGAGTTCATATGTTTTAACCTAACAGCAGACTTCAGGCTGAGTTATGTCACTTTTTGTTGATCTGAGGAAGCTATGCAGCAAATAAACTTGCACAGGCTGTCTTCTCAACCGTGGGTTCTTAAATGTACTTCACAGACTTGTTCAAAGCATGTTGCTCTTGCACAGCAGATTTCAACTGCCTGCAGCATCAGGCATTACCAATATTGATAGACCATAATGCAAGGGAATTGCAAAATGTGATAGAAAATTAGTAGCAAGAGATTTTTGTTTCTTTTCAAGTAGAAAAAAAAAAAAGATGTTCATTTCAGAAGCAAAATAGAAAAGGGGAAAAATCTTTTTTTTTTACTGGAGTGGAAACCTTCTGGAGGTAAATCTGTATGTCTGACTGAAAATACTATTCCCAAGAACTAAGCTTCCCTGTATATTAACTTCCCTCAAGTGTCTTTTCCTTTGCAAGCAAAGGCACTGTGTGCACAGCCAAAACTGGGAGCAAAAAGAGGGGAAAGATTACATGGGAGAAAAGAAAGCTGGTGATGTAAGAGGGCAGAAGCAGTCTTTGGCTGTACACTTGTATCTGTAGCAGGAAAGTCAACTTACGTATTTATGGTAAATATTGATTACTGTGTAATGCAGTGTTTTTTCATTAAACTTAGCTAAGTCTTGCCAAGGCTGCATGAATGATAAAAGATCTGAGTTCTAAAGGTGGATATGACTGCAACAAGAAAAAGATGTGCCTGTCCTAGGAGGATTGTGACTTACAGAGACAACGTTTTCCTTGTTGCATGCTGCTCTTTACACAAGCAGAGCTGTGAAGCAGATGAAAACTCTTTAAAATATTGAAGTAACTTGAGAATCCACATTTGTTTTTCGGAAGTGACTCGAGTCACTCATGTCCTTGTATGCTTCAGCCTTGCAACTATGATCAAGTTTAAAAGGAGTAAAGAGGAGAAACAAAACTTTATTCAAAGACAATACTGTGGCTAAAGCTGCTCTTAGGTTTTCCAAGTCTCGACAGGACTAATGCTGAGAGAAATTTGCCAGAGGAGGTAATGCAGGGTGCTGATTTCATTCCTTTTTTTGTCAAGACACAGGATGAATGTCATCTCTCTATACTTCATCTCATGGTGTCCACCTTAAAGAAGGCCAGGGACAGCCTGACTTGGTTTCTGCTTCTGTGAAGGTCTTATTCAAATGAACTCATAAAATGTTGTACAAGTGCTTCAGTCATTCCTTTAGTTGTTAACAAGACAGAGATATTGAAGTCATCAGGACGAAAAGGTTGCTGTTCCCTGGGGACCACCTGGTGCAGTGAGCTGAACTGTGATGTTGGTAGCTGCTTCTTTCTTCACCACTGTCCTGAATGGGAAAAGTGGCAAGAATCCTACCCTAGAGCCAGAAAAGATCCTGAGTATTCTAGGGCATCCCTATTCAGCAGTGAGTGCCTGCTGAAGCTCACCTTGGTGGTGTGAAATGAGTTGTCAAACAAGGTTTCTGCTGGAGCCATAACAAAGCTCTTTAAATAATAAAATCAGCATTTAAAATGAACCAGTGATATTATCCAGAGAGACAAGCATTGAAATTCCTCCAGTTTTTACTGGAGCACGATCTAGCACATTTGCTGCTTCCTCATGGTGTTTCTGGAAGCTCCTGTTTTCTCCGAAGATTCCATTTTATCATCCCCGAGGTAGCTAGCATGCAGCCTCTCTTACTCTCCATCTTCTGCATAATATCTTTTAAACCACCCTCACACTCCCAAAAGACCAAAGCTTGCGCTTTTACTCAGATTTTAATTCAAAGTGAACGCAGAGGTAGTAATCTCTAAGCCACAAGCAGATGCTGTTAAGTAAGGTATAAAATACAGGAATGTCATCTCTGTGCCTCTCCTTCCACTTAGACGCACCAAACCAACTTTCCTTCAGCAAGAAATGCTGTTGTAAGAATTAAGATTTTACACATTCTGTTTGGCAAAGAGGATTAATTATTCTTCCCGCTTAGTTTCTATTCAGGCAGTAAATCAAATTACATTAAGCTAGTTTGTTCTTCACTCTTTATTTTAAAAGAAAGGAAGGTTTCTTTTTCACGTGCCATGCCTAGATGGTTCACAAATTGAAGCAATGTCAAGTGAAACGTTGGAGTGTTTTGTTTCATTAAAACCTGGCTTCTCTTTTCCTAACACCTGGCTCTTGAAAACCAGTGCTCGTTTGGCACTTCCCAGTATGTTTAATGTATTTAACAAGAAGTATGCTTTCAAAGCAGTTGTATGGCTGGATGCATTTCCTTAAACTAAGTAGGACTGGTGGTGATCAAAGGGCTGGAGCACCTCCCCTATGAGTACAGGCTGAGCAAGTTGGGGTTGTTCAGCCTAGAGAAGAGTAGGCTCCCAGGTGGCCTTACAGCAGCTTTTCAATGTCTGAAGGGGACTACAAGAAAGCTGGAGTAGGGTTTTTTACACGGGTGTATAGTGAGAGGACAAGGGGAAAGGGTTACAAACTTGAAGAGGGGAGATTCTGGTTGGACTTTAGGAACAAATTCTTTCCCACGAGGGTGGTGAGTTGATGGAACAGGTTACCCAAGGAAGTTGTAGCTGCCCCATCCCTGGAAGTGTTCAAGGCCAGGTCAGATGGGGCCCTGGATGACCTGCTGTAGTGAAGGTGTTCCTGCTTATGCAGGAGGGTTGAAACCAGATGATCTTTATGGTCCCTTCCAACTCTGGCCATTCTATGATTCTATGTTGGGTCACAGCTTGTGGTCAAAGTGCTCTCAGGTTGTTCAGCAATACTACAGATGTCGCTGGCAATGAGTGCAGTGGCAAAAGCCTTCGATCTCTCTCTCCACCCATAAGCGCAGTCGAGGCTGAGGTGCTTAAAAGGGCAGGAATGTGTCTTTATATTGCGGTACAGGTGCTTGGAGGGATGGAGGAGAAAAAAAAATTCCAAGTTATTCTGCAGGGTCAGGAGAGCCTGATTTCATTCAAATTGAAGACAGAGTTTGAACTCCTTTTTCTGTGGGTTGCATTTTGTGATGGGCTTGCTGAGAAGTTTCCCTGCAGACAGCAGCCAGTGATCTGATCACTAAACGCCAAAGGACCTATTAGGTCTGTGCTCTTGTGATTTCTGTGTCTTTCTGCCCACTGGCAGTCATGAGGGAGGCAGTGCAGTCTTTTCTTGTGTCCTGGGTAAAACACCTAAAACCACATCAAAAGAGAAAAGAAACTGGTAAAGAAATTTTTAAAAGAAAAACAATTCTCTAAAGTTGTAGCAGAACTTGTAGGATTTGCATCTCCTCTCCTTCTCTAAGGAATGGTTGTTGAAACCTCCATGCAACGCCGAGCCTGTTAAGTAGGAGGCCAATGGATGCAGAGAGGACTGAGCCCCTGCCTCCTGTGCTCTAAGGGCTGCTCCTGCTCTGGCCCAACAGTAACATTTTCCTGAAACCAGACCCGTGGATAAAACCAGGTCTTGGGCTGCCAGTGCTGCATGGAAACATGCCTGGGGCTCCGCTGCATGGGCTGTGCTCCTGGGGTGTTTTCTCACCTAAACAAACGTCATTCAGAATTGAAGGCAAGTAATTTGCTCTCAGAGTATGAGCAAACAGGACAGACAGAAGTTATTTTAGCTCATCCATCCCATTTGAGCTTGTGAAATTTAGTCCCTGTAACGGGTTCTGGTAGTTTAATCCGTTTCTTTTTCCAGTGGTCTTCTAAGTAGAAAAATGCTAACAATACATCTTACTTGAGTCTTTCAAGTGATCCTTGTGAAACTCTTTCATTTGCAGCGTAATGAGAACCATCAGGTATTATTGTTAAGGGCTGCTTCAGTCTTAGCTGGATGCCAATTCACCTCTCCCGCTTGAAGAACAGTGTATTTCACTTGGCATCATTTGTTCACATACAAAGAAGAACAGACGTGGATGTACTCATTTTTTTGGTCTCCTTTTTGGTTTAGGCGGCAGGACTGACACTAGAAAAGCTAATTTCATGAAATGAGCAGTTCTTGAAGCGCGAGGTGACAAAGGGGTATACTTTAAAGTGAACAGCAATGCAATCCTCTAGTTCTTCGACCTGTGACGCTGGGTCTGTTCAGAGAGGGCTGGAGTCAAACTCACGCAGTCTCTTGCAGGCGGGCTGCTCGCTACAGCGCACTCCCCAAACGCGTGGTAGGCAGCCTGTGAAGAAAATACTGATTCCTTAACCTCACTGTCTCGGTCTATGCCCCTCTAAATCAGGGAAATAATTTCTGTCACATACAGCAGTCATACCGCACTTGCAGCTGTATGTAGAGCAGCTTTGTGCAAGAGGGATCTCTATCAGAAACACAGAAATGTTAAGCTTCTTCCAAGGGGAGGCTTTCTGGGATAAGCCAGGGTGGTTTACAAGGTAGCTGAGTTTGGCTCTCGCATTCATTGTTAATTTGAGTGCACGAGTCATCAGGCTCTCCTGATCTCAATTCCTTCATCTTTTGATTTTGGCTGGTTTGATTGGTTTGGTTTTTAAATGAACAAGAAATGGTTCTATTGTGTCTTCTATGCTTAGTTCCTGGCTTTGCAAGCCAAACTCTGTGTTCACCCAGGAAACAACTGTAGCACCGCAAGTCAACATTGCTGCCCTGGGAGCCTCCTCTGGCTAACACTGCCACAGAAAGCTAGTGATGAGAGTCAGGCAGAGGAAAGTTGTCATGGTGAAAAGGGGACAAAAATTAAAGCTGCCCTCCTCTGGCAGAATCCCAGCTTGAATGAAGTGCTACAAACACCATCTGCTTCCTCCTTCAAATAAGCCCTTGCAGGGTGCAGCAGGAGAGGAGGAGGGAAATTCTATCCACGTGCATCACAGCCCTTGTGAATTTGGTTCAGCCTTTGCTAGTAAGTGCAAATTGTTATCAGCTCCATGAAAGTGAATCACAGAATCTAGAACCTGAGCCCAGTTAGGTCCCATCTCAGTTTGCAATGGTCCAATGAGATCAACAAATTTCTTATTTTTTTTCTCAACTTATTTTTAAACCAAATGTCACTCTCAGACATTTGCTAGGCATTTAAAAAAACCCCAACCACCAAACACGAAAAATCAACCCCTCAAAATCTCACTCCATAACTCTATAGGAGGAGCACCAGAAACACAGGGAACAGTCACATGGGATTTCTGTTAGTGGGTAACAAAAGAGCTTCAGTGTCTCAGCTCCTCAAACCTCTGAGAGAAACTTTTGTTAGAAAAGTACCATCCAGACCTTAGAATGCCTCTGCAAGAGAGCACTGGTTCCTGAAAGCTCCCCGTGTGTGTCTCCATAAAGACTGATAAATTCAGCAGCTAAATAAGTTTGTGTGCTCCTCTAGAAGGCACAGTTACGAGTGACACATTCATTAATGCCTGCCCTTCTGCTGAGGAAGGGTGGATAGCAGATTGCTATATGTTTGTTGAAAGAAAAATCGATGTTACTAATTAACTGCTTCTTGAAATTCATTTAAGTAGTCGGTGAATCCTATGGCATTTCAGTGAAGTATCAGAAACCTCCTGGCTCGAGCTTTAGGCTTCCACATCCATGGTCCCACCATACTCAAGCTTTGTCCTGAAGAAACACTAACTGTCCCTCTCTTTTATATAGCTAGAGACTTTTATATTTCTTCTTTGTCCATCACTGAAACAACTGGCTTTTTTGGTTAAGAATTCGTAGCCTTAGTTTTAATATCCAGTCTAGCTCTTTCTCCTGTTTTTTCTAATTATGTGTTTAAGAAACATCTTCTGACGTCATTTAGTCAGTGGCTAGGGATTCTCAAGTCCTTCTTTGATTTTCAAAAGTCATATGAAGTGCTGCCTCTTGTGGAATGAATACTACATATTTCTCTCAGCTGTCTTGTATTCTTCCCAACCACAGTACAGGCTCTGCGCTTTTATAATTCTAATGTCAGCTATCAGGAAAGCTTCAAGGCTGGTATCACTTGAAGTACCTTGGCTTAATCCCATTTCCCTAAAGATACTGAGAGGGTGGTTAGATACTGGAATGATTGCCCAGGGAGGTGGTG
>JAOXOE010000602.1:10647368-10663789 GCA_028565055.1 Phoeniculus purpureus
CTTGGTCTAGGTGATCCTGCTGTGGCAGGGGGATTGGACTGGATGATCTTTTGAGGTCCCTTCCAATCCCTAGTGATTCTATGATTCTCTCATCTTTACCTTCTCTCTGTCACCTGCATGGTCCTAAAATCAGCAACAATCACAGTACTAATTACACGATGCTTTCTTTGGCAATTGGAACAATTCACTAGTGAATTTCAGATGTGAAAATAAAGATAATCCATATCCTTCTAGTAACACAGGAAAAAAAACAACCCAAACAGAAAAACAGCAAAATACACTCCTCATATCCTTCACTTTGGCCAGAGAAATCATTCTTTCTCAGCTGTTTCTGGCCTGAGTAGGTAAGCTAAATTATTACAATTAAAACCCATTGGGATGCTAATAGTGTAGTGGTACATTCAGCTACCCTAGAGAGCTGGCACAGTGCCTGCAGAAGTACTGAACCAAAGTGAGGTTTATACATGTCTTGATGCGTCCCAGTATTCAAGCCTCATGAGTAACAAAAGCAAACATCTGATAACATTAATTGTTGGATCTGGCACAACAAAGGATGCAATGGATTGAAGAATGTAAAATAAAATTATTCAAAAATTAACCCCCACATGAATCTTCTCTTTTGATTTCACAGTATCATAGAATCATCAGGGATTGGAAGGGACCTCGAAAGATCATCCAGTCCAATCCCCCTGCCACAGCAGGAACACATCCAGACGGGTTTTAAACTTCTCCAGTGAAGGAGACTCACAATCCTTCTGTTTCATATCCCTAAGACCATTTCATAGTGAGGTCATTAAAATAACTTTTTCTAAAGACACCTTTGAATTGTTCCCTTGGCTTGTCCTGTTAGGTTTGAATCTAGTGAAAATTACTTATGATGCCTTCACCACCCTAGGGTTTGGCCAGTACAGGGAGAGATGCAGCCCTGACCTGAATGAGGAGACTGGACGCAGGACAACGTCAGGGATCCGGGTATTGGACTAGACAGGGCATTGTTTGGGAAAATGAGAGTTACAGTCCCACCAGCCCCGCAGTAGCTTTGTACCTGGACTTCATTGTGCTTTTGATCTGAGGGTTTTTTCTTGCAAGACGGGCTGGGTCAATGAGAAGGCACACAGCAGTGACACTAGTGAACGTCCAAGTAGAGTTGAAAGTGTCATTTCTGAGCTGGTAATCGCTAAGAGGCTTGGGCTATGACTTCACTACAAAAGCTCTCCTTTCTACACAGTACCCAAAGAATTATGATCCCTATAGATATTCAAGCTGGTTCTTCTGATAACAAGAGGAAAAAGGGCTTAATGTGAGTCCCATGGGAGAGTTTGCTTTATTTTACTCTGTTCCATGAGAGCTTTAATTTGCTGACTCTTATCTCATGACGAAATATTCTTCTTTTCTGCAGGCTTCAGGAGTAGAGGAAGATGACAGTTCTGAGAGATTTGCCTGTAGGCATAATTTCTCAGAAGTTCTTGAGGCTGTACTTTTACCTGTTGTTTCAATGCCTAGCACTAGGACTTAAAAGAAATCCATCCTTTTTTGAAGGTGAAAAATTTTGTCTCATGCTTCTTGTAGATTTATTTTGCTTCTGTTTTCCCTGTGCAAAACAGAAGCCTCTGTGCACAACTGTAGTCCTTAGCATGGCTTTCTGCTTGGTGACTGTAAAATCATGAGCCTCTAAAAGCTTCAGGTTGCCCTGCTCTGTCATGCTGGCGTGACTGCCTTCTGCTGCAGTCTGCAGTGGTTGCAGTAGTTCTGCAGAATCAGCTTGAGGTCATCAAACCAGCGAGAGGGTACCAAGCACAAGCGAGATAACCAGTGAAGTTCTCTTACCTAGTTTCTGTTTTTTAAATGATTTCTCTGTAAATTATATATATAAATCTTAGAATGCACTAGGTTGGAAGAGAACTCCAAAGGTTGTCTAAGTTCAACCCCCCCACAAGCAGGGACAACTCTAACTAGAACAGATTGCTCAGAGCCCCACCAAGCCTGACCTTGAATGTCACCAGGGATGGGGACTCCACCATGTCTCCAGGCAACCTGTTCCAGTGATCCACCACCCTCGTATTAAAGAACTTTTTCCTAATGTCCAGCCTAAATCTACCTTTTTCCAGCTTAAAACTGTGACCCCTCATCCTATCATTGCAAACAGTGTCTTCCCCAGCCTTCTTGTAGGCCCCTTTCAGGTACTGGAACTTTTCTTAAATCTTTCCTAGTGAGCTTTCTGCCGTGCAGCAGCCCTCCAGCAGCTAGCGTCTTTCTGTGACTTGTGCTGAGTTTGTTGGATTGCTCACTCTAACCTCTGAGCCCTACACTTGGTAGGCCTGTGAAAAGCTGCTTTTACTTGTGGAAGTGAGTCATCACATTGTTTTTCCAGAGTTCAGGCAGTTGACTGTGGCTCTAATTTTTCAGCCGCCACACTGTCACCCTGCAGCATGAAACACCCATTTATTTTCTAACTGGAAAGCTTCAGTGTGCATTCTGTTCAACATCAATGTGAACCACCTGCGGAGCAAAGGTTCCCAAAGTGTCTGGAGTGTATCGGAGACGATGTGGTCTTAGACCTGCTTCTTTCCAATGCACGTGGTGTTAACAGCTCGAGTAACCCTGGCACAGAGAGCTGCTTTTTGTAATTCTTCTTGGTCATCTTTTAGCCAACAAAACATGATCCAAAACCATAAATAGGGTCCAACGGTTGGGTAATTTAAGCAGAAAGCAATAAATGCAGTTGATGGCATTTGATTGCTTCATACATCTGCCTTTCTGCTTCTGTGGGACTGGAAAGCATGGCTGCTCACGCTTTGTAGCTTCTCACGTGCCTGTACCTTGCCTTTTGAAGCTGATCACACGCGTGCTGACTTCCCTCAGAAGTACTCCCGATAGTTTGGTGTTTTCCCAGTTACAACAGGCACATCTTTGTGTTACTGTGCCTTCACAAACAAATTCAGCCGTCTGTGGTTGTAGCCCAAACACATAAATACACGCCTTTCCTTCGCACGTTATCATCAATATTAACGTGACTAATCTTTAGCACTGGTTCCTGCATCAGTCCAGACAAACAGATTGCAAGCTGTACAATCCTACGCAATTCTAATTGCAGCTTGCAGCTATCAAAGCCCTTGGGTGGTCTTTCATGAGAAGCGATGTACTTACTGGCTTGTAGAGTGCAAAGAGGAGCACCGAAAACCCCCAGTTAGACGTTAACGGGTTACATGGATCTCTGCTGTAATCTCTTTCAACATTAAGCTGGGCAATTGGTAATGGCTGTCGTTGCTGTGGCAGAACACGAGACTGCATCTTTAATAAACTGGCCATTAACTTATGCACTCCAAGCCTATGCTTATGTTGATCCATTGTGATCAGAGCAAATCACAGTGTTCAGTTGGGTCTAGGAAAATGGAACACGTTTAGAAATCGTTTGTAGAAAATGCTGTTTGTTGGTTTAGCCAGGATATTGCTACAGGTGAACTCATCCTAATTAGTTCTCAACCAGACATGAGTTCTGGAAGTGTTTTGGGTTGATAAAGATAGTTTTGGACTTATTTCGATATTTAAAACTTTTACCTTATATTTAAAAAAAAATGTTACCTTATATACAGTTATTTTGGAGGCTAATTTATTTTACAGACACACAAACGCAGCTACTTCTTACAAACACAAATACAGAGAGACTATATTATAAGTAATACATACATCAGGACAAAGCTGTACCATCTAAAGATGTAAGTCCTGGTCTGTGTTAAAATCTGACATGACCAGAATTTATTTGTTCCTAATAAAATTATTTCAAGACCCCAAAATAAGGAGGCTTAGCATAATATTATTTTTATTTTGTTATCCCTCCCAAACGGACCTTCCTTGAGTCTCAACCCTGTTGACCCTTCCTGCTCATCCCATCCACGCAAGCTCCACTCAGTTGTAATGATTATCCTTTATAAACATAGATTGATTAAAATAAGTTCAGACACTGTGATTCAGACCATGTAAGTAGACAGATTCACAAAGACAAAATGCTAATGTAAATTGAGGGATAAAACTGAAGTAGGACAATCGTCTCAGGTTTGTATCAGGACAGACGAGAATACAGTTACAGGAAGCTGCTGATTTCCAAGACCCTAATGTGAGCTATGTCTTTTGAACAATTTACATCAAAACCAAGAAAATCAGTATATAGGTGTTTGCTGGGGATGACACATGGTGCCACCGTATGTCACAGTCAGAGCAGTGATAGGGAAAGAGGTAGAACTCTTTTACCATCACAGGACCATGTGAAAATGCAGGTGTTTTCTAGCCTGAAAGTAGGAATGTGCTAGGAGGTTGTTCCCTTACCACCTGCTCAGGCATTTGTGTTGTAATGTCTTTTGGTCTCTGTTACCTTGTTTTTCGGCAAGCTGCAAGTGAAAACTTTTGTTTGTGAGCTGGGCTGTGGCAGTTTTGTCTGAGGGTGTCACTAGGTGAGGCTCCAGTGAGAATCTGATTTCTCTCTTCTCTAGCGAGCGGTAACCAATGCAGTAATTCTGGGTTCGATAATTGCCTTTGGCAATCTTACAGGATTTGTGTTTCAGGATTTTACTCTGATATATCAAATGGAAAGTCTCTTAGACAACAGATAATTTAATGTCATAATAAATAAAAAACTAGCAGAAATTAAGTAATGGAGCATGTAATACCAAGTACGGAGCATACTGCAGAGTTAACAAAACCAGCCAATTTTCATAAAATATACTGTGAGGCTTTTTAAAAGCACGCTGCATGTTTTCCAAGGCAGAAGTGTGACCTTCAGACTCCACATGAGAGTGGGAGCAGTTTGATTTTCATCAAAGGGAACAGCAGGCATGTCTAATGGCTTTAAACAGTAGTTAGAAGCAAGAAGCAGTACCTTGGCTGTTTCTGAATTAAGTTTGTATATATTGACTGACATTCAAGAATTATGCTCAACGAGCTGATAGCTCCAGGGTTTGTTAAGGGATATGAGAGACTTTATTTTTTTCAGAATTGGACTCTGTGGTGCTGTTTTACTGCCGAAAGCCGCGGGCTGTACTTGTTGTGGATTTGTGAAGGCACGTGTACTTTGGAATAGATTTGGAATTGGAATTTGGAGGACTGATCACTGTAATGCCTTTTATCTTTAACACCTGGAGTTACACTAAATTTGCAGTGCTGGTTCTAAACATTAAGACCCTGCTTTGCAGAGCTGCTGAAAGCCTGCAGTGCCCACTGCTTTCAGTCTTTCATATTTACTCAGCTTCCTAAAATTTGACCTCTCTCACTCAGGAGCCTGACACTTGGCTCTCAGCTTTTCAGTGGCTGCATGTCATTTGCACATCAGAAGAGCCTTGTACCAGCTCTTCCACTGAGATGTAATACCTCTTCCAAAACTCATAGGCAGGTTTTGAACTATCTGGACATGTTTGTAGTAGAGCTGCTATCTACTTCTCATCTGTTCAGAAGCCAATGGAAAAAATCCACATTTCCGAATTTTTTCACGTGCTGACACTGGATCTTCTAACAGCGTGATGTTAATTGAGCGCTTGATTTTCTCACAACAGAAAACTGGTAATTTAGCAAGCAGTGTTCAGCATTGGAAAGTAATGTAACTGGATGTACTATGAGCTTTTAAATCTTTCTCCGTAGCATTAACATTTTTCCACTGTGCAGGGCCTCGGGAACACTCTCTATTACCTGCTTGCTTCTGGAAGAAGTGCAATTCCACACAGTGTGTGACAGGAATTGTCTTGTTGAGGCTGGAGGTTCTCTGCCTTCTTACAGTGAAAATATGAAGTTAATTTGAAAGCACATTGAGCATTGCTCTTTTCAACACTTCATACCTCATCCTTCAACAGGGTTTTCTCCACTGCCAAAGCCTCTCTGTTCTTACACAGGTAATTCTTCACAGCCATCAGATAGTGGTGCTTGCAAAATTCACCTCCCTCCTTCCCTCAGCTTTACATGTCCTTAGACAGTCACAGTGTAGGCTTATTCATTTAACCATTATGAAAATGTTCTGCAGAATGTCCTCTTTAATGAGTGCAAAAGAATTTACCATCTTCTCTTCATCAAGCAATGTATGTGCTGCCTTAAATCATACTTTGATAGACCTCTGAATGGCATGAGTAATTAACAGCCTTTATAGAAGATTTGTAATAACCAGTAACATCACAAGGCAGTAATAAAACAGAAAATAAGCTAATAATTAAAGCAATAAATCTTTTCAACATCAGTGGATGAAAGACTCCTTTGAAAACAAGCATGTGCACTAGCTGACAGCTAAACGATAGGCTTTAACCAAGAAACGCATATGATGCTGAACAGAAGATGCAACAAATGTTCATCACGTAAAGGGATTAGCCCAGTGGTTTATGTGATAAGCAATACGTACTGTCATACTTTGCCTAGCAAGCACTCAGTAGCAAAATTCCCTCGTGTTTTGAAACCAAGCACGTTAGGCTTGTACATCAGTCAGCAGTGTAGATCTGTAAGAGCAGATCTGCAGAGCAGAAGCGTTGCTGCTGTAGACCTCACTATGCGCTTGCACGGAGTGTTTCTGGACTGGTCCCGTGTGGTGAATCTATGGACTGCTAGAAGCTGTATTCTGCCTTTCCTCTATTCTGAAGGAGCTCAGTTTGCATACTTGGACACAAACGTGAGGATAGCAGGGACTAAAAGAGATTCAAGTCAAACCGTGACTCCTCATCTGAGCTAAAGTACTACCACAGACATGCTCTTCAATGAATAAGGAGGATAGGGGAAAAACCCCTCAAATTCTTTCCACTTACACTGCATCACACTCCTTCATTGTGGGGTTACAAGTGCAGCCTTGATCACCTGCATCTCTTGGGCATGTATGGGGAAAACACACATTGTTTTACTTAGATGTCATCTGGACTGGGCTCCAGTGTAAATCCTGACACCTGGCTGAAATACAGTCATCACCCTGTGGTGGGACACTCTCTACACCTGGTGAAGGCCACAGTCTGTGTTGTGCCCAGGTAGCTGCACAGCCAGTCATTGCTGGATGGCTCGGGGGGTGGCCAAGGCAGGCCACGAACACAGCAAATTTACAGCCATTTGCTGTGGTAGAATAAAGGCTGACAGGAGCTATCACAGAGTGTTTTGAGAAAACCTGAAACAGCATGGCAGGACATTAATTTGTTATACTTGAGTTTGACATGCTAAGCGTATGGGGTTTGAAAAGGGTTTTCAAACAGGGTAACTGCAGGTACCTTTAGGATAACAGTACTGGTATCCTCAAGTTGATGCTGTATAGATAAAACTATGTTTTACAAAACCTGAATAACTAGAAAAATACTGCTGTGGGCTGCTTAGAGGATGAAATGCAAAGCTGCAGTACACCCACACACAAATAAAAACACCCTATTGTGTTTAGCAGGTTATACATGCTTATTTAAATAGTGATTTGTATCACTACTTCACCTTGTGTTTAGTTCCCCAAGTGTACAGAAATCAGTGTCAATTCCTGGACACCTCAATATGCTAAAGTAATTCTCTTACAGCTTTACAGTGAAAAATTAAATCTAAAATCTTCAGATAACTTCTTTAGGATAAGACTATGGAGTTTTGGCTCTATGAACAACCACAACCTTGATTTCAAGACTTCAAAACCAGTCAGCTTACCCAGGAGAGCCACCCATGGAGCACGGGTGCAGCCCCAGGTGGTATCCTGGTATATTTTGTTGCTTCAGAACTAGATAAATTCAGGACAATGTTTTCCTGCAAAATGAGCTGCTTCAAGACACAGACTTAGCTTGTAGCCTAGCCAGCTCGTGGCAGTGAATTACTTACAGAGACACTCAAAGAGATTCTTTGGTTTCTTTATGAGCCTAATGTGCCTTCCAATTCTTCTTGCAGTAATTCTAGACTTGCAGGCTTTGAGAAGTAATTTTAGGATGGTCCCAAGGAGTCCAGATGGAAATAAATCTGTCTGAAAGCAATAAGTGGGGTTGTTCAGTTATGTGTGCCACTGTGGGGTTGGGTTTTTTTGCTCCATCAATGAAGAATTGCAAACAGTTGCCGCAGCGTTATTTGTTCTCTATGAGCTGTTTTCTAGCTTGGTGCTCGCTTGCTTCCGTCTGCTACATCTTTGTGATATTTCTGCTTATTTTATTGAAAGTCCCTGGGATTTCATTGTCAGGCACAACAAAGCAACTATTTAAAGAGTAGATTTTTTTCTCCTCATTGTCTTCTTTCAAAATATGGCCAAACATCCAGAGGAGTTTGCAGTTCTAGTTTTTATTCTGTCAGTTCAAAGTCTAAACTTCCTTAAAACGTACGTGTTTACACTGACGCTTGTCTTACAAAGTTTGTCTTTGATCAGCCAGAGCTAATGTACAGAGTGTGACACAAGCGATCATAACTTTATTCAGCAGCGAGAAACGACAGTTTAGGAGAGAAAAGAGAAGAAGAGATTTCTCTGCTGTGGTTCTGAGTGTAGTTTTGCTTGGTGCACAGTGATGATAGTGTTCTGCAAAATATCTGGCCAGGGGAAGAAGGTAGAAGTTATGTGTGTGCTGTATGCAGTGTGCAGGTGGACAGATAGGCATCAGATATCTTCTGTTGCCTTCTAATCTTTAAGGTGAAGATAGCCTTGTTTCACCACATACAGGAACGAGGAAATCAAAAGCAAACTGCAAGATCCAAGAGCAAAGCTTCCTCTTTCCCCATGCCAGGGAAAGCACCTCCAGGGTATGAGCAGAGCGAAACATGCTCCAGATGCCACTGCACAGGGATGTGCACTGAACACGACTGGAAATGCTTAAAATTATTACGAGTGGCCTTGTGAGCTGAGACTGCTGCAGGGGCTACATGAGCTCACCTGTGAGACATGTAGACAACTGAAGGGTGTCCTGTGCCAGTTGAGCTACCTGGTTTTTCCCATTGCTGAATTGCCAGATGAAGCCTCAAGTGCAGATGGCTTTTCAGAAAGGCAATCAAGCCTGCATGTGAACACAGGGTAATGTTCTCTCTCTGACCTTTTCAAGCTCTCAAAAGAGATGAAAAGAACGTAATCCCTGCCAGAGGAAGGGTTTAAATTGACACAACATCTCTAGGAGAAGGCAGCTGTCTGGCAATGCATTTGGTAACTTACACTGCAGCACAGTCCATTATCTTTCCAGTCCTGGGTCCTTCAGGACTGTTGTTAACAGAAAGTTTAAACTAGCTTTGTTGTGATCCTGTATAAATACTGCTGCTTCTTTGATGTTTGCACTCTTCTAAATGGATACAATCAGTCTTGCTGTACTAATAGGACTATTCCAAAAGAGACAGAGGAAAATCACTGGAGAAGCAATTTTTGTGTCTCCCGCAATGTATGGACCGTAACATCCTTCTCTGTGAGATACAGGGAGC
Organism: Phoeniculus purpureus; assembly: GCA_028565055.1. Lineage (NCBI taxonomy): Eukaryota > Metazoa > Chordata > Aves > Bucerotiformes > Phoeniculidae > Phoeniculus > Phoeniculus purpureus. The sequence continues at coordinate 10,656,729 of JAOXOE010000602.1, forward strand.
AGAGCCACAGCTTACAGTCACATTGTGCCCAGTCCTCCTAGTGAGACTTTGTGCATAGCATCAGTTTAGCGAAGTGAAGCTACACATAACCGATGAGCACGTGCTGGGTACTGCTTGGAGGTTTTCATGTACTTGCTACAGAATTAGATCTTTCCCCTCACTAATCTCTGATTTGCATGCCAGATTTTGTGCTCTTTTCATCTTACATATAGATATTAATCTTATACATAGAGATGCTATAAAGAAGGCTAGTTTAAAATAAAGTGGTTTATATCCTTTGTTTTGCTTAAAAATTGGTAAGAATTTGTGATCAGGTATTATCATATTTTTAATGCTTTTATTTTAATGTTTTGATCCTTTTACCTATGTATTAATTATCGTTCAAGTCATGACTGTGTAAATGCAATTGATAGAACACTTCCACATTATTTTTGCTATTTCCATTAGCAAAAAAAAACCCAACCCCACAAGGAGACAGTATGGCAGTGTAGTTAGTGCAGTAACCTTGTACCAGGGTAATTCTATCATCAGCTGCCTTAATTTCTCCCCCTATGTAATGACACATAATCATAGAATCATTAGGGATGGGAAGGGACCTCAAAAGATCATCTAGTCCAATCCCCCTGCCACAGCAGGATCACTTAGACCCAGTCAATAATCTTCACTCTTACAAAAGTTTGAAAACCATAAAGTGATAGAGGAAAAAATGTTGTACTGGGAGATTGTATGTGGTTTGTCCACACCATTAACTTAGTTACTCAAGGATGTGTTGCGAGGGTTGCCTGGGAAACCTATGGACAGCATAATGGGTTTCTAAATCCCAACATATAGGCAAGGTGCAATATTGTACATAAGGAAAACAGCAGATGCAGCTCTCAGCCAAGGTAAGAAGATGGCAACTAGGACACAGCCACAATCGCAGTTCAAGCTTTGTTTATCTGGTGTGCAGTTTGAACTGTGGACAGACTGCTAAATCACTTTGATTGCAGTCAATCACTAAGGGGTTCTTTTTTTTTCTTCATTAATTCTTTATGTAACATAGAATTAGATGTGGCTAGTGGATGCCAGATCTGGAATTAAGACCTGAGCTTTCCTGGCTTTCATCTTAATGCTCGTATTACCAGACACGCTGGGATGGTTTGCAGGAGCCCTTGGCACAGGCAGCTGACCATTTCAGCTGTTGTGGGGAGCAGCTGCTCCAAAGGCAGCCCATGCTTTCGTGCTGTATCAGGTTATGAGGCAGATCTGGGGTATTTGCTGTCAAAAACTGGTCCCTGCTACATCATTACCGGGCAGGGCAAGGGTTTGACGTTGTACTTTCAAAATAATAAGTTACATTTTAATGCTTCCTCCACTGAGTTTTTGACTTGGTCTATCAGCTAGACCATAGAATCATATAATCACTAAGGTTGGAAGAGATTTTCAAGATTATAAAGTCCAACCATCAGTGCAATGCCACCATGCCCACTAAACCATGTTTTCAAGCCCAATATCTATATGTTATTTGAACAGCTCCAGGTATGGTGACTCCACCACCTGCCTGGACAGTCCGTTCTGATCCCTGACCACTTTTTCAGTGAAGAAATTTTTCCTGGTGTCCAATCTAAACATCTCCTAGCACAACTTGAGGCCGTTTTCTCTTGTCCTCTCATTAGTGACTTGAGAGAAGAGACAGATCCCCACTTTCCTTCATGTAGTTACAAAGAGCAAGAAGGTCTCCCCTCAAACTCCAAGCTAAACAACTCCAGTTGTCTCAGCCACTCCTCATAAGACCTGTCCTTCAGGCCCTTCACTAACCTTGTTGTCCTTCTTTAGACACATTCTAGCATCTCAATGTCCTCTTATATTGAGGTGCCCAAAACTGAATGCAATATTCGAGATGAGTGCCAAGTACAGGGCAATGATCACTCCTGTAGTCCTGCTGGCCACACTATTTCTGATGCAGGCTAGGATGCCATTAGCAGCATCTGTCACTGTCACTGTAGGGACCCCCTGGGAAACAAACCCTCTTGTTCTGCAGTGAAATCAGTAATGGGCAAGGAATAGATTCTCTTTGACTTTTCTCCACTTGCAAGTGCTTCGTTCACTAAGAGGGAAGAGAAGACACACTGGAGCCAAGTTGCTGCACTAATCAGCAAGGGCACAGCTGCACTTACAGGTGTCTCACTCTTCGAGATGTGTGTGACCCAGATCCACCAGAAGAAACAATAATAAAGAAACTGAAAGGAAAACTCCTGGAATAAGAAAGATTAGGATGGGATTGTCCCCTGAGGGATGATGCTGATGTGCTTGTTTTTGATTTTTAATTTTCCAGTTTTTAAAATCTCTGAATATGCAGAAAAACACAAGAATAGTGCTAAAAAACTAAGATTTTTCCAAACAAAATGATTAATGTTAAACTCTATCTTTTGTATCCCCATTGCTGTAACCACTGCTCTCATCCACCCCAATAAAATAAAGACCATGGAGCAAAGGTCGTATGATTGGCCTAGGTGATCCTGCTGTAGCAGGGGGATTGGACTAGATGATCTTTCGAGGGCCCTCCCAGTCCCTGATGGTTCTATGATTGTGCAACACAGAATTAGGTGGAGCAAAGGTTGTATGATTGGTCTAGGTGATCCTGCTGTAGTAGGGGGATTGGACTAGATGATCTTTCAAGGTCCTTTCCAGTCCCTGATGGTTCTATGATTGTGCAACACAGAATTAGGTTTCCTTCTGAAAATGTTCTGTGTATATAACCATGTTTAGCACAGGATAAGTCCGTGTTGTTTCGTTGCGCTGAAATGCACAAATACTTCTTAGGAAACACAGTGTTAGAAGGTGACAGATGCTCATGTTAAACTTAGCGGCACTGATTGTTGGTCGTAACAAGTATTATTAAAAATCAGAATATTTTAACATTCCTTAACAAACATTTCATAGAAGTAGTGCTGTCAAAGGTTTAATAAAGAACAGTATTTCTGACTAATACTGTTTGGCCAATGAGCTGTAATCAATTATTAACAGTACCCTCAGTGAGATGCATGTTCTGACAGAAGTCTTTACCTCATCAAAGACAACAGAACCAGGGAAACACATGGTAATAAATTACGACTCCCTGACAGTAGAGCTTTACTATAAAAAAATTACTCCTTAAATTTAGGCTGAGTTCCAGTAGACTGTTTCAGGTCACAACAGTACATCATCAGTATTTCAGGAGTGCTGAAATTTATTATTAAAAAATAACAATAATAACATTACAACATGCTGGAGTGCTCAAAACATCCCATTCTTTTTGCCATTCTGCTTGGAAAGACCGTCTGCAAGTGGGACCTGTCACAAAAAGGAGAATCCAGAGCTTGTTTGTTTCTGAATTCAAGCCATTCTGCATACACAGAATGACCTGGAAAGTTAATCAGACTTATGAGCTATGCAAAATGCTGTATGCGCAAAGTGACTCCTCTGCAGTTGCTTCCTCTCTAATGGAATGGTACATTTGCATGCTGCCTCGTCACTGGGACAGTTTTGTTCTAATTATAACCGATCAGATTCAGATGCCTTAATAGCTTTGCGACGACTAATCAGAACTGAGCACCCTGGGAGCATGTCACAGACTAGATAGTCCACCCTGCTTCTGTGTGCTGCTACACTGAAGAAATAAAGGATGTTTAAAGCAGAGGAACACCCAAAGGTCAAACCTGATCTGGTTTTACAGAGAGAAACACAAACTCAGTGGGGATAAATTAAGAGTTATACGGGTTGCTGGTACTTGTTTGGGAGCTGTGGCTGTTTTCAACCTCTCCTCATAAGACTTGTTCTCCAGGTTCTTCAACATCTTCATTGCTCTTCAATGGTGTCACGGGTTAGAACCAAACAGAAACAGACAGAAAGGCAGCTAAGTCTCGATGGGGGGGTCTCAGGCAAAATTTATCAGACAAAGAAGCAGTAATTCACGAAACAAATGCATTTATTAAATCTACATCTAAGAACCTGAAAAGAGAAAACCCCAAATAGGTAGAACCAACAAAGTAGAGGCTGCATCACAGCGCTACTACACCCTCTGAGAACAAGATGAAAAAAGGTATTATAGCAGTCTTTGGCTTTATACAAGGTCTCCTGGGGGAAAGAGAAACACGCATACTGCGGCAGAAAGGGGAACCCACCCCTGGAACATTTCAAACTCCCCTTTTTCTTAATGCTCTGAGATCCCCTGGGGCAAAGGGAAACCTTGCAGTACAAAGGAGAGCCACCCCTTAGGAACATTTCAGACCCCAATTTTTCCTCATCTTTCAGCCAAAGGTTTAAGAGTCTCTCCCGCTAGCTCACACTTTTCCTCAGTTCCTCAGTGGCGGCTGTGACACCACTTCTTTCCCCGCAGTCCAGCAAATCTAAATGGCGCCGACTTAATGGTCCACGTGGTGCCCATGGAGAGCAGTCAAAATGGTGCCAACCACATGGCCATTGTCTTAACTCTTGAGACATGACAGTTGCCCCTGAAGTTCAGTCTGGGTAGATGTGTCAGCTGTGGTGGAGGCAGCATATGAAGATGCCAGGGCCTTCTGGTGGGTGGAAACATGGGTAGACAAGGTGAGGTAGGCAGAGCTTGTGGCACCTTTTCTCTGTGCTCTTCACTGCAAGCTGCTGGGCAGGCAGACGGATGAAGGACCTGCCCACAGGCACCTGCATGAGCTCCCATGCTGTGCTCAGAAAGCTCCTCCTGTGTCTGTTCAGACTGACTGCTTCCACTATAACCACATTTAATGTCTCAAGCTCATCTCTCAGCATTACACTTGGCTGTGCTGAAGCCTTCTGTCTGTATAGAAGACTGCATACATTTAAGATCTTCCTTCCAAATACTCCAAAGTTAAATGTTCCACTAAGGAGAAGAAATTGAACAGCTCATATATTTATCTTAGGGATAAAGATTGATGAGAACATCAGTGACATTAGATTAGCTGTTACCTTTCCATAGGTCTAGCTATAGTATGTGAGATCAGTCCAAAACATCTTGCTGGGCTTTTAGTGGTATTCTTCATGTCCTAACGGAGAGAAAGGTTGCAACCTTGGTATTTGTACTCCAGTCACAGACATTTATTCTTTGCAAAATATGGTTGACCTGATCTAGGTTAGACTCTGTTTTATCTCCAGTTGCTATTTACACATTAGCAGTGTCTGACTTTTATGTCAGTTTTGTGTTTGGCTTTGCTGTGTATTGGGTTTTTGAAGACTCTCTGCTCTTTTAAAAAAAGGTGTACATTGAGCTGTCTCCAGCAAACTTCCACCATCAGATCTGTCTATAGTATGAAACACCTATACACCTGTACATTTGGTGCTGGTGATGGTGATGGCTTTTATGTCTGCCAAAGGATATTAGTAACAATCCTTATGTTCTGTTAAGTGTCTGGCTGCTGATAACCAGAATAAAACCAGAGTAAGACAAGCACAGCATACTCTGTCAGTAATTCAACAAGACCTTTAGGTTATTCGTATGAATCGGTACCTCGATTTATATGAGTGTATGTAGAGAAAAGGGCTAGGTGCTACTGAATACTTGCAAAACTGAATAGCAATAAAAATACTGAAATAAAACAAAGACATAAGTTTACCAAGTAAATTAGCTATACCCTGGAATGCTAATAGTATCTTAATTTGAGGCTTTTGGTACTGGCTTTAATAGACCTATGTAGATGACAGTGTGTAGAGAATCTTGTGTGGCTATATGCAGTGCGCTTGTACCACGCCTATAACTAGAACAATTTACAGTCCTATAGACTGGAAGGTTCAGTTAAAAGGGTTTGTTATGATGTGGAAGAAAGTTCAAATTATATTCCAAGATTTCCAAGCCCTCATCTTGTGGCTTTGCCACTGTCACAAACATAACACTAAAATGCAGTTGCAGACCAGCTGCAATTCTTGCTGACATCAGCGAAGGCTGCAGTGGTTTGGCACCACTCAGTTTCCTGACCGTTTGTGGCATCAGGAAAAGAATTATCAATGGAAAAATTATAAATTAGAAAAATCTCCTCATTGTTGCTATTAATGGAGTTAATGAACCCTCCAATAAATGCAATACAGTACATAGCGAATTGCTCTGCAGCTGAGATAAGAGGATTAAATTATCTTTACTGTGGTCAAAAGCCTGAATTCAACGCAACTAATACCCGGTGATCTGTTAAATGTAGATTTGAATGCATTCTTTTTATCTAAAAGTCCAGTAGATGCCTTCAACAGCTTGCAAATGCAGCTCTCACACTTCATCCTAGGAAAATCAATTCAGAGGTCTTGCGGTTCAGATTTATATAAATGAAAAAGGTAAATGTGGGGATTCGTGTATAGGCTCAAATCTGTTAGATCCAGTTCGGTTCACCCTGAGTGGATGTAAACAGCAAACTAAGCTACAGTAATTGGATTACAAAATCTTAATGACAGCTTGGGCTTTCTTACTTTATGGCTGCAGCTGCTGTTATGTGCCGCTTGAATCTGTTAAAACCTACAAGTACATTTTCTGGTGTCTCAGGATCTACTGAAAAACATGGTTCTGGTCTGAAAAAGACCACAGTCTTTACTGGTTTTCAACTTAGGCTAGTGAATGACAACTTTGTTCCTTTTCAAAATTCAGGCATCAAGCTGTTTTTCACCAAACAAGGCTTTTCCCCACTCTCAGAGAGGGGCCAAGTTAACCCTCAGACTGACATTTAAGATGTCAGATGACTTCCACATCACATCTTGCTTATTGCTCAGGGTTTTTCCTAGGTAACTCCTAGTGCTTCCTGCTGAGGTCTCAGGCTGTGTTGTGTTCATCGCCACGCAGATATGCACAACAAGTACTGTGTGCAAGGACAGGCACCAGTTTGGCCTCCAAGCATATCCCAAACCCCTGGGTCATTCCTAAACCTGTGCTGGAGGGAAAGGCATGTGTACTTGGCCTCTGAAGGACAGCAGTATGGACAAGCAGAACATGGTCTGCTTGTCATTTGGAACAGTCACATATGTGTCCAGGATATACCATAGAATCATTAGGGATTGGAAGGGACCTTGAAAGATCATCTAGTCTAATCCCCCTGCCACAGCAGGATCACCTA
>JAOXOE010000602.1:10663889-10674926 GCA_028565055.1 Phoeniculus purpureus
CCTGAATGTATTTGAAAGTGTTAGTCAATGCATGAAAGAATAAAATAGCATTCACTAGTGTGTCACAGCAGGGTGACCAAGTAATGCTCCCATTAAAGCTGCCTGTGCCGTGTCACCTAAAACACCTACATTCAGAGAGACAGATAGATGTATGCATTAAATACTTTACTATCATCAGCCAATTAAAATATTATAATATTATCACCAATTAATAATTTTGCACATCAGTGTTCTGCTGCAAACATCAATCTTCTAATTTAGTACAGATTTCAAACCTGTGATTGGTGGATTTGAAGGGATTTACACGTGCCAGGTTCACCGCTGATGCAAACACAAGGCATCTCCGAACAAGCTGTGTCTGCTGTTGGCTTGTGCGCCCACTTTTAGTTACAAGGTTTTCCAAGGGGCACAACACACCGTGTTGGTGTTAAGCACTCAGGGGCAGCTATTTGTTTGCTGGGATTAGCAGCCTTTCTGGTTGGTGTTTCTTTTCTTCTGGTGTGTTGTGTTTTGGCAGTTGGTGTTCCAGCCAGGAAAACAAACATCATTTTTTAAAAGAGTAACTTTTTTAAAGAGGTGATGTGAAATATAAACAACCGTGGTGCCGTACTATTGGCACACAACTGGCACTGCGAACAGATTCAGTTCTCTAATGCAGTGCTGCGTCCATGACTTTGTCTTGATTCCTCTATAAAGAATCATTTCACCTGGAGACCTAACAAGAGAAGCTTTCTCGTGACACCTGCTGTAAAACACCTTTATGGTGTTTTACAGGAGTTTGTATAAAGATGTCTGTGAGTGAGGCATCAGGCAAATCCTACTTGTGTGTATCTGTGTATTTCAGTTTGTGAAGCCGCATGAGTGTTGTATATAGTACGTGGCGGTGTATTTTAATCTCTAGTTAGCTCATCAGATGACTACACCTTACTGGAGTGGAGTATAGTAAATTCTGGCATTTAACCTCATGCATAAGCTCCAAGCAAGTAAAAAGGCAAAAGAGTGATGCTAGTTTGTCTGTGGTACCACAGCTGACCCAAGCCACTAATAATGAGATTAAATTATGTGCTATAGCTATGGGCACCAGAGGGGAAATACATAGCCAACAGTTTCCAAAACTTTTGAATATAAGAACCACTCTTTTTCAAATTTTTCATAGGCCACTCCGTATCATCAATCTTTATGAACATATATGAGCAGTAAGCAGTTGCAACTACACGGTCCTTAAGGTCCTTTCCAACTCAGAGCATTCTGTGGTTCTAGGACTGTATGAATGAACATGCAATGTGTCCAAGTGAGTCGCTGGTGAATTGCTGAACGTGTTGGAGTGTTTTTGTACTTAGAGCACCATCTACTGGGAAGTGGGAATTAATGTGCATGGCTTTCCTGTTTCTTGAGACATATATACATATATACATATAGTTTTGTAAAAAGAAAACTACTGTAGCAGGGATAGCTGTTAAATGACAAGCAAAGCTGTCTTCATAATTAATTTTCACCTCTTATCAAATATAAAAGGTAACCTAGAGTCTTGAAGTGAAATTATTGTTTTGTAGACTTTTTAAAAGTTGTCCACAACTAGATATAATTGACCGATACAATCTTGCCTGTCTCATAACAAATCTTTGCACCTACAGTTTTAAAGGATTTCTTATCATGGTAGTCATACATTGGAAAAACTGTTACTCCCTGAATCAAGATCTAAGCTTTACTCTTGACTGATCTCTTTACTGTTTATGGTGAGGTAATAACCCAAGTCTATGATGTAACAAGTCTCTTTATTCAAGATTTAGTGTTACTATATAGTTTTGTGAAAGGAAACCTTCAGAAAAGGAATTTAATGTAAGTCAGGGTGGGGATGTGTGTCACATGCCTGAGCTGAAAATATGTCCTTGCAAAATTACACCTTGTGTGCAGATCCAAGTTCTGTGCAAACTTACATGTTCTTCTCTTTACCAGAGATCTACAAGGCTGTTAATCACCATTTGCTTTATGAGGATGGGAAAGAATTCAGTTGAATTTGAAGCTAGTCTGAAAAATGTGAAAACTCTGTGACTGGACTGATACTGCATGTACAGCTCAGGACACATAAATCACTGGTTTCTGGAAGATCATCTAAAGGGACTAGATGATCTGTAAATAAGAATAAAAGGAATAGGAAGACATCAGCAAGGAAAGAGTTACCAAGAGATGTAGAAACTCAAAGTAAAAGTCTGATAAATAGAAAATGTCATGAAAACTAATAGATAGATGGTAGGAAAGAAAAAAGGGAATCTGGGAAAATGGGAGAAAACAGGGACTGAGAAAAGTTCAAAGAAACTACTACCTTAACACCAGTAACCCAGTCACACTGGAAGAGCCCAAAATCTCATTTAACATTTCTTAGGTTTCAGAATTCATTGTACTTTGAAAGAATACTTGATAAATTATTTAGACAGTTTCAGCTGAGATTGGAAAAATGCCAGCGTGTCAGAAGCTAGGTTAAAAAAGGTTGGTGCTGTATAAATAATTTACTTCTTTGGGGAGGAAGAAACCACAAATCCTAGTGTCTGAAGCAGAGAAGCAGTAACCTTGCTGAAGCTCGCTAGCCACGCAGTGATTTTAGGCCATCGCTGCAAACTGAGGGCTCTCATTTAAGAGCTGAGGCTCTGCCAAAGCTATCAAAAGAAGGTCACCAGTAAAGATTCCACAATTCACTGTTTTTGTACATTCACTTTTTTAACAGCACGAGCATATTCCAGTTTAAGGAAAAAAAAAGTTAAACCTTTTTCAGTGATGCTTCATAGCAGCAAATTTAAGTAAAGCAAGCTTATCGTAACAGTGTTGGGTTTTCTCCTCAATTCAGTTGTTTTATTGCTATAAAGCAGTCACCCTCCAGCTTCATCATAACAATCCACTGTTCTTAGCAGGTCAGTCCTGTTGCCGTCAGAATTGCCTGACATTTCAAGGGAACTAGAGCAAGAGGTTGGTTTGGTTTGTTTTTACTTTAAACAACTATTACTCATTGTGTTTATTACAGCACCTTTCAAAATTAATCACCATAGTAATTGAGGAAAGGATTGCTACCTATATATGTTTGGGGTGATTTTTATGATGCCTTTTATTTCTGTAAGGACAAGTGCAGAACTTGGTGACAGCCCTTCTACTCTGACATACCCAGGTGTATGCATTAACAGATGTACAGTGAGCACAGAAGCTGCCAGCATAACTTTGCTGGCCATCATGAAACAATGCTCCTCTCCAGAGATGCTGTTCCACATGAGGCTTTTGCCCCCTGCCCCATTCCTCACTGATGTCTGCAGAAAATAAGGTAACTTGGCAGCTTAGAGCAGGGTAAGACCCTAAATATATTCCTTATTTCTTACTTTTGGCCACTACAAGAGCCCACAGATAAATCAGCCTATCACTTAACTCTGTGTATGGTCAATACACACAGTGGGAAGGATGCTCATCATCACTATATTCTAGAATGTCACTAGGATATTCTGGAAATTTGACTGGCACGTGTCAGGACCATCTCATACTTGTGACCAGAAAGAGAAAACATGCTATAGGCATATGGTAGGTGACTGATGCGTTAAAGCTCCGTGGAAAGGAGGCTGGCTAGACCATAATACCAAAACCTTTGCCGTGTAACTGGTATGTATTTGTGCGCATTTGTTATATAAAACTGGAATTCCATTTGTATGCTTCCTACACAGTGCAATTAGCTCACTAGTCACAGATAGTCTATTTACATCTTGAAGTTGATGAAGTATTGTGTTTACCCTGTGAGAGTAGGATGTACTTAGACTTGATTTTCAGTGTCACCACCGTGAGAGAGCATTACAGTGCAGCACAGCCCTTTAATGTGGTTGACCCGTGGGGGAAGCTGAGTCATGACTTTATTAGCTCCTCAGAAACTTGAAAACGTATGGCCCACAGCACGGCAACGCTGCAGGCGTGGCTGTGGTGCAGTTCTTTGTACCATATAGCTAGAAACACAACGCTTTCTACCTGTCTTCACTGCCCTCAGGATGGGTTTTTTTACCAATTCATGTAAATTCTTTCTGTAACACTATTGTAAAGAAAATGCCTTTTTTTTTGACCTATTAGCCCCAACTCACTTCTCAGAGGCGATAGAGATGATTTTCCTTCTTACATCTGGAGCTTTAGCCAAGCAGAGCGACAAATCTCTGCCCTCCTCAGCTTTTGCCTAGAGTTCTACATGGACGTTTCAGGGACTTTGGGCTGGAGAAGAGGTAGCGATTTGTTATCCTCAGTCTTGTCAGCTCTGAGACGTTACTGTCACGAAACCAGGGTGTGCATGGAATACTGCTTTTAATTTTATACCTTTATATTAAATACTTTAACCACAAGAGCTTGATGAAGACGTGATAACAAAGGAGCCGGCAGCTTCATCTTTTTCATTTATGATGAACATATTTTACATAACTAGTGGTCAGAATACTGACATTCCAGGTTGTCTAGAAGCACTGTGGATGAAGAAAATTACCCCATAGAATTTTAGTAGCAGCACCATAGGTGTTGTAATACCATAGGTATTTGACTGGCATGTGTAATACCATAGGTATTACAACAGCTTGTAAAGCCATATGGAGCTTGCAGCAGGGAGGTAAATAGGAGAAAGGAAGTTTCCCTGTTAGAGAGATTTTTTTCAAAGTAAAGTGGCAAATTCAGTGAATGAACAAGCAAATTTACTTCAAAGTTATTGCAAGACTGAGTTGATGTTTTGTACAATTGAATTCTTTAAAAAATAGTAGATCCCTTTTAAATGAGGCTTTGTCCTCTGATTTTCATATATTAAATGATTTGTCGAGGTTTCAAGTATTTATTTACTCCTTTTTTCCCCAGATTTGCCAATTGTAGCATAAGAAATGGAGAAAGGTAAACAGCACTGAACAATTGTAATAAAAATAGAACAAAAAGAAGTGGAGGATTAGTTTACTTCCTAACTTTTTGTTACTCTTTGCTTCAGAATTAGCTGCCTAATCAGTATTTCTGCTCTTCACATTTACTTGCATCAGCTAATGGAGGGGGGAAAAAAAATCACCAGTAGATAAATATCCCCAAGGACAAAAAATTCCATTTCAATGTTATTTTGTCTTATACACAGTGATAGAAAATACTGATATGGCAAAAGAAACAAGAAATTCCTACGTGCCTCTGCCTTTTATTAAAGCCAATAGAAGGTGGAGAACAGGTTCTCTGGGGAAGTGGCTTCAAGAGCCTCTACAGATCTTTGCCCCCCCACCAGATAATCCGGTTGTTGTGCTGGGGTCTCTCTACAAGAACAACTCAGCCACAAATAGGAAATACCTGCAAGTTGGTGTGATGGGTTAATTTTGATGGGCTGGCCCAGGTCACTTAAGGTTAAATTCTCTGTGTGAAAGGCTATGTAATGACACACATGGGGTGGTCAGTGTCATTTTTAGACTGGTACAATATTTTACTTCATGTTATTAATTGCTTGTTGGTTGGCAGTAGGCGGTAAGACACAGGAAGGAACTGGAAAGGCGCTTTGTGTTGTTTGCAGCCTGTTCCTACAGGATGGCTCTCACAAGGTGGGTGTCAAGAAGCATCAGTTTATCAAAACTGATGTAGCCCATCGCTAACCTGGCATAGTACTGCCTTCCAGGCATCCCACTGGTGTTTGCTTCAGTGCCAGTGCCCACAGATGCCAGAGACTGAAATGGAAAAATGGGCACTGCAGCTACCACCGTAGTTATCAAAGACATAATCATGCGGGCTGGGCTGCGGGAGGAGCATTTAAGCTGCATTTTGTTTCTACCCTAGCATGGCTGCCTAACTGTTGCCAACTTCTGTTATCCCTCCGTGTCTGCTCCTTGCGTGTGTAGCTACACAGGAACACCCCAGCGTTGTCCCTTGCCTGTTCTGACACGTGGTGCCCAGGAGCCCAGCGCAGCAGGGCTGCCACCACGATGCCTGCGCAAAGTTCTGATGTTCACATTTGCATCTCAATGCCAGAACTGGGCTCTAGCTAATTCACACCGGAGTAACAATTGATTTCAGGCCCGAGTAAGTCTATTGAGTTCTGCTGCATTTCTCCTGGTGTAACTGAGATCAGTTTGTGAGCTCTGTGTACGATGACAGCATCGGTAACTGTCCTTTTGCATTCAGGAAGAGCCGAGGATGCACTACTGACAGTCATGTGCTAGTAAGATAAGGGAGCAAGAGATGGCTGAGGAAGGAAGAAACAGTTTCGAGTGCAAATCCTTTATAGTTCTGAGACAAAGGTAATGAACAGTATTTGGACAGAGAAGGACCTGGCAGATGTGAGACATTTAGATCTACATTTTCATTTGCACGATTGCAAAAATATCTTTTCCATCAAGGTCAAAACCCAGAACTATTTGCTTTTTCTCTTTCCCTCATTAAACTTCATGCTTTCACGTGAAAATTCTTTGCTTTTATGTTTTGATAAAAAAGATTTGAATATTATAATCCTGAAAAGTAAATGTAAGACTGTATTTATTGATTTGAAGATCTATTTCCTGTTGTAAGAATAATCTGAATTCTTTGGAATTTGAGGTAAACTCAAAATGCTGTAATTTTTCTGTGAAATACACATCCAGTTCCTGCCTGCTGGCCAAGCCTTGGCCATTCTTTAGCAGTGCATAGGCCAGTACCATCCAGAATTTTTGTTTCAGCCCAAGAGCACATCAGCTAAATTAATTGTTGAACTTTGCATCGGGGCTTTAACCTATGACGTCTAAGTATGTTATTTGTTTTGAAAAAAGACTGACTGCAGTGAGCATAGCGAAGCGCTAGTTAATCACACTTTTTCTGTCCTTCTATTAGTGGAAATAGGCCAAGTCCTACACTGTGGTGCTCCATGACGTTGAGAATAGCTGAAAAAGGCGATGGGCAGGTGAACTACATCAAATTGCCAAAACACAGGCTGCCTTCCCTTTGGATGTTCATCCGTCAGCTTTACACGTCTTTTCCCTATCTTATCAGCTCAGCTCTATGACATCATCTTATACAGATGCTGGCAAACAACAGACATGGCTAGGAACTACAGTGAAACATAATGGGAAGCTAAGGAGGATGCACATTTCGTGGTAGAACTACAAAGTTCTGCCGCCTTTTCACTCTTTTCCTTCCTGCTTTTTAAATTTTATTATAAAGCAATAAGCCCAGCTCTCTACACACTGGTTGATAGCTGAGGCTATGCCTTTGATGTTGGGAGTGAGATTTGACATACTACATATTCCACTGAAGACTTTTTGAGGTGCCATATTTTTTCTACTAATAAATAAATAGAGATGCTCCATTCTTTTCAGGAGTGGACATGTTTTCCACACTCACTGTGGTTCTTACTAGCTGAGTGAACCATAACTCAGACGGCACTCGAGAAGAATTGCCTTTCTAAAATCCTCATCATGTCTGCAGAGGTGCTTTGGTCCAATTTTAAATAGATGTTTCTGGGGTTTTTTATATATTTTTAACAAAACTAGAGAGTTTTGTTCCGATTTAAGACGCTACTTATTTTAGTGCATCTTCTTTTGCATATCCTAGGATAAAAAGAAACATTGCGAGTGTACCAGTCAATGCTGTGTGAAGAAACTGTGTTGTAAAATTATCTCTGCTTTATACTATAACAGTGCTGACAGCACGTTGATGTGGAAAGGATGAGACACAATAATCTGAGGGGCTGCTATGAAAGGAATGACATGCTTTAAGCTGGAACTATACAGAGAAACACAGAGCAATGACAACTACACAAAACATCTAATTTGATTCCTTCTTTGCACCACAGTAGAATCATTAAACCCCATCCATCTGCTAACGAGCAGGGAGGCTTCTGAAAAGAGGTCACCTTTCTCCCATACTTTCCAAAATTCACTCCACCCCAGTTGTAAAACCATCCATTATGTCCTTTTCTTCCAGTCACTCTGTTGAGTTTACTGTCACAGAGAAATTAAATCAATAAAGGGGAAAATTGCTACCTGCTTTTGCAACAAAAATGAAAAGCAGATCTCCTCTCACACAGGCACGTTCCAACTAAATAACCAATGGGATTGCCAGCTCAAGCCGGTCAATGTTGACCACAGTTGTCTAGGGCAGCAGAACTATTTGATCTACCTGGAACCAAAATTTCGCACTCATTAATACAACCGTTCATGTTTCATTTTTGACTGGCTTAATGAGCTGGACTGCAGGGAAATTAGTCACAACGTTCATTAAGGGGCACTTCAAGTGCTGGGCCGAAGGTTGGACTTGATGATCTCTCTGGAAGGACTTGATGGTCTCTTCCAACCAAAAATATTCTGTGATTCTGTAATGCTAAAAAGAACAAACTTGCCTTTATCTAAAGGCAAATATTGAATTTCAAATGCAGGAAAATAAATGCATCGTGTTTATGTCTATGAATGCTAAATAGTAAAATACTTCCTGCGGCTCAGAAATTTGTCAGATCATTAATCAGAACAAATCTACTGAATAGCAAATAATTCACTGAATACCTAGTGAAAAGACAGTGTGATTAGCTGTCCCGTGTCTTTCCTGTCCTTCTCTTAAGCACAAAACACAGGTGACTCACCCCAAAGTGTCTGCAACTGTCATGAGTCATTTAAAAATTAAGTCTGCTTCTTGAATTTTCTGAGAGCAGAGCTTATTCTTCCACCTCCGAGATAATGTACCGATGCAAAAAGACTGGTAAACCCAATGGGTGGTGTCAAAGCTATGAAGAGCCATAAAACAGTAATTAAGAAAATAGATTTATCTGAGAAGCCAGTATTGCCTTTTAAAGATAGAGATGCACTTAACAGATAAATTCCAGCAGCACATTTATTTTTAGGGAATCTAATTTCTTGTATTTCTAATAGCACAAGGAATAATGAAGATTTTTAACTCAGTGAATCATTTAGAGTCATCTAGTGAATGTGTAATGAAGATGAGGGAAGCTGCAGGATCTAGACATCTTCTAAGCAGAAAGCTACATGTCACAGAGTTAAGTTTGATTATGGTGCTGCACCCACAACCAAGAACACTGTTTTAGTATTTGGAAGTTGGAAGTAGCTAGGAGAGCCATGATTTATTTCTAGTATGTGTAATTCCTCTTTCTTATTTTTGTCTTCAATCACACAGATCTATCTGTACAGCTTGGAAATAACCACATCACACCATCTTATCGCATCATTTTAACGCTTACTTATCAGTCTGAAATGCTCTGTATAGTGTCCAGGTAGAGTTCAAAGTGCTGTCTTCAACCTCTGAAGCCCGGGACCTGCCTCAAAGTCATCTTTTTTTCAGCAGGGGGGGTTGGACTTGATGATCTCTTTGGGTCCCTTCCAACCTCTAACATCCTATGATCCTATGATCTGTTGTTTGAATAGAGATATCATAGAACCATTAGGGATTGGAAGGGACCTTGAAAGATCATTTAGTCCAATTCCCCTACCAGAGCAGGATCACCTAGACCAACTCACACAAGAACATATCCAGGCAGGTCTTAAACATCTCCAGTCTGAGCAAACCAGGTCACTCTGCTAAAGAGAGCTGTCAGCAGGCTGTTTTGGGAGATCCACCTACTATTTAAACTTCCTGCTTCTGTGGTAGAAGTCTCAAGCTGTTCCTGTGACAGGTTATTGAAAAATATTTACATCGTTTATTTGCCTATGCCGAGGGGTCTTTATTTCTTTTATATGTTTAACTCATGACCTACTGATGCAATGGAATGGAGAGAAAGACACAGAATTATGCAGAATTCTGTTTGTGGTAGATGATTGTCAGGGCTAAACAGCACTAGGGCACCGAGATCATGCAAGAGGTATTAGGGGGAACAAATTTTGTGTGAGGAGGAGGCAGAGAGTGAGTGAGCAAAGCCAAGGGGGAGTCATCAGCACAGCAGGTGGCAGAGGACCTTGCTGAAGCCAGAAGGTGCCTCAGCTGGGCAGTGGAAAATAAGCTGAAGCGTGTGAAGTTGTGACTTGGATATTCCTGCACTTACACTCTCCCAGCACCTCAGTTTCGGTGTGAAATAGCCGGTATTGCTAAACACTGCAGCATGCTGCAAAGCGCAGCTGTCAGTGACAGTGACGGGGAGCCTGTGCCAGGGCAGGGTGTTCTTCCTTTCTATTTCATGAATTTTAATTTGTCAGAGTTGTAACTGCTGTGTAAGGAGGGTGCTCTTACATTGTAAATTATTCTGAAATAGTTTCACTGGTGTGGAGCTCATGGATAGGAGTATTTTCCTTGCTTTCCTTTCCAGTAAGGTGTTTTACCCCAGGACCTGCAGAAAAGCAGGGCATTACCTCTTCTCCTGGCTCTTCCTCTTACAATCCCAAGCCCAGCCTACCAGCCAGAATCTACAGTCCATTTCCCTCCCTTTCTTTTCCTTTGTCACTCCCAACAATAAGCTCACCAGAGCTACATGTTCAGTAGCCACATACAAATTTTCAGCATTACTCTGCCATACACTGTTTTAATTAACCATCAGAATTGCTACTTTTCCTAGATAACTGCATTCATAAACTATCAAGCAGTCAGATTAAATTGAGTATCTTTTTTTTTTCCTAGGAAGATCCACCATCAAAATTGTCTTGTCTGTACATGGTAAATAATCTGCAGGTAGCTTTGGATTATAGTTAAATACACTCACAGAACTAGTTTGCAGATTAGTGATGAATTTTCTGCAAACCCCACCCCTTTATTTTTGTTTATAGCTCTTGTTGTGCTCTGTGGTGACAAATTCAATTCTACACTGAATGCAAAAATCGATGAAGGCATTAATTCCCAAGTGGCATTCTTTCCTTTTTCTCTGCTAACGTTCTCCTGAGCCTCATGATCTCACTGAAGGTGCAGGCTCATTGACAGATAAACCATATTTTCATTTACAAATTTGGCTTTTAAAAATTCCTCCTTTCAGGATGATGAATTTGTTATATGCTGTGATGATAGGAGGTTCCACATAAATATGAGAAGGAACTTCTTCAAGAGTGAGGGTGACAGAGCACTGGAACAGGCTGCCCAGGGGGGTTGTGGAATCTCCTTCTCTGGAGACGTTTAAAACCT
>JAOXOE010000602.1:10688597-10734110 GCA_028565055.1 Phoeniculus purpureus
GGGGTGGGGTGGGGTGTTGGTTGTTTCTTTAAACCATACAGTCTTAGTTACGAACAACTATTAGTATCCCAAAATACTTTAATGACTTGGTTTGTGAGATAAACAAACCTCTAGTATATCTCATTTACCCTTTTTTCTTCCATATGTGGTGTTTTAACATTTTCTGGTTTATTTCTTTTGCAGCAACTCTGTCTAACGTCATCAAAATTTGTTGCACATTTGATGAATCAGAACGTGGTATGTTACTCAGTGTTTCTACTCAATCCAAAACCTGTATGGCTGTTTCTTTAGTTTCAAGACAACAGTAGCCTAAATGAAGACGTTCTTCCTATTCTAAAATTTACTGAAAATCTGAATTCAGGAGGTTCCACGTAAATATGAGAAGGAACTTCTTCACAGAGAGGGTAACGGAGCACTGGAACAGGCTGCCCAGAGGAGTTGTGGAGTCTGCTTCACTGGAGAAGTTTAAGACCCTCCTGTGTGACTTGGTCTAGGTGATCCTGCTGTGGCAGGGGGGATTGGACTAGATGATCTTTTGAGGTCCCTTCCAGTCACTAATGATTCTATGATTCTATGAAGTTGTTATCATCCATTGTACTTTTGTCTCAGAGTTTCCTCAAACTTCTTAAGTCTAGGCAAGTAGTCAGACAAAGCTTGATACAAAGCAAGAGGCTTTGTCCCACAGATTTTAGAGTTTTCTTGCAAGGCTGTCATTTGTTTTTAAACGTCTGTGTAGCAAATTGCATCTAGCTGAAATACGTATGAAGCTCTGTGCCACTTTATGTTAGTACTCACAGTATCAGACTATACTAAATTGGAAGGGACCTTGAGGATCATCTGGTTCAATCCTTTAAGCTAAAGAAATATAGTTTAAATGAGGTGACCCAGCACCCTGTGAGGGTGAGCCTTAAAGTTGTTTACAGTTGAGGAATCCATCACTTCCCTTAGAAGACCATTCCAATGTTTAGTTACTCTCATGAGGAAGACTTTTTCCTCTGGAGTCCAATTGGAATCTCCTAGGAGCCGCTTGTACCCATTACCCCTTGTCTTTTCTATGTGACTCCTTGTGAAAAGGGTGTCTTTGTTGTGAAAAGGCTGAGGGAGCTGGGTCTCTTTAGCTTGGAAAGAAGGAGACTGAGGGGTGACCTCATTAATGTCAATAAATATGTGAAGGGTGGTTGTCAGGAGGATGACTCTTCTCAGTGTCATCTAATGATAGGACACAGGGCAAAGGGTGTAAGCCGGATCATAGGAAGCTCCACCTGAAGTAACATCTCCATGATGAGGGTAATGGAGCACTGGAACCAAGCTGCCCAGGGAGGTTGTGGAGTCTCCTTCTCTGGAGACGTTTAAAACCTGCCTGGACATTTTCCTGTGCAACTTATCTAGGTGATCCTGCTGGGGCAGGGGGATTGGACTAGATGATCTTTTGAGGTCCCTTCCGATCCCTAATGCTCTGTGATTTTGTGACTGGGAGACAAATATCATGGCTTACGTAAAGGTCTGCTACCGTGATAGTCAAACTTTTATGCTTGGCGAAGAGTGACTGGACACCTGCCTGGTAGAGAGACATGGAGGTGCTGTTAGCTAGCTGAAAATGAGCCAGCAGTATGCCCGGGTGATTAGGGAGACCAGTGGAATCCTGGATTGTATTAGGGATTGTGTGGGCAGTAGGACCAGGGAAGTGATTCTGCCCCATATGTGGGATTGGTGAGGCCACACCTTGAGTGCTGTGTGCAGTTCTGGGCACCACAGTGTAGGAAGGACATTGGAGTGCAGGAGAGGGTACAGATACGGGCAACTAGGCTGATTAGGGATCTAAAGAGTAAGCCTTATGAAGAGAGACTGAGGAAGCTTGGGCTGTTCGGCATGGAAGAGGCTGAGACAGGACCTTGTCACTGTACAACTAACTGAAAGGAGGTTGTAGTGAGATGGGTGTTGGCTTCTTCTCTGAAGGTCACAATGATAGGACGAGAGAGAGTGGATTCAAGTTGTGTCAGGGAGGTTCAGATTGGATATTAGAAAAAAATTCTTCACCATGGTGAAGCATTGGAAGGGGGTGCCCGGGGGATGGTAGTTGCCATCCCTGTAGGCATTTAAAAAAACGTCTGGATGTGGCACTTGAGGAGATGGTTTAGTGATTGTGATGTAGACCTGAAGGTTAGACTTGATGATCTTAAGGTCGTTTCCAGTCTTGATGTTGCCATGATTCATTTCAGTAGCGTAGGCTCATTCGCTGTAAAGTTGGTGTAAATGCTAGTACTAGAATTGCATTGGAAATTTCTACTTCCTCATAATTAGCTGTGTCCCGCTTCTGTTGGCTTGTGCCTGTGATTTTAAAAAAGCATGTTGTGGCATCCTTAGAGCTGGAATGATCTGTCAAGTAAATGGCAGTGTAATGTTTTAACCTCTAATTCTTTACTGATGTTCTTTCTATAGGCTCATGAGGTTTTATGTTTGGAAATGCTCACTTTGCTCCTTGAAAGACCTACTGATGACAGTATTGAAGTGGCAATTGGATTTATTAAAGAAAGTGGCCTCAAATTAACAGAAGTTTCTCCCAGAGGTATTAATGGTAGGTATAATTAGCCAGAATGTTTTTCTTTTTGTTGTTAGTATTATGAGGTCTTTGATATTTTCACTTCTGCCTTTTCCCAAAGCAATCTTTGACCGTCTTCGACACATTCTGCATGAATCTAAAATTGATATGCGTGTTCAGTACATGATAGAAGTCATGTTTGCTGTACGGAAGGATGGCTTCAAGGATCACCCAATCATTCCAGAGGGATTAGATCTAGTGGAAGAGGAAGATCAGTTTACTCATATGTTGCCATTAGAAGATGACTACAACCCAGAGGATATCCTTAGTAAGTTTAAAAACAGAAGATAAATAAATAATTATAAATAAAATATTATATTAACTGAAAAATTTATAACTTCAATACTGTGTTTTATTCTAAAGATGTTTTCAAGATGGATCCAAACTTCATGGAAAACGAAGAGAAATATAAAATGCTGAAGAAAGGTAAGGGGGGGTTGTGTATACACATATTTTGTATGTAATATTTACATATTTAAACATTATGGGACACTTGCTTTTGATGACAACCTTTATTATTTTACAGTGGGTGGTATTTGTTGACCCAGATAACTGTCTTCCAGTTCATCGTAGAGCACTCCAATATCTTTTCCAATGTACATTTTTCATTTGGTTATGCCAGACCTGTTTTCTTGGCTCTGCCACATTGTCTACATGAGACACTCTTAGATGGTGGATCGGGTTTATTTGGTAATGTAACTGCTGTGGTCAATAGTACTTTAATCTGGGATACTGATCTTCCAGAAATCCTGGATGAACATGACAGTGAATCTGAAGCAGATCAAGAGGCTGGAAGTAGTGAGGAAGATGAAGATGATGATGAAGAGGAGGATGAAGATGGTAAGTGTAGTGGCTGGTTCCTTACCAGTCATTGGTTACTTGCAGGTGAAACAGGAAACAGGAGCTTAACTTGTTACATGTTTTGCCAAACTGAGGACTGTTCACATGTTCAATGAATGTCTTAATCGTAAATGAATCTCAGATCTAAGTGTGGTTTCTAGTTGATAGTTTCTAGTGCTTTATTATATTTCAAAATCATCTTTAAAATGAGTTTTCATACAACTGTATTTACATCCTCTATATCTCACTTCTTAGTTTGGTTCAGCTGCTGATCTTCATCTTTAGTGGAAGCAGTCAGTGTGTGTTCCATTACCAGGGAAAAAATTTATGGATAAGCATAATTGAAATGTTTGTGCAGATTGTGTGAGTAAAAGCCAGCCAAATCCTAATCTTGTAGAATACCACAAGTAGACTTCCTCACCAGTAAGCTGGAGTATTTCAAAGAACAGCAGAGCTGCCAGGCTGATGAAAAGTATGGGAATTCACATAACTTCGCAATATTTATGCTATTTCTAAATTTTTTTAAAAGAAATAGCGAATACCTTATGAAGGTGTTCCCAGAGTGGTTGTGATTCACAACAGATTTTTCTACAATTACTTTAAGACAAAACGGCACTTTGCAAAATGCAGAATCAGATTCTATACATAACAGAATAATTTCCTGCTGAAGCCAGAGAGGCTACATAAAGAATTATGTAGGTAAATGATGCAGAAGAAAACCTTGCTAGTACTATAAAGAAAAGTTAGACATAGAGCTTGTAGTGACTAAGTAATGAAAAGTCTTTGAAAGTGTTTTATGGAGATTTGCTGTTGGTTATGGATGAGTCAGATACTGATTTGGGTGTCTTCTCTGTAAAAAATAAAAAATGAATGCACAAACCTGCTAAACAGTCCTGAATATTTCTACAAAAATTACTATGCAGTGTGCTGCAGACTTAGAACACTCTGTTTACTGTGTATTAAGTGATTACATATATCTGCCTTAACGTGTTGCTCTTCAAAAAAATGTATGTTTCTTTTTCCAGGTCAGAAAGTTACTGTCCATGACAAAACAGAAATTAACTTGGTTTCATTCCGCCGTACAATTTATCTTGCTATTCAGTCAAGGTAAATGCGTCATAATTTGTACACCTGAAATTCTCTGTCTTTTAAAGTTGTTTGTAAATGTGCCATTTAAAAGGAAAACAAAAACCAGGGAAGTGTTCTTTGTGGAGCCTGATCTGACCGTATAAACATATGGTTTTGACAAATGGATACCTGTATTTTCATTTTAAGAGAAACCTTGTTTGTTCCAAAATATTTGAAGGGACTTTTCCATTCTAATTACTGTAATCAGAATTTCCTGAGTGAACAAAAGTCAGTGATCTTCTAATTACACAATATCTTAAGAATTCCAGGAAAAAAAGTGTGGTGTGCTGGAAGTAGAGATGCTATGGAGTTTCTCCACTCCTGAGGGTAAGGTGTTCTGCAGTGTGGTACTCCTTAGATCTGTTGCCATCTACATAGTTTCAATAATAAGTACACAGCTGCCAACCTGAAGTGTACGTGCTTGTGTTCATCTTGAGAATGAAATCCCCTTGCAGTACATGGCACAAATAACGAAAACATGGTGGTGTAACTGTGTGTTGTCCGGATTAATCTGTTGCATGCCACTCGATTCCATTGTTAAGAGTAAATATGACTCAAAGTATTCTGCAGGTCTGAATCAACAGAAGACATGCATTAAGGTAGTTGTGGTATTGATAATTAATACCATTCTGAAAGGCTTCTGTGTTTTTCAGAGTTACTGCTCAATTTTGTCATACTTGAGTTTATTATATACTTGGGTGGAAGTAGCTAAAGGTTTTCAGTATGAAGAATGGGAGTGCAAAGAGGATGATGTGGTATGTCCTGCCTTTGAGCTTATGGAACAGTGTTTGCCTTTCAGTGTTTTTCAGGATGTGCAAAATGAGCTCATGCTTGGGTTTTGCTGTATTTTGTAATAGTAATAATAACAGGACTCATTTTGTTTTCAGATTATCTGCAAATGTAATGACTTGAAATTTTCAGATATGAACACATTAAACATAAAATGTTTGTTAGACTAGCCACAACAACCAAAAAACGGAGAAAAACCGAGCTTTCTGAATGCTGATGAACTGTTTTGAAATAAACATCTTAATTTTCAGCAACAATCAATCTTAATACAAGTCTGAAATTGTTTTTAGTGTAGCATATAGTGCACTGATAACAAGAATTATTTTCTGTTATTGCAGCTTAGACTTTGAGGAATGTGCTCACAAATTGCTGAAGATGGATTTTCCTGAAAGTCAAACAGTAAGACTTGCTGCTTATTTTTTTTCTGTCATTAGCGTTTTTAGGAAGTAGTACTACAATAGTATCTAGAATCTTTACTCTTGTCCTGGGACCTGGTTTGTATAGCAAACGGATGAAGTGATTCTGTACTGCTGTTTACACAGTTTATTAGGGTTGGAAGGGGTCTTCAAAGGCCATCGGGTCTAACCTTCCTGCTCAAGCAGGGTACAGATTTCTGAAAAGCATAACCACCTAAAAGCCTAAATCAACTACACAACAACACATCAGGGTGTGTCTTAAACATCTCCAGAGAAGCAGACTCCACTACTTCGTTGGGCAACCCTCTCCAGTATTTAATAACCCTTACTGTAAAGTTCTTCCTCGTATTGGGTTGAAACTTCCCGTTGTTCCTCAAAATGAGTCTTAAAACATTTGGAGCAAATAGGTGGAGGCATAATTCATAAAATGTTTGCCTTAGGCAATTGTGGTTTTCTGTCCATCAGTTTAACTATTTGCTCATAGCCTGTTTGCATGGCAGTCATACTCTGAGTTCTGTCTCAGGAGGAGCTCGGAGTTGAAGATCGTATTTGCAAACAGCTGTAGACTTTATCAGCACGGCTTGAAATAGCTTAGCATAGTGCTAAAGGAACGTACTGGTTTTTGCTATCGTGATCCTCTTTGAATAATAGTGTGTAGATTTAAAGCAGTTGATTGGTCTGTTGTAATCTTGAACATCATCAGGTAAAAGCTGTTTTGTCTTGAAGATGCTGTAAATTCCATACCGCTTCCTTTGAGAACATACCAACTGTCCTTAGACTAGCGCTTATACTTGATGCTGGTAGAATGTAGCTACCCCTCTAATTACTTTAAAAGTAAAAAGCTTTTCAGTCAGCTGTAAGCTATTGTTGTGAAGGTTGCACTTAAGAGAGCTGTTAATATTCTTGTGGCTTTAACTATTGCTATTATGTTTTATTTGAAACTGTTAGTACAAAAGTAGCCTTAGTAGTCTAATAGTACTGACAACCAACTGGGCCACAGTTAGGTGATCTTAATCTAGCAGTCAGGAATTGGTTTACCTGTGACTTTTTCAGCCTTTTTCCTATGTTGTTACTAAATACGGCAGTCGCATGTTACATGACAGTAAATAAAGAATTCAGGTGATTGTATTTTCATTTTAATTCTGTGCATGAAGTGCATTACTAAGCATTCATAGGACTGTAGTCATAATCTGGGCAATTCTAAAGAGAAATAAATTCTGTTTTCCAGCACATCAATTCAGCTGTAGCAGGAAGAACCTAGAATATACATGCTAGGTCATGCAACAGAGATAACGCTGCTTGTTAAGTAGTTTTCAGAGCAGTTACCTAACTGTTGGCATTTAATATCACTGCAGTTTCTGTCAACTATGAACTGCTTTAAACATAAAAATAAGAACTAAAACAAACTTAATGGGAGAAGAAATAAAACCAGCCTGGTGCATTTAAAAAAGTAGACGTCCTTTCGCCACTTGGGTACTTTTGAGAGGTTTACCTAATATTTGCTGCCAGGTTATTTTCTTTTGCTTGCTGCAAATAACAATAACTGGACATACACAAATAAATTTAAGGTGTTGCTTTTCGTGTACTTTATGGGGTGCTGATTTACTGACTATGAATCTTGTTTATATTGCGTAACCCTGTGAAGGGTTTTATTTTTGTCTCAGCTTTGAGAAGCTTTGTTATTTCCCCCCATCATTTAGGATTTGAAAATATCTGAATCTTACTGTACAAAATAACTGCATAAATGCAGGTGGGGTATTTTGTGTGTGGTGTGTTTTCCTACTGCACTTGAAACACAAAAATTATTACTCCTAACTTAGTAGGAAAGCTCTCAAAGTTTTGAGACTTAAACTGTGGGTGTATTAAATACGTGGAGAACTGTTGGGAATCAAATACAATGCTGATTTAGTTAGAGTACAGTTGCTTTGTGACCAGCAGCAGTATAATCTCTAAAATGTTTTTGCTGACTTCCGTGTCTCTTCTTGAGGAAAAAATGATTGGAGAAGCGAAGTATCATTCTTCTAGCTGTCTAGCCAAGCCTCTAGAAAACGTAATTTTGTTCTCATAACACCCCATTCCAACAGACTGTTTTCTACCACTTTGTACTTCAGAAAATATGTAAAATACACTAAGCATCACAGTTTCAAATTAAAATTCATTTCTAATTAATATTTGTAGCGTTCTTTGAAAACAGTTATGCTTAAAGGGACAGCATTTTATGTATTTGAATATTACAGTTGCAGTGCTTAGATAATTTATTTTGGTTATAACACCACCCTATTTAAAAAAAGAAACTGAAGTGATGTAGTTATGATTCATCTGCATTGCTGTGAATGAATAGCTTTTAAAACAAGTGCAAAAATGTTATTTTTGTCATTTGGGAAGGAAGAGACTATGGATCTAAAGAGAGACAACTAATTCAGTGTCAAGTTATGATTAAGTCCTTGTAGGAGTTGCTGAGCTTCAAGGTTCAAAACGGCTGTAAAAATGCATCTTGTAACAGGAGACTTCTTTTGTGCTGGTTTAGTTTTTGCCCTGATAATCATTACTTTTCATCTCAACCTTAATCAAAAATGTGATAGATTTGACTTGCTCATTGTGTAGCCTTACAGTTCTGAAGGAGTGTTTATGAGGGGCAAAGAGAAAAAAATCTTGATGTTTCCTGATCACTGATAGCAGAAAGAACAACCAGATGCAGATGATAAAAGTGTTACAGGATTTATAAGGCTGAAATTTGACCATGTGGATAAAAAGCTGAATTAATTCAGCAAGATTGGTTTTTTTCATTGTCAGTTTCTAAACAAGGAAAGTCTTTATAATTTGTTAAAACGTTTTGGTTAACAGCTTCAGCTAGTCTTGAGAAGTTCTTGTAATGTTTGCTGAACTGTTGGGTGAACCCTTAAATTTTATGTTTGTAAGAAAACTGCAGTGTAGTTCAACCATAGGAGAGATGTGATCGTGTTATGGTTGGCTGTTTCTTAGAGTGAAAACTGTAGGTAAGAGTTAATTCACTTTTCAGCTCCTCCTATGCATGGTTGTGACCGTGAGAAGATACTAGTTCATTGAATTTTTACTTAATGCAGTTTTTATTCCTTAAAATTCAAGTGAAACTTTAAATTCTTGTTATAAACTACATACTCAAATCTAATTTTGCAGTAAGTTCCTGTGGTCCTCCAGGAAGACTTCACTAAGATCATCTTTATTTAATCCTATCATTAAGACTTTTTTCACATGTTTTGAGACAGAAATGAATGACAGTTTAGCAACTGATGTAGTTTTAATGACTTTCTGGCAGCTTAATTGTTCTGGAATTCACTACACAGATTTTTGTCATGAATTAGCAGGTCTGAGTTCATTAATACATTTAGCAGTTTTTATTAGTGATTGAATTATTATGTCGCCCTAACTGCTGGGCAACACAAGTGTTTGTGTGCTTAATACCAGTAATGGATCTGTTGCGCAGCTCAGACTCACAGAAAGAGTATTAAGGTTCAAATGGATAATCCAAAGAATAAAACAACGTAATACTGGCCTTGTATATTAGTACCAAGTACTGAGGGCAATGTCAATGGTCTTCTGGTTTTTATTTACTAGCCTAAAATTGTTCTGTTGTGATTTCAATTCACAGCAAAATTAATCTCAAATGCTGCTTTTTCAGGAGTGATGCTGTTAAACAGAAACATCCATTTCTGGTCTGATTTCCATGCAGTTAGTTTTTAGTCTTCAGTTGTATGTTCTTCTTCAAAATACCTATTTTCATCTCCTTAGCCTTTACTTTTTAACCCTTACCCATTTTAGTGGGTGAAAAGTTTGCCTCCTAGTGTATAGTTTCCTTTTCCAGATTCACAAGCTCAGTTTTTGTTTCCAACGAGTTGGGTTTTTTTCTTTCATTTATTATTGCTCCGGTATTCTGGAAATAGTGTCTGGGCCTTGTCTACAAACTGTCCTCCTGATTACACTTGACAGGTTTCTCACCCTTTTAAGTTTTTTTTCAGCTGATACCAACATATTCATTGCTGTCTTCTGTGTTTAAGGGCCCTTTAGTCATTAAAAATTAAATCTTCCAAAATGTATCATTTCCTTCTGTGTTTATTAATCTTTGATAGATGTAAGTTCTGTGCTTTTTGGTTTCTCCTTCTTTCGTGTCACCTTTCAGGTTTCCTTTTGTTTGTGTCTTTTTTTTTTACCATGTCATAGTTACCTTAAATAAGTGAAGGTGTTATTCACCTGTGGCTTTGCATTGTCTGCTCAGTGTAAACACTCCAAAGCTTTTTTACAGCTTTGTTGCACTGTGTACTTAGCTAAAGAATTGATCCTCCTGTAGGAAAACATAGATGAGAAATACAGATTTATTTTTCTCTCTTGAAAGACATTATTGCCTACAGAATACTTAAGTTTAGAAGTTTCTTAGCATCATTCAAGCTGCAAGCCAGAAGGGAAAAGCCTTATTTTGTTGCCTTGTCATCATCAATGTGATGCTGGATGGAGAATGACCAATTGAGGAGAAAACCTACCACCCATAAGGTTGTTATTGAGACAACAACACAGATTGACTTTTGTGCTTTGTTCCTTTTTTCCAGTTGTGGCAAGACTAAACTTGCTTACAGCAATGCTTGGAATTTTGATGAATTAATTTAGAGACTCTTTTATAAGAATTTTGACCCCTTAAAGCATTTAGCCTGAAAAAAGTAATGGGTCCCTTGGGATGTTTTTTTCTTTAAATATTAAAAGAGAAAATTTATTATAGGCACAGCCTCCTTGACAGAGCTGTGCATGTAACTGACACATTTTTATAGGATGGTGTCATGCTTACTCAAAACAGTCTTAGTTAGAGAGGTTGGGGGTGTCAGTATCTCTCTTGTGCTATTTATGCATCGAATCTTGTCTGTAACAGAAGTACTTATTTTAACTTGACTTTCAGTGAAAATGTAGGGCAGGAGACTGGAGCAGAGTAAGATGGTCTAAAACTGATAATTATTTGTCTGATTGTGGTTTCATGTAGTCACGTGGGGCACTGTGAATGGTACTAGTCTAAGGACAGTTCTGGCAACTGAACCACAATTAATTCACGGGTGTGCTGTTGCCGTTGAAAGGTGATCATCCTCAATTAGATTTCCTGTCTTTTGAAGCAGGACTTTCAGTGAGCTTGAGATGCTAAATCTATCTGAAATTTCATATTTATCAATAAAAAAAGTACACTTTGACACTGAGGTTAAAAGCATTCTTAGTTT
This sequence comes from Phoeniculus purpureus, assembly GCA_028565055.1. Taxonomy (NCBI): domain Eukaryota; kingdom Metazoa; phylum Chordata; class Aves; order Bucerotiformes; family Phoeniculidae; genus Phoeniculus; species Phoeniculus purpureus. Next base: position 10,699,601 of record JAOXOE010000602.1, read on the forward strand.
GAGTTCTGTTAATGCCCAAATGTTCTTTATTTGCCTGCTTCTTTTGTTGTTGTTGATGTTCTAGACATGTGGGCACACCTTATTTACTGAGCCATACATGGTTTTACTCTGGATTATCATAGCATTCAGTTCAGGCTTTCCATTAAATTTAACTGTGGTGCTTTTCAAATACATTGCCTTAAATCTGCAAGTTCCATCAAACTCAGAGCGATCTTACTCAAACTGCTCATCTGAACGTCAGCTCAGCTGAAGTCATTATTTTTCTTAGTTTCCAGATGTTTTAGTATGGTAACAGTAAAGCAAGGATTACTGTCTTTTATTATGTATAATAAAATACATATGGTTAATAGTATTTTTAAAATTCGTTACTTAAAAACATTCATAGCTGGATATATTTCAAAGCTTTGAAAGAAGCTGTCCCTCAGTGTGATTTTCTTTTGTACTGGGAAGGACTGTGTGTGCCTACAGCTGCTTCTTAATCCAAGGAGCTGTAATTAATCCCTTCCTACAGGGCATAGTTTCGTAAATTGACTGTTGCTTTGGATTACGTGATACAGAGAACACTGGACAGTCCATCAGTTTATAGGGTGTTTACACAGATCACTAGTGGTTGAAAGAGACCTCCAGGGGTCATCAAGTCCAACTCCTCAGCTCAGTCTGGATCATAAAACCTAAGATGGTTTACACAGAAATGCATCTTTAAAATCCTTTAGTTTCTTGTATGGTTCTCGAACCCGAGTGTTGGCACTGACAGATTGATATTTTTGGAAGCCGCGTTAGCTTACAGGGTGGGGATGTCGTGTGGTCACTTCAGTTTGTGTATACAGTGGATGACACAGGGCTGTGTGTCTGGCAAGGGAAAAGAGGTAGAAGGAGCTGCGCTCCCCATCCCTAGCTGGAAGTAACATAATTTCTACCCCCCACCTCCTCTTGAAGGTTGCTTGTGGGGCAGCTCCAAAACTGCAGCCTTAGCTGAATGCAAATCTTAAAACAGCAAAAAACCCAGAAGAAGTGGGAAGGATGGAAAAATAAATGCGTGTTCAGAAGGGAATGAGAGGACTGTGTTGCTCTAGCCCTTCCGTCTGCAGAGGGTTTAGCTTTGTGTGAATATAGAGTGGGCAGGGTGTTCTTGTTTGTTGGGGTTTTTTTTTTAAATGGTAGAACTAGGAGGAAAAGCAAGTCCTAATTTTCTGTCTTTTCCTAGTTTACCCTTTAGGATCCTTAGATGTGGTATGATACTTGCCATGTTAAGTTGAGCCAGTCACGGTCCATCTAAGCCCAGATGCTGTTTATGTAGAAAATAATTAGGGAGAACTGTTGTGCAGTGTGTTAAGAGAGAATGAGAAAGTTCTCTCTCAGCAGTTTTGGAAAGTGCCATTTTTAACATGATACAATAATGAATTAAAGATCTTTACAGAAGATTTTACACCATTTCTATGGGATGTATGGTATTTTCAAAGTATGATTGGGAGCTACAAACACTTTGTTGACCAAGCTGCGTGATTGCTTTTTGAGCATTGCATGAAAACCGCTGAACAACACTGGGTATAAATTGTCTCTAAAAATGAAGCAAATGCATTGTGGTGTTCTAAATAAGTGATGGACTAAAACACATAGGCTCTTCCTGCTGCAAACACAGTACAGAAATGAGCTAACTGATCTTTAAGGCTATAAATGAAGCTAGGATTGCCATGTGGACTTATTGTTTCTCTCAAAACACAATTAAATCGTTTTAAAGTTTGCTAATCTGGAAGACTGTTACAACAGACCTAACTTTTGAGTTGTTCAGATAACACCAGCAAGAATGCCTTTGTGGGCAAATTTGTTTTCATAAGTGTAGTTATTCAAGATACCCTGCTAGAAGTCATTGTAATATTTAATTAAAATGTTAAAATATTTAATTACTGTAAACCACAGGGGATACTAGTGTTGTGATTGTATTTCAGATGAGGATGAAAAGTAATTTGTTTTTCAAGTCACGCTGATGTTATTAGCAGTGGCATCAACACTTTACCCTTTTTATTGTTTAAAGACTGATTAACTTCAGCATTACTGTACAACAGGATAATATGAAATGTTATTATGCATTTCAATGCATCACTAACACGGTGTGAGTGTTGAAAGGAATGCCTTTAAACACGTATTTATAAGTTTGTTTGATACCTTACTGCCTCGTTTTTTGCAGGAGGTATTTTTTTTTATTTAGCGTGGTTGACTTTTTGTTTTGAGATTTATTTTCTGGTAGACAAAATGTTTCTTCTTGAAATACATGTGTGGGAAAACGTGATATCTGGTATATCTGGTATACAGTAAACTGGTTTAAGATGGAGAACACAATGCTTGAAATAATCGAATATTTTCAATGGGAGTTTTATTACTAGTTTAAAGAGAAATTGTACTAGTAATGAAAGATACATGACTGACAACCTGAAAGCTGCTTGCGAATGTCTTATTGGTTTATGCGATGGATTTGGGCTAACAAGAAGATAGTAATTGAGTAGTAAAAGTTACTGGAGAAAAACTGCAGTCCTGTTGAAGTACTGTGTATTTCATGGCTCTTAATTCATATGAACGTGTTTGCTTCAGTTGTGTTGATTAATATTTCATAATGTGTCCTAAACCAGTTCATAGATGTATTACCCTATGTAGCATACGTCGTAGTTCAGAGGAATTAGTCTGTTATTAAAAGCATATGTTGACTTGCCTAGGTCTCTGCTCTTGACCAGCTAAGGCCTCTGGTCCCAAAGGCAAGGGATTGCTACGTGCATTCCTCTGGTTCTTTGGTACATATTAAAAAGATGAGGAGGTAGCTGCCAGAGGGTGATTCAATGATGATTTGGGGAACAAGGAGAAAGGGAGCCAGTTGACCTGTAGTCCTAGAAGACTGGCACTAACTGTTCTACAGATAGTTGGTGTCAGTGGGAGGAAAACATGTTCTGCTGGACTGCCATAGCTGGTGCTTACATTTATGTCCGTCACAGAGACAAGGAAAAGTGTAAGGCAGGTTGTTGGTGCTGGGGGTTGGATGTTCTGCACTTTCCTAGTGAAGGAGAGATGCCCTTCTACAGGCTGCTTCAGAACGGAAGCCTGAGCCAGCTTATTTAGAAAAGTGTGTCTCACTTCCATGGTTAAAGAGAATATCTATGCAAATTGGCCTCCTGAAGCTGAGTTTAGTCTCTGCTAACATCACCTTCAGGCCTCTCTGGTGAAGCTATTTCAGTGAAACACTGCCTTCTGCTTGCTTATGGTAAGCAGAGCTTGTAATAAAAATTATGGCCGAATAATTAAACAGTGTATATCTGGTAAATACAGATATTTATGGTTTAGGAAATAAGTTGCTAAGCATGCACATTGTATTTGAATTTCCAGATGGTTTGTCTTTAAGAGATTTTGATGTTTGGAAGCTCTGAAAAACCTCAACTTTTTTAAAAAGCAGGGATTGGTGATATTTAAAAAACAACAGTACAAAAACATCAAAAGAAACAAAACTAAAAAACAGACAATGCCACAAAAAGCCCTCAAAACCTTCCTCTTTCATTTTTATGCTGTGGCAATGTCAGCTTACAGATAGTCTGTCACTTCTTTTCTTGGCTACTCATGAATCTTACCTTAAGCAGAAGAGGAAATTTGAATTGAGCAGGTTCACATTTACATCCCAGATAACTCTAAAGCTTGAGAAATTCATAAAGCCACTTGCAGTGCCAGTGAAATGTTGTGTGAATATTTCAGAGCTTGCATACATTTAAGGCTTTCTTTAGTGTTTAGGTACTTACTGATCATAGGTTTTGCTGCTACAGTAAGTTTTCCTAAAGAAAATTACTTAATTTCTTAAACCAGAAAGAACTCTGCAATATGATACTTGACTGCTGTGCTCAGCAAAGAACATATGAGAAATTCTTCGGCTTACTGGCAGGGGTGAGTTCTGTTTTAAGATTTTACACTTTATGGTAGATAATTTAATTTCTTTTCTCGTATTTTGGCTGTGTCAAATGTATGTTTTAATGGATAAATGAAACTAATAATCTAACCATTTCCAGAATTATAGACTAATTGATTGGCTGTATTTCTGGATTAACGTTTTGATTGCATAGTGAATCGGAGAACTAACTTTATATTCTTTTTGATTTCATTCTCATTACAGTAGGGTCAGTGACAAAGGAATGGCACTAAAAAGATGTGAAAGTATTAAGAGTTAATAGAAAGCGTTCTTTTTGCAGTGCTGAAGCTTAGTTTTGGAGAATCTTTTCTCTTACCAGTCTGTTCAAAGCTGCTTAGCAGGTGTTATTTACAAGATGGACTATTTACTGCCCTCAGGGTCATGGGTGTTTTGTTTTGTTTTTCATTGAACAGCTAGCGCTGTGATTTTGTGTAGCTAATTGCTAATTTAGTCGCACTTGTTTCTCAAGTTCTCCCTGTCTACGATATTGACACATCTGAAATACTGTTGAAATACTTGTCAAGGGAGCAAGCTATGCTGATGGAGGGTGGTTTTTTTCCATTTGTGTTTTAATCAAGTATTTGAAGAAATACTTCTGCTGATAGTCAGTTACAAAGCATCAACCATATGAATTCTACGCATCCGCTAGAGTATAAGTGTTGATTTCCATGGTTTTTCCAAAGCTTGTGTAAAATGTCTTACTTCTGTGTTCCCCGCTGCCTCTCTTAATTTTAAACAGCCATTCAGTGATGTGGTGGCAAATTGCATTTTATGAAATTAGATCAGGTGAAGATCTTTGATGGACAGAAGTAAAATAAATTTGCTGTAATTCATGAGGGATAATTGCAATGTAGACCAGTTTCTTGTTCTGTCAAACTGCTGAAAACAATAAAATATGTCCAACTGAAGGCATTTTCTTCTCCTCCAAGGAGTATTTAAAAGGAGAATCTTGCTTAAATATTTGCACCGTTATGTCACATGAAGATTATTTGTATGTTTAATCTGGTTGATGAAATTGTACCGTGTTGTCGCAGCGTTTCTGCATGTTAAAAAAAGAATACATGGAATCCTTTGAAGCTATTTTCAAAGAACAATACGATACTATTCATCGTTTGGAAACGAACAAACTGAGGAATGTTGCCAAGATGTTTGCTCATCTGCTGTACACCGATGCAATTCCCTGGAGTGTAAGTAAAAAAGGCTATTGTCCTAGTTGTCCTAGACTTCTTCTCACTAATTAATCACTAATATCTATAAAGTACATTAGTTTCAGTGTGTATTCTACAATTGGAAATGCTTGTATTTGTAGCAAACTGCCTGAAGCATCTTCTCACTGTTGATTGATTCTGTGGTCTTCTGTATGTGCTTTGTGCCCTCTGTTCATCATCATCCTCCTCCCTCCCCATTCTTAAGTAGTTAATTGAATGTGTTACAAAACTTAGTACATTTTAATCAACTAATTCCAGCTATCTTTCAGGACTTGGAACTTTTAGTCAGCAATATAAATGGTAGAACTGCCTCTAAAAACAACCCTAAAGAAACATTTCCAAATGAATTTAGAAGTTTAAAAATACTGCCATTAGGTGATGTGACAAACTAATAAAAGAAATCTTGCGTTCTGAGATGTAACAGCATAACATAAAATTATTATGATATACCAAGATAACTTCTTTCATTCTGTTCTACTGTTGTTTCACAGCCTTGCTTGTCATTCTTCAGGGATACATGTGTCAGTCCAAATGTTTCACCTCCTTAGACTCAAGTCCCAAATCTTTAATTTCACCTGATTTTGTCTTATCGCACTTTCACGGATAAAATAAACCCTTAAAGAATTACTGGCGTGACTGTGATCAGAAACTATCCCAGGTGGTAGAAAAGAATTTTTGAGGAAGAAAGTCTTGATTAGGAATTGCAGGATTTGTTTCCTGAAGGGACAAAAAAATGAGCCTCTTAGTTATTTCAAGAGGAAAAAAGATTTTAAGACAAGTAAAAGAACGTGTGTTTATTTTTCTGTATATTTTTAGGTCCTTGAGTGTATAGTACTGAGTGAAGAAACTACCACATCCTCCAGTAGAATTTTTGTCAAAATATTCTTTCAGGAACTCAGTGAATATATGGGACTTCCTAATCTTAATGCAAGATTAAAAGATGAGTAAGTTGATATTTTATTTTCAAAACTGTAAACGTCATTAGTTTCATTATTTGGAAAGGTACAAGCAAGAACTCTGAATTTTCAAATTCAACTAAGACTTCATGCCTGTAGCCGCAGTACTTCAAGAATAAGTTCTTGTATGGAATTAGACATCGCAGAGTCCTATTAAGCTGAGTTTGTTAGTATCCATTTGGGGTCAGGCATGGGCATGGCTGTTTGCTGAATGTACTTTTTTCCCCGGTGATACTCAGCCTGAATAAGAATTTTCCAAATGTGAATCTATTAAGTAATGTCATCAATACAGTTGTTTAATAAATGTTACTGTGATCTCTTTTCTGGCAAAACTTGGAAAAAAAAAAACTATTAAAAACATATTTTTAAGTATTTTTTCTTTAGTGTTAGTTGCTTATCCTTAGGTGTACTGCAAATAACATTCTTTTATGGTTGCATGTGCTTTAATGTGTTGCGTTCTGACAGTGTTCCCTTCAGTTGCTCGAGCTGTGTCATATAAGTTGAATTTAGTAGATGATTTAGCTCATGTAAATTTAAACTTGCTACTGTATTTAGGGCCCTTTGGTGGGGTTTCAGCACAGGTACCTGGATCTTCGAACTTCTTGATCAACAAGTAATATCCTTTGCTACCACAGGCTACTGTGATTTCACAGGTCTTTAGGGTTTCACAAAATCAGGGTCTCTGTCACAATCCAACAGTATGTGTGTAGTTCTTCTGTTTGTGAAGAAGGTTCTCTTTTCATAAAAGGACAAGGTTTTTGAATGTCACTTTAATCAGAGATTTATCTATTGCTTCTACTGAAAAATTCATGAAGAAGAGACTTTTTGGCTCTCCTAGGGAGATTCATACCATTTTTTTTCCCATTTCTTACTGTCAGTGAGAATTAGTGCTAAATCAGTATAGTGTTTAATTTGTTTGTTTCCTTCAGAACCTTACAGCCTTTCTTCGAGGGATTGTTGCCTCGGGATAACCCAAGAAACACTCGTTTTGCCATCAACTTCTTCACTTCTATTGGCCTTGGAGGACTAACGTGAGGAAAATTTTCAGATTTGATATTTACTTTCTTTCTCCCCCCTGGAAAAAAAGAATAAACGCTGGGTTTTTTAATTGTTGTTACTTAGGGATGAATTACGAGAGCATCTTAAAAATGCACCAAAGATGATAATGACACAGAAACAAGATGTTGAGTCATCAGATTCCTCTTCATCTTCAGAGACTGATTCTTCCTCAGATTCTTCTGACAGCAGCAGTAGTAGCTCAGAGTCAAGCAGCAGCAGTGACTCCTCATCTAGCAGTGATGACAGCAGTGACTCAGGTACTGAAACACGAGCTACAATTATTTATTTCTTGTACTTATTTCCATACACGTGCTTATATATACTTGTTTGGAGGGAAAACTATCTATAGACTCTGTTAGTTTCTCTGGTTTAAAAACTATCAATTTTTTTAAAAACGTTTAAGCTTAATTAATATTGCTCATGGAAATTTATTTCAGAATTTAGAAAACTTTTCAGTTATATTTTTAGAGGCTGAAGTATCTGAGGAACATTGTTTTGATAACTCTTACGTAGTTGATACCTGGTGCACAGTACCATCACTTCAGTTTAGTGAAGGGTGGAGGGATCAGTCATTCCCTATTAATATCTCTGTGGGGCTGCTTACTGATAAACTGTCAAGACTAAGGTCTACAACTCTTTTGCTTGGCTCTGTTGCATATGCTTGATATTTGTTTCATTCCCTTTAAATAGGTGCTTCTTCAGAGGTCAGAAATGACATGGCTAGAACTGAACAATGTCTTTCAATTTTTTTTTTCCTTATGAGTCTAAATTTTGATTTCTCTTCCTCAGAAAGAGTTTGGTGATATGATGAAGGTTGTCTATAGAGAATTTAGTTTTTGCTGACAACTTACTTCTCTTTTTCATGCATTATAATTAGCACTTAGTATCTTAGACCATCCTGCTGATGTAGAACATTCTGTTTGACATCATGCGTCACAAACATTGCTTAAGCCACAAAGTACATGCTAGTATGAGCTAGTGTGTGCAGTCTTCCCCACTGTATATTTGAGCAGATGATACCACAGCATGATTCTGTGACACAGACGCTTGCTGATTCAAAGTTAAGTTGATTTATTACAAGCCTTTGAAATGAAAATGTTGATTAATAAAATAAAAGCAGTGTGAACTGCTTGTGCTTTGGAAATGAATTTTTCGTTCTCCATTGCAGTCTTGCTGTATAAAATCCGATTTGTGTGTCGTTGCGTTAATCGCATTAATGACAACAGAGCAGTAGAGGAGGCACAGTTAAGCAGGGTCAGAGGAGGCATTGTTGGTTCAGCAGAGAGCCAGATGGCTCCCACATAGACAGCTGCAGCTCTGCTGAGCTGCTTGATAGGAACCAGAGAAGTAAGTCCTTAGTGACAAACCAACTGAGTCTGCAATCTGAACAATTTTATTCTAAGTTTACTGCTCATCATTTCTCCATTCAGGAATGCATTCTTTGCAGCCTGGTTTCACTTTGGTTTTTTTCTGGTTGTTGTGTAAATAAATATAGTGGTTAGAACATCAGTTGGAGAGAACTGTATTCTTTAATAGTGAAATCTTAGTAAAACCTCACTTAAGGTTTATTACTGCTTATAAATCCCAAGTCTGCCTGTGTTTGCAGCTTCTTACGTATTTTAAACAACTTGGTAGTGTTGAAAGGCACTTTTCAGAGGAATGTCCTGCTGCATTTCAGTGTTTTAGCAGTGTCAGTGTATAAGAGAATATAGAAAAACTGCTGATTAGAAATTGAGCATGCAGCTGATTAGAAATTACTGTCCAACAGTTACTATTCACGAGCTATCTCAACACTCCTCTGCAGGGGTCATTCCAACTAAAATAGCTTCAGCAGAAGACAATAGCTGTTGGTTACAGCTTGTTATGTTGTATTTAGTTTATCAGTTCTTCTGCATTATTTTGGATTAAAATAATAGGGAAAACAGTGTTAGAAGCATATAATGTATTAAAGTGCATCTGAATTGACCTGTCATCACATGTTAAAAGAAGCCGGGAAGCCATAGTTCGGACATGAGACTTCATTTAATGCACTATTGCATCAGTTTATTCCTGTGGCATTTTTGAAAGGTGATTGGAAACAGATGATACAATACCCTAGTTCATATCATAAGGGAATTAATGGTTATTCTCAGTGGTTGTTAGTGATAGATAGCTGTGGAGTAAAATCTACAGGTTCCTTACAAAGAGGGAACAGGAAGAGTAACGCCTCTTCCCCTGAGATGAGCACTACTGTGAATTCAGAAACACAGAGGTTAGTTTGGATCTTGATTGTTGACAAAGCTGTCACTGTTTCTCCTGAAAATGAGTGAGAAGACTATTGTTGTAGTACCACTATCTCGAGCCATTTAGCTGCTGTTTCCTGATACGATAGATGAGGAACGGAATTTTTTTAAATGTTTACCTTTGGCTTAATAGTTTTTATTTGAAATAAAAAGCCTGTTACACAGACAAACTCTTAAAAATGTGAGTACCTGCTCAATTAAAGAATGAGTGGATTTTCCCCTGTTGTATGAGAGAGTCAGTTGAGGGCAGGGAGGAGCAATGAAATCAAAGCTTATGATTTTGAAACCTTTGTCCAGACTTTTGAGAAAAAGTAACTCTCTCGAACTTCAGGTACCTCATCAAGTTAAGGTTGCATACATTGTGCTTATTTCCACAATTGGTTTTCATTTCAGATGCTCCTAAAGCCAAAAGAAAGAGAATGCAGAAGAAAAATCGGGAGTCTGAGAAGGCTTCCAGGAAAAAGCAAGAAAGGAAAAGGAGATCGCCTGAAAAGAAAATGAGACGGAGGCAGCAAGAGGAAAGTAGCGATGCTGAGAGCAGAGCAGAAAGAATTCGCCAAAATGTGAGAGAATCACACAGGAGAGATAATGTGTCAAAGTATCACCACAGAGATGAGTCCAATGGCAGAGATGATTACCATAACAGAAAGGATAGGAACCATGAAAAAAGTAAGGATCTAGAAAATAAACACAGCCATTCAAAACTGAAGAAAGCAGAGAGAAGAGCTTCTTTGTCTGATGATGAGTATTACAGACACGGGACCAAAGATAATGGACACCGTAGTAGAAAAAGAGAGAGATCCAAATCTGTAGAGAGAACCCACAATAATTCCAGTCTGAGAGAGGAGGAACAAGACAACCGATACAGAAATGGTTCAGAGAAGCACCGAGAGAAGTACAGCCATTACTCTGACCAGTACAGGGAATCCAGGAAGAATGAGGACAGACGAAAGGAGAACTCCCCACACAGGCGAAAATAATCCTTAACCGCCGTTTGTAATGAAAACGTGCATCACTGAGCTGTTAAAACTGTATTTTAAACTCTACTGTTGAACTTTCTTTAAAAGTGACAAGATTTTGTACAAAGTGATAGTTTGCATTTGTAAATTTTATCAGGCTTTTTCAAGTTTTCAGTACTGCTTTTTTATAACTATTGCATTGAGTTTTTCCGTTAAATTCTTGGGAAGAATTTGCTTTGGAAAGACAGTGTTTATTTTGTGAATAAAACCATTAAGATCTTAGTGAAATGAGTGTTGTCACTTAATTGAGGGTAGTTGTAACTTCATACGTTGGTTTTTAACTTCATTAATTGAAAATCAGATGCTGAGGATAGGTTGACAAATTGAAGAATTTCAGGTTGCAATGGGAATGTTACGTAAGGTTTTATAAAAATTCTAAACGTAATCACCAGTGCTTTGGGTATTCTGTAGCTGTATGTTCTTTCGACTTGACAAATTTGAAAGCAGAAAATACTTCATCTTCAGATTTATTTTTTTTCTTTAAGAGTTAAAAATTGGAAAGGCAGTACTGCTGTTTTAGATGTCACACATTTCAAAGTGTGTCAGTTTGTTCCGTTACTTTTCACAATGTTTTTTAAGATTGTAATATCCTAAGACAGTTATGCTTGTGATCATAGAGATGAGGGGGGGAACGGTCAGGTTGGGGCTTTTTCCCACGTATGAATTTGGTTTCAAAGCCAGAGACTTCAACTTTTGTTCTACAGAAGTGTTTAAGAAGCACATTTGTGAATAATTAAGGAATCGCAATAAGAGGTGTTTCAGATCTTCTTAGATGTTTTGAACTACATGGCTTGAAATGCTGAAGTTGATTGGGAGCACAACATAGCAAAAGAAATTCTGCTGTGGCAGTTCATGTTATTGCTGTGCCTGGAGTGATTTGTAACTAAGAAAAATCCATGTGTAATGTCTTCTGGCATGAGACTGGAAATCGTGTGGGTACGGTCAGTAGGAAAGGCAGAGGTGGTAGTTGTGCCCGATGCGATTGTTGCTGCTGAAAGGCTACGTGTTTTTTACTTTGTGAAATGAGCACAGTTGCTGGACATAGGAGAATTTACACATTTCATGTGTAAAACATGTCTCAACTTGAATAAAACATAGAAAATACATTTAAGCTGTTTTATAACAGAAAATAGGACCATTCCTAAAGAAATAGATCAGTTTTGCCTAAATCTTGCCGCAACAGCTTTCTAAGGAAAGTGTCACATTTTCATAGAATTCTCTGTATTTCACTGAGTTTTATGTCTGCCAGCTTTCATGTCATAAAACACTTTCAGTCAGAAACCTTTGCATGGAAAATGAATTCATGTTGCAGAGAAAAAATAAGGTTTCTATCTTTTTATACCATACAGATAAAAATGCCGTAGTAGTGTCACAAGGCATATGTTGTTTCAAGTGTGGATTTTTGTCCCACACACTTCTTTCTCATTTACAGAATGATTTGTACATTGTGGCGGTGTGTGTTAATTCCAGAAGAACTTAATTTGCAAAATTCTGCTCAGAGTTGTGAAGCTGCTTTGATAGCTCTATGCAGACGTTATTGAAGGTATGTACTCTTAGTAATGGTTTAATTGTACAAACTTAATTTGTCTAGTGTAATACTTTCATTACTGCATTATGGGTTTAATAGCATGAATTTTATTAACCCATAACTTTAGAGGTATTCTCTTCGTGCTAAGAAGCTTGTTAATTACATCTTGAATAAATAGAAATACAGTCAAACGTATCTTAAAAAATAGTGTTTTGATCTCAGACATGCTAATCAGGAAATGCCAGCTTAAAACATCCCCATTTCTTTGTGTTATTTCATACTAGCCAATAAAAATACTGTGTTCTTTTTTAGTGAAAAAAGGGGGAGGATGAGATTAGGGCTTGAGCTGGGGTCCAGGCTGCATTTACAATCTCTTGATTTTATGTTTTTTCTCTTCTGGATATCTGAAGAGACTTTGATGGAAATACCTGCTATTTTTGATAGATCATTCTACCATTTCTTAATGAGATAGCTAGAAGCAGTAAGACCATGGGGTGTAGTTCCTAGAGGTGCATCTTAAGAGATGCACGCTTAGGATAATGGGTGCACTGTGGCAGAGCAGTCGTGGCTCCAACCCAGAGACCCAGTCAGTAACACCAGGTGCTTTCCCAGTTTTGAACAAACTGATAATAATTAATTCCTGAGCCAGAGCACCGTGTACTTAAATAAAGTTTCTCCCATTAATTGGCCTAATTCTTTAACTCATTTTGGGGGGATTCTGCAGCATTCTGTGCCGGGCATTTCCAGCATGCAAAAGTACGTTTGATCATTTTCGTTTGCTGCTTTTGTTTGTGTTCTGAATGACAGCGTGCAGTTGTCTTCTGCATGACGTCTGTGTGATTTTTATAATCTAACTCTATATACTTTGCCGTTTCTTTTCCAGAAATTAAGGTTTGTCTGGAATCTCCCCTTGCGTGGAACTGTTCCATAGACCTGCCCTTTCTTTATTTAACTATTCTTTATAAGGATAAAGAAGCCACAGTACTGTAGTATTCAAAAGGAGGGTATTCCAGGTGTTGCACAAGAGTTTTGGGGATGGGTCTGCTTCCAGTCCATCCTCTCAGCTGCTTAGTGCTACGTGATCTATGGTGATCCCTCGTGGGCTTTCTCCCCTCAGCAGTAATGGCTGACTGCGAACCATGAATAGTAATGAAGGAGCTCATGTCTAATCCAAAATTAATACTGGAGCTTTACATTGTGTTTCAAATAACAGCTTTTTCTGAAACACCCCAAGAAGTGGAGGTTTCATGACAGTTGTTTGCTATTTTGCTCAGTTGTTAGTCCTTGATACTCAAAAGCGTGATTGAAGCAGCTCAGCCTTGCTTTCTGCAGTTGAGTCTGGTTGTGACTGTTTAATAGACCTCAGTTAGCAGAACTCACCTGATGCAGGTCGTCTCTGGCCACTTGGAACATACCTGGTTCAGGTAATGTCTTGGCTGCCTTGCAGACTACCGGGCAGAGTGGTTTCTCTAGACTTTAGATTTCGGTCATAACTGCTCTTGACTCAGGAATGACAGTGTTGTGTCAGAGAAATGTGCTGTTTCTTAGTGCTGTGTATAACTGGTAACCCATGCCATTGGACTTAGAATTGTGAGTGAAATGCTCGTACCAGTGTGGTGTTGGGCATCTGGCCTTGGTCTTTGTGGTGTGTTGAACATAGAACTGTCAACTGCTTCTTGGACTGGCTTCCACAGTCCCTTGTGCTGGTCAGCATTCAGCTGCAGGTTGCTCTCATGCAGGTCTTTACTAACTCTTTGCCTGTCAGTGGTGACAGCTGCTAGAGGAAACTGACTCGGCTGGATTTGAGCTGCTGTGAACCAATGAGATGTTTGGGAAGGAACGTGAGCTAGACCAGTTTCAGCTCATGTGTACCAATGTTGCCGTCTACAAAATTGGCTGTTTGTGTTGTTCATGTCAAATGAATTTTACAAACAGGTAATGTACATATTGAAAATTAGCTTCCATTTTGAAAATTAATAGCACTATTAATTAGATTCAGATGTTGTTATTTTAACCTGGAAGAATGGTACTGCCTGGACTGCTTAAGGGTCCAGTAGCATAACCAACTACTGTACGCAGGGCTATACTCTAAATTAACTTGGTACACGTCAGCCTCCAAAGAAGTACGTGAGAAAGGGTGGATGCTTCGAGCTCTGGAGCAATTTAAGTGCCTTCCTGTCATTAAATTTGTGCAGTTTTATGAATGTAAAAGACACTAGCTCATCTTCATTCACCATTCTTGAACTACTTTGAATTATCTTTCACTGTTGAGGAAAGCATAAGGTTAATTTCCATACAGAATCTGTGTAACAAGTCTATTTCAGCAGAGCGAATTGGTTACTCTGATAACATTCAGAGAGCAGTGTAACTTGTCCCTCACTTTGTTTTCAATGAGTTAAGTGGGTTTTTTAAGCTTTTTTTATTTGTCAAAATATTTCTTTAAGAGTTTGAGTCAGAATGCAGAATGAAGGAGTATTTTAATTAAAACTTGAAGCAAAACACATAAGTTAAAAATGGCACGAGCAAAATACTCCTTTATACATTGGAATAACTTGAGATGACTTCAGAGATGTTTTGGGTTTTGTTTGCTTTCCTGAGCAAGTCTGTAATTTGGCTGCGTCTAGTTAGGGACTTTCTTTTTTTGTCTGCTCATGACTATCATCAAGCGCTTGCTTCTGAAAGGAAAAGAGAAGGAATGCACCTTAGCGTTACTGGGAAAACGGCTCGGTGACCTGTAAAACAGACAAGTCTGTTGCAAAAATTAACTTGCCACGTTTTGACTCTGTTTAAGGTCTTTTAGGGGTCCCTCTTTCCATTATTTTGTAAAATAAAGCGGGGAGTGAAACTTTTCCTGAGGGAGAAAATAAGCTGCAGCATTTCTTAACAGAAGGTGGTGGGGAAAACAGCAAGGCTGCGGAGGAGGATGCAAAGCTTCAGGAAACTAGGGAATGTGTCTCAGGGTACTCATGGACGGTAAACAGAGAGGTCACAGCTGTTCCCATGGTTTTGGGGGAAAGGGAACTGATCAAGGTGTTGCACGTAGGGGCAATGCTAACTGGTTGTAGCTTATTAACTGGTATTGCTCCTTAGTTACTTCTTTGGGATGTGGCCTCTCCCTTTTAAATGGCTGGTCTTTTGGCTACCTTTTTTTTCCCCCCCTGTTTCTTTTGGAAGTACTTTATGCCTTAGTCACAGCTATGGAAGTTCTTATTCTGTGCTGTTCATGTAATAAAATTTCCTGTACAATTTACTTTCTTTGCGACCTTACCTAGAATTTGGTTTAACTTGAAGATGCCTTGTTTTCAAGTCCCCATGGACAACCTCACACCATTCCATAAAGACTGGAAAAATTCAGCATCCTTTTTTACTTAAGTCAATTGGAGAAATGCCCATTGGCCTAACAGGGAGGGGAGTAGGATTCTTCACCCTGTCAGAGGTGCTGCCCCTGTGTTGCCTGGATTTGTGTTGCTTGATGTGCTTACTCACATTAGGCTTTTCCTCACTTCCTCTGCTCTAGTTACAGTTTTTCAGTCTTTGAGGTTTTTTTTCCTAGCACTTCTGAACTTTGTTCTCTAACGCACACAGCATTAGCCATTTAGAAAAGTGTAGCGTCAAAAACACATCTGAAAAGCTTGCTGTGTGTCACTTGCATAACGCATCCCAAAAAATCCTTTCAGGGGTAAGTTGGTTGAAGGAGCATCGTTTGTGCAACCTGCAACAAACAAGCGTGCAGTGTGTTTCTTGCCTTCGTCTCCTTACCTTGGAAAAGTTTATATGACAGGGCAATTGCAAGTTTGATGCTGTTGATCTGTCTTAACATCTGTAAACATTTCTTCCTCATTGCCTTTTTTGCACTACCTTTGCTGTGAAGAAGTGCTGATGAACTTTTGCAGGTTTCTGAGTTAGATACAGAGGCTGCTGAAGGGTCTCATGTATATGTTTATGTAGGGTGAAGGGTCTCATGTATATGCCCTCAGAGGAGCTGTGGTGGTACTACTAATAGCAGAAAAAGTAGAGAGGGGTCAACATGTAGCACAGAGTTGGATCCCATAGGCTTCAGTGTACCTGCAGGGAATACCAAGGCTTGGTTATCTTCTAACTGGCAGACTACATAGTCAGTCTTTTGGCTGTAAGGGCTCACAGAGAGGCAAAGGTGTGCCCTGCTGAACCAGTTTGTCCACCACCTATACCTGGGCCAGGCTGTTAGGAGAGAGATGCGTCTTACTGTCTCCTCCCTTGCATCAGTCATCACAAATTCAAAGCTGGATGTGTTGATGTCTGGTTTGGTGATCATTGCTCCACTAATATTTCAGGCAAGGTAAACAGTAGGTCTGATCAGCTGTGTGTGTGCACCCCGATGGTTTTCATAATGGCTGGCTTGAACCCTGTGAGTCTAAACTACCATGGCTGCATAAGTCAACTACCGTGGTTTGAAAGAAACTCTCTTGACAATAGAGAGAGCCCAGGCATAATAGGTTCATTACACCAACTTGCAAATCCTTTCCTCTATCATCTTCCTAACGCTTTGTCGTAGATGGATGTCTTATGCAAAACTGCATAGTGTCCCAGTTTCCAATTTGGTAAACTAAAAACACAATGAGAAGTGTCCAAATAGTCAACTTGAAAATTCCCTAGGAAAAATAAACCAGGCCAGTGGAGCTAAATGAAGAAACATTCCACCAACTCAGAAGTGGTCCCAGTTAGGCAGCTGATGGTAACCCTTTATCTTGGTGTTTCAGTCTGAGATGCCATCTTCCCTTTCTGACCATCACACCTTACTGCTGGGGGTGTTAAAAGCACTTCTTCAAGGAAATGCACAACAAATCTATCTCAAAGTGTTCTTCCCTTCTCGTCTCTAGTGCGTCCCTCAAAAAGGAAAAGATGGTCACCTCCTTCTGCTCCCTTCCAAAAATGACATCTCATGCCCCAAATCAATACATACACACATACCCCCGGCTAGAAGTGGTCTGAAGTGATTGATAGATCTCACGTAGTCTTCTCTGGGTCTGCTTTGTCGTTAACCTGTGTTAACAGACTTCAGCGTCGGGACGTTCACAGTGAACAGAAAGTTGTTTGGAATCACTAACTGAAGAGCCAATGGATTATGCTGGGAGTGCAGGCAGCCCTTGTGGCTTCCCGTGAGGAAGAAATACTCAGATGATGACGGTCAGGCATGGCTTGCATACCTTTAACAAATATACTTTGTTCAGGCCTTGAGGTTGGACATCTGGCCCATGGGCTCTCACTCTTTGGTTAGACTTGCAAGGCTCCCTTTTATAAGACAAAAAGGAAGCGAGTGGCTCACTTGATCAGTGATTGAAACCAGAAGCTGAAAACAGGCGCTTTTAAAAAATAAAAAGTCCCTTTGTAGCTCTGTTCATTCCTTTCCTCTTTTCTTGTAGAAAAATACCCCTTGTTATACCTCTTTGTGAAGAGAGATGGTGCATCAGCCTGTTTTGATTGCTGTGCCTGTCTGAAAAGGAATTCTTTGAGATCCCATGCGCAAGAGCTTCACTGCCCATCATCTCCTCCAGTTGTGCCTCATGTGTGATCATGGCTGTGAGGAGAAACTGTGAAGATGGGATCCTTGCTAAGCAGGTGTCAGGGAATGATGCAGCCTCCACGCTCCTCATGGAGCCTCGGACTAAATCCATCGCTATGCCCATGGAGTGGGTCTGTTTTGTTTTATTTTGCAAAGCAATTAATTCCTCACGGTTCATTTTTAGCAGAGGCAAAAACGTATTGGAGAAATGCGTTCTGGTTTTCCACGCATGTATAAATACACCCACTCGCATACAGTCTTGTATTTTCATTCTCTTTATGCAGGAGTGTGGCATTAAAAGCGTGACTTACTATAGTTTGTGGGAACACAGTTGAGCTGTTAGTGGTCCGTGTAGTGTGCTTTATCATTTGCGCTATCTGACTGGCTCACAAGCGTTATTTTCCCTGTAAGCCCTGTTAACAGCACAACATAGTCATAGCCCTGATGTGAAATCTGGATGGAAAATGTGCATGGTTCATTAACCGAGGTTCTGTGGTGATATGGGGTCTAATATGGTGTCACCAAAGTGGAAAGATGTAGGGGTTTTTTTTTTTACAGTAGCTAACAACAAGCACTTCAACAGGTGGGGTTGAAGCTACCAGCATCGTTAGTGTGTATTTTGGTGCCACATTCTGATGTTTTATAGACACGCAATTATACTTGCCAAGAGTAATTGAAGTTGGTGCTTCCTGTGGTCTGTAGCACTGTGTGGTCTGTAGCACTGTGATGACCAGTGTGGTAGGGAGCAATGACTGGGTTTAGCGTGCAGGGTTTCTGCCCAAGACTCAAGGTCTACCTTGCTTTGGGTGTGCATATAATCAAAAAGTTTCCTTACTTCACAGTACTTAAGCGAAGGATTTATTTCCGTAGTTGGAGTTTCACTGCAGTTTATAAAGAAAAATCAGCGTGAACTCAAATTGCCTTAATGGTCTATATACTGCATTGCATCGGGGGAGAGTTTCAAGGTTAACTGCATGGCGGTTGTCATCACTCTGTGGAATTCTCATTTTGAATGACAGGTTTAATTTGCATTTTGATCCTAGTACTAGCTCTATCTGTATCTTCTTTCTCGTACCTATTAACTCTAGTATCACCTATTTCTGTGAAGACTATAATATCTTTCTATAAAAAGAAATTAAAGCAGGTGGACCTCTATCTCATATCTCCAGAGGACACCTTTTATTTTCTTAATAAGTTCTCTGCTCCACCTGATTATTTCAAATTACATGTGAAATATTTCGTTCCCTATCAGTCAGCGATTAAACTGTTATTGTGGAATAGTCTACAACATTATTATGAGGGGAAAAAAAAAAGCTGTAATCCCTTTTAAATGTGTTGTTTTGAATGTCTCTCCTGTTATAAGAGAGGGTGAGTAGTACCCTGTCTTACAAGCAGCGATGTTCGTTATTGCCAGTGTCCAGGGCTAAGTGCTTTTCCATTCAGCTTTTTTGTGACTACTTCTTCAGAATTTCACTTCTTCAGAAGAAAAGACTTTGCAGCCTATAATAATTTCTTATTCCCTCTCCTTTCTCTCTTGCACTGTCCTCTGTGATTTTACACCGTACTCAGGGGCCGTCAGAGACTACATCAAGCTACATCATGGAATCATGCCACTAGTTTTGAAAATTACATTGTACTTTCCATATCCTTTTGCTTTGCTTCTGCCTTGGAACAATCTACGTGTTTACTTCTTGACAGCCAAGCAGGAAGATGGAGCTGTCCTCAGTGATGCCCTGGTCTGTCTTCAGCAGTCGCTGCACCAAGCGTGTATGAATAGCTCACAAGATTTCCTCTAATGTCTGTTACCACAGTCTTGTAAACACCGACTTTCAGCTCTCGGTGTGTTGGCATTTCAACTAATTCAAATGTTTTTAGTTTCCATTGCCTGTTGTTCCTAGCGGCAGCACTACACAGCGTTAGCAGTCGGCTTTGGGGCTGTCACTGTTAGCCGATTGGCATACAGAATGTTGACCGTGTATTTGTGTGCTTTGTATTCCAGCACCGTGCTTCAAATCCCTGATCTTTTCCCTCACAGCTGGCTGGTTTCTTTAATAGCCTTTTGTGCAGGACTTGTGGTCATGGGCATGATACTTGTTAAAGGCTTTTTGAAAGCTGAAATTAGATTATTCCAAGTAGGTTCCCTTCTGCATCTTTTGATGGTTCCTATAATTTTATATAAGTGAATACTTTTAATTTTTACCTAATATTTGTCATGTAACTAAAAATGACGACAATAATTCCCCTAAAGACCTTCGATACAAAACTGACAACTTAGCTAAAGGATCAAATGTTTGAAGAAAAGATTAAAAAGTTTCCAAGAGGATAAATCAAGAACTTTAAGTTCAAATACAGTTTTGAAAAGTATTTAAAAGGAAATGAAGAAGGTAAAAATCCTGGGTGTGGAAAAAAACACCCCTCTCTCTCTCTTTGTGGTTCCAGGTGGTCGAGCAGCTCCGTTTGAAACTTCTTCAGAAACAGCAAGAGTTTAATTTGTTCTTCTGATCGTTAAAAGCAGTAAAATATTTTTTCTTAACCCCTTGAACTTCTTTGTTCAAACTCAAGGAGACATTACAGACTGCTGTATCTCTGACTTGTACAGCAGGTGATGAAAGCAGGGGGAAGCGTGAACACAGTATTAGTCCCCCCGGGTTTATTAATCCACTGTCATGCCGTGTGTTACCCCAGAGGCAGAATTGCAATGGCCTGGCATGCGGCACAGGGACAGTGTCATGTGCGAAAAGGCTTGGGTGCAAGGGTGAGGACAGCACTGCGTTATCTCTTCTGTTTGCTCTCTGCCTTCCCTCATTGTCAAGTGCTTACCAAGCTCTTCTTGGTCCCCCCCGGACAGCTGAACCGATGGCAGGATGACAGGACTGGCTGGCAGCTGAGGCAAGTAGACTGCTGGAGGGGTGGGGAAAGGCAACCTCCCAGAAAAAGCCTGGTGTTGGAGGCCAGCACTGTGCCCTCAGATCTTGAGAAGGCTAGTTGGACACTCATGAGTGACTGATACAAGCTCATAGAGGAACATGAAGGGTCACAGAGAAACTCTGCTTGATTATGAATCAGCTAAGTGAGATGGAACTGACCTTTGGCTAGACGGGCTCGTGCTGACCTGCACAGTAAGAGCTGCCAACCAGCAGCAACCAAGGTGCAGCTGCAAAGAGCTCTCCAGAAAACAGTTTGTTTTCTTGCCCATGCAGAATTCCTCATGGTACTGTGAATAAAGAACAAATGCAGGTTCTAATGGGCATCATCTCCCCTCTACGTTTACTATCATGAATATTTTACGCTCCAAAGGGGATCTGTGGAGGTTGTACAATCTTGTGGGACAATGGCGAGCAGTACAGACAGTTGTGTCCTATATAGTTTCCTTCGCTGAGACACAACAGACTGACTATGCCATGCAGTTGCCAAACTGTCACATATTTTTCAAGAAAGCTAATTTCCTGTGCCTACCAGGAAAAGAAATACAAATAGTTGCCCCACATGAGCTAAAAATGATGAGATACAGGGACTAATCCCAGAATTCATTAATTTTTTTCTATGGTTGTTTCCAATAGGGATTCCTTGTCATGGGAAAATGAGACCATCCCAGCACCTTGCTTGAAACTTTATTTGCCCTTGCACAAATCTAAAGACAAAAAAGATCCTACCATTTTCATGTATCTGGAGTCTTTAGTGTAAGTATGGTTGGTTTTAATTTCTGCTGAACACTGCTGCAGCCGTAACTGCTGATGTCCTGATCGACCTAGTCATTCACTTCACCTGTATGGTGAAGTGCGAGGGAAGAGAGAAAAGTGCATATAAATCATTTGGTAAAATATGCTATAGGTTAACAGCTCATTTACCTTAGGTTATTCAAATTCCATTTAATTAATTGCTCAGCATAATTACAGGGTGGCCCAACTTTGGTAAAACCTTCCTGATATATAAGCTGTGTTATTGTTCTGTAGGTATATATATATGTGCGTGTGTCTATGCCCTGAAGCATTCTCTTATCCACGTGGAAAGCAGAATAGTCGTTAGTGTTCTCCTTGGAGTTTCCATCAAATGGACATGGTAGAAGCCCAGAGAGAATTTATTTCCCCTTTCTGGCACAGGTGGTAAACTTGGTATCAAAGTCCGTGCATTCTCAAAAACCTGTGACAGACTTTGAAAAGCCCCCAGGGATCACTGTGCCTTGTCAGTATCCCTGAGCCTGCTTCTGTATTTCCTTGCTGCCAGTCACTGGCTCACAACACCCATGAGAGAGACTTGTTCTGCAGCCAACAGAGGCTTCGTGAAATAGAAACATGGTGATTTATTTTTACTAGTTCAGAGGAAGCACAGTGCCTAGCACGTGTGCCCTGCAGAGGTTCCTGACCTTCTGAGGTCTGAGAGCTTCCCATTCTGGTTTTTCTTTTCACAGTGCTGACGCTGTTTTTTTGTAAGCGCTACTCTTCCTCTTAGAGAGAAGGAGGATCTCACAGAAGCACATATTTACCTTGCACACGGGGTTTGATTTCCTTCTCTGTGGTTACATCGGATGTAATTTGGCTTGGTGGGATGCTATACTGTTGATTGGGTTTTGGGTTGGGTTTCTCTTTTTTGGAGCTCTAATCATAGGAGACAGCTTTTGATCTGTTTGGTGTATAATTAAGCTGTATCTATTGCTGTCCCTTTTCTACAGAGTGACTGAGAGAATGAATGAAAATGTACTGGGAAATGCACTTGGGGAAAAAAACAACTAACCTTTTCAGTTGCGTTACAAACTCTGAGAAAATCAGACGTGGAACTGACGCGTTGATATAATTTCTATGGTATCAGATTCCATCTCCTCATAAAATCTAAATGTACAGGATCCACCCAATCAATCTAAGAAAAGATGAATTGCTTTAAAATTGTGGTGGTGCTTAGTAGCAAGTACAGTCATTGTATTTTAATTACGAGGTTGTAATTTTATCAGGCCACGTGGATGTATGTCTACTAAGCAGCCGTTTGATTACATATTGTGTTGGATTTTTTTAAAAAATCCAATGTAAGCACAAGGCTGCATATTAAAATTAATTTTTAGTACAAGGAACCCATCCTAAGTTTACCCAGTTATTTTACTGCGTTATCTGCCAACTAACATTCACTAATCACAATACTACTCTTTAACCAAAAGTATAATCCACCCCAACACTGTGCATTACATCATTGTGTGCTTTAAAAATCCTATGTCTACATCATACACCCATCCCTTCTCCTGGTTAAGCAGAAGTGACTATCTGAAACTCAAATGAATATGCAAGTGCAAGCGTAAAAAACACAACCCTAGCAAAGCAGGAAATCAGAACAATCCAAATCTTGTGCTTGGTCACCTTTTGCTTCTCTGTCTGTGCTGTTATTAAGGCACAAGCTCACTTCTGCTGGCATCCAATTACTGTACCCTGTAGACTGGTTTATGTGACTAATCCCATGTGTCTAAGGAGACATTCGCCCTACTGATGCAATTTCTCAATTTCTGCTGAAATTAAACAAGCCCAGCTGCAGCTTGTCCTTTAAATACACACGGACCTGGTCTCCGTCCAGATTTTGTATGAATATAACTACTGCAAATAGGTTTGGGGTTTTCTGTATTTTTCTGAAGCAGTTAGGAAATTGAAAGAAATTAGCTTAAAAGAAAAAGAAAGGGGGAAGTTTTAGTATGGAAAAGGAAAAGTTTCTATATGAAGTCTTGATTTGCAGTCTTTTTGCTGGGGCAGGGAAACGAACCAAGAACCTAGCAGTCAAATACTTACAGTTTTTCAGAAACAATAGTGTGGCACACACAATTACTGTGTATTAGTAGCACAGCTAATGCTAGTACGAACCTTGTAGTAGCTCAGCTTATGCAAATACATACAGCTTGGTATGGGAATGTACTTGCATAGCCTTCCTATACTGGAATATGCTGCAAGTGCAGCATAAAGGACCTGACAGACTCTTATGGCATTTTATACCAGTTCAGTTATGGAGAGGCGTTAATAGCACCTGTGTTGCCAAATTTGCACTGGTTGCATTGTTTAAGCTACAGCTTTACCTGCAGTTAGAAGCAAGTGCTATTCTTTTTGCCATCAGATCAATTCCCTGTGAGGTTTAATTAGAAAGATTATTACTTATTTTGTAACTCTGGATGATGCATCAAGATTTCATACTGAAGAACATTAATCTCCTGAGTAGTTGCTATCAAGGATCACAATGGATTTTCACAATGCTTTCTCTTACTCTCCTTGTTCAGAGAAGATCCTGAAGCTCTTTTAAAGAAAAGAGTTTGTCTTTCACCACCACCCTTCTTATTTTACCGCACTTTTCCAAGGTAAACTTTGTCTAGTGAAGAGTAAAATATTACTCTTTCTTTGGTACCTTTTTCGATCGCAGCCTGTCAGAAGGTGGCTTGTTTCCCATGCTCAGATCAATACTCCGAGCATTTACATTGGATTTTGTATTTCACAGTTTGTCCATCAGGGGAATGTTGCAATGTTGTGCTGCATATGCTTGGCTTGTCTGTCCCTGATGTGGCAGGTTTCTTAAAGACACAACCCCTTAGCCAAAGAATGATATTTTAAATTCAGACTTTCTCAGAATCGTAGTTTCTTGCACTATTCTATATATTAATAGAAAACACTTGCCAATATATAAGCTTATAGAATACATCTTCCTTGTTTCAGACTCAGCAACAAATTAAAAGTTAATTTAAGACTCCAAATCTTAAATTGAAAGACTCAAAATCTTTCAATTACCCTTCTTGAGGCGTTCCTCATCTCCTGTGCTGCACAGGTAGTGTGATTTTTAAAAGCAAATGGGAACTCAGGAGATAAGTCTGACCTTTCAGCTGTACTTTAGGAGGATGCAGTAATTCCTCAGTGATTTTTAATGTACACTGCTTTAGGAATACTGAAGGAAAGAAATATTCTAGTAGGATTTGTTTTCCAGCTGAAGAACAGTTTCTTTCTATGTTAAATGAGGTAGTGAAAACAAATAGTATGCCATCTGGCCAGCCTACCTGAGTGCTTTACCAGGAGGTTTTTAGACATTCCCTCTGCCAGTTCTCAACTTCTTAAGTCCTATATTACTAAAACACTTTCTTTAACCAATTTTTCTTATCTGTCTAGGAATTCTCTTATTCCTCCAGCTGAATTAGGATTTTTTAAATCTGCCACTCTTTTGCAAAGATTTAGGTTGTCTACTGTTATTGTTATTTCTCCTCTGAATTACAAAATCTCTAGTGTTCCCAGTGTTCTCTCTAAATCAGTTATATAGAGGAATAGGCCTCCACATTATCTGCAAAGCTGATATTCTCAGGGGAGAGGATAACATTGAACAGCCTTAATATGTACCAGGGAGTTCTCATTCTTGGAACAGATTGTGACTGAAAGGAAGGGTTTAACTGCTTTTCAGTACTTGGAAAGATGTCAGATGTTTTTCTTTTAGATCATATTTTCTGCTTCAGATTCTCAAAGGAAGAATATCTTGCAAAAAAGATAAATCTTTAACGTAGCTCTGTAGGTAATGAAGTACAGATGTAAATGCTGCAATAAAACACAATTTTTATTGCTGAATTGCAACTTCTAATATTTTTACTTAGTACAAAACAAGCATTCATTCACAAGTAATTTTGAGTGCCTGCATGACAACTCGTTTGTGAGGAAGCATTCATACGACGACCCAGTAATTCTGGTTTTTGTTATTTATATTTAATACTCATAAAACCATAATCATATCTTACAGATGCAGTTTTCTGAGCACAGTGTAAAGAGGAAAAGAAGAGAATCCCTTGTGCCAAACAGCTTACAGTCCAAATCCTCGTAATTTTACTCCACATGCAATTAGGAAATAGAAGCACTATCACGGGAATTAACTGGCCTGTCACACAGTACAGATAGCATAGTTATATAAAATTAAATGATAGTTCATGAAGTGTATGCATATCAACAACTTATCAAATAGTTTTGAACAGTGCAACTAACTTGGAGGCCACCCGCCCAAGAGCTGTGGCTGCCTTGCTATAGCTCACAGGCACAAGTCTCCGAGCAGCTAAGAAGAAAAGTGGGACACATAAACATGTTTTAAAAACAGAAGAAAACTGGAAATCTGTGGATAAAAGTAAAAAAAGCAGTGCAGAATTAAAAGCAACTTGCAAAAAGCATCTTGAGTAACAAGTACTCCATCAAATATAGACATAAGGCAAAAGAAAAGAACAATGAAATAAATCAAGATAGATTGGTTAGGGAGTAGCAGGATGGCTTAAGTGGTTACTTTGTCTGGTTTTACAGGGGAGGCAGATGGAGATCTACTAAATCTGGGATTGTTTCCCCGGAGGCAGTAACAGGGAACCTAGAAAATGTACAGGCATATGAGGTACCTGGTTGTAAATGTCAGATTCCCTTAGAGTTCCCTTAGAACTGAAACTCAAGAGATGCACACAGCTGTGAGTTTTAAATTAAGGAAATCAGTGATGTTTCAAAAGCTGTAAAGAAAAACAACGCTACAGAACTGCAACAAAAAAAAAAAAGAAAAGCAAATGGGACAAATGAGGATCTGTATGTCAGAGGGAAAACACTTAGAAAGTCTTTTGAAGCAATGTTGTGAGAAAATCACAGAAAAATCTAGGACAGGGACATGGATTGAAGCACGGATCGTACTTTAGTCATCAGAAGGTCTTTCCTCACCACACCACACTTCTTGCATGCATAAAAGTAAGTAGCCAAATGTTCAGCGGTGTTTTTTTAGAGATCTGTTGTCAGACACTAATTTCAAAGACCACAGAAATGGGTGGAAATCTTCAGAAATAAAAAAAAGCAAACACCCCTCAAGTGTTTTCTTCACATGGACTGCCCATCCATACTCAGTTAAAATCAAGAGAATATGAGTTCAGAGAATCTGGGCCAATTACTCTGGGAAAGAAGACACCCTGAGGTAATCACTGAGACATGTCTATTGCAAGAAGAATTGGTGTGTAACAGAGAGGAGCTACCAACATAGCTGCCTGTTTCTACATCTGGTCTCACAATTTCTGAAGTATTTTTTACTGAAACATTTCTCACCAAGGCTAACATCAAACAGGTTACTGGAGACAGCCAACTGAAATGGAAACACCTGGGTTCATTTCCATTGGTGTAACAAGCCAAAGTATTTGTTCTTCTTCTTGTTCCCTGTATTTTTTGCCCTATGGGATGACCACAAGGGTAAACCAGCATTTGAGACATTAGGACAATAATTTCATAGACCAAAACCCCCCCGAAAAACCAAACCCATATTCATACCTCAAATGCCCTGTTGGTGCTTAGACGCAGCTTTGTTTTGAAGAGGATGATAACTCATAAAAAGTACAACAATCAAGTAGAGGAAGGCTTCCTCAAAGTAAGTATGAGACCTTTCTCCTTTAGATCAGTGTGGAGTTTCCTTCTTTTTGGAAAGAAAAAGTTACTTAGAGTTCCCGACCTCTTTCACAGGGTGAATCATGGCCATGAAGGTTACTTGAGTTGTCTCAGTGGTGACTTGTTACAATCTGATACAAAGTATCACCCAGCTTTAATGTTGCCGTTCCCTGTGGCAGGAAACACTTCCCAGCTTTGGGGATTTCCTTAACTGATTTTTGGGGTGTTGCCTTCCCTGAGAGGTTTGCTTCTGTGCAGCATTCTGCGTGGATCTATTCCTTTCAGAACATACATGCACCATGCCATCTATTCTCAGGCAGGTGTTTTAAAACACAAAAATCTTCTACGTTTATTTTGGTAGAACCAGATTTAAAGTTTCGAATAAACTGAAATGACAAAAAGGCAATCTCACTCAGCATACCTTGTTCCTACTCCACATAGAGTATAGGGGACTTTACTGAGGAGAGGATCCCACCTCTACCTGTTTTTTTGTAAGTTGTTTATGCAGTTTTCTGTGGAAATGCAGCAAGCAGCATCCTCTCCTTTCCACAAGTTTCCTCTGAGTTTACAGCCCAGTTGTCTCCTCCTAAGCTCCCCTACGTTACATCATTTTCCTGGTGCTCACACCACTGTTACAACTCATAGGAAATACTTATCGGATAACAATTCTGTGATTCCATGACTTTCAGTGCGCTCTCAGTGGCTGACAGAGATACTGAAGTGACAGAGGCACTGAAGATTTTCCAACTTTCCTACCTACACCGCTTTCTAGACACAGCATTTGATAGAGAGTGGGAGTCAGGAATGGCAGGTTGCATAGTGGAAGACCTAACTGAAATACTTCATTAAAGTATTTACAATCGCAGGTTCAACATTGCTGTTTCTGATGAGAACAGTCCTTTCAAAGATGGGTCCAAGATACACATTCACAAAAAGTGTTTGTCTACTGTCCACCATTACATCGCGCCGTGGGAAGCTGACAGCATTCACTGACTTCTTATATTTGTTTTTTTTAGTGAAAAGTAACTCATGAGCCTACTGAAGAGAAATGCATTTGTTCTCAGAATTGTTCACAACGTACGCACAGGGGTTCTTAAGCGTTTTCCTCTTATCAGTGAATATGGGGCATGGTCGCTGTAGACCACCTTTCAATTTGAGATTGAATAACATCTCTATGGCAACTACAAGAGCTGCTTATTTGGAAAAATAATACTGCATGAACATACTACTCTTAGTTCTTTACACTAGGACTTAACAGTCGGATATGAAGAGATAGTTGCCGGCTTTTTTTATTTTCGTTCCTGATGGATATTTTGTGATTTCTGAACATATTTTGGAGACAGGTTTTCTAAATCACAATAAGTTTGTACTGAAAAGGGCTAAAAGACATAAGATAATCAAATACGACAGTGGTGGTTATTGCTAACGTGCAGTATAGCACATGGATATTCCTTTTCAAGATAATCCATTTGGAGTCTGACTGACCTCAATCCTGCCCGCCTGGAATTTTACACTGTTTATGAGCTGAGTTGCTGAAGGGGTCATGTACACTCACCGTTCCTTTACAACTGGTTCAGTGCTCCCCATTTAGGTAGTGGTTTCTTCCTACTGTGTCATCTGTCCTCTGATTACAGGTTCACACAAACTGAGCATTTCTGGGAAAAATGAAACGTGTCCTGTTTCCAGATTCTGATTCTCTCTGTAGGAGATGTCAGCAAATCTTTCAAAAACACTTGGTGATTCTTTAGAGCTCAGAATTCTGCAGAAGAACTTTGTGGTATGTTAAGCGCCACAAGAAGGGCTTTATTCATGTTTCCACCGGATGATTAATTCACACTGTGAAAATTTCCTGAACTGCAGTATAAAAGAAGTTATTGAACGTAAGACTGTAAACAAGATATGATGCAATTCTTCACGGTGTTTGGTGGCACTGCCCTTCTCCAAAAGCTGAAGTTAAAATACAGCGAGAATGTTTTCTCCAGTGTTAAAGGTTTTTGCTTTGCTTTCTCCAGGGGAACAAGAAGCGCAGGACTTCCCCAGTTTGCATCATGTTATACAGGAGGGATATGTGAACTCTAAAATGTTTGTACTTGAGCTTGTAGTAATGTTAATGTTTCCTCGTTGCTATTATTACGAGATGTGACGTTTTCTAATGTTAATGGTTGTACTTCAGAAACGGTGTTGTACTGTGGGCTAAACAGAACGTACTGGCGATGCTCCTCGTCCTGCACCACTCACAAGTGGGGTGACAAAGCCTCGCTGGCGCGCTGGTTAAATTCAGGGCGCAGAGAGGAAGCCCTGAGAATCCGAGGCTGAGGGGGAGCGGCACGAGCACAACAAGCGGAAGGCGCGGTGCTCCGGCTGCGCGTCTCTGAAGTCTGCTGCTCCTGGGGCGCGGCTGTAGAGAAGTCTTAGATGAATCGGAAAACACTGGGGCGACCGGGTGGGAGCCGCCCGCGGAGAACTGAGCGCGAGCCCTCAGCCCTGCGCCTCTCGTCCCGCACCGCGCGGCCGCCCCGCCCTACCTGAGCCCGCCGAGGCGGGGCGGGCGCATGCGCGCGGAGGGGTAGCTGCGCGCGAGCCGAGGGGTCCAGAGGGGCTCCGGACGGGGCGCGCTGTTTCCCGCCTTCTCCTGTGACAGCAGCGGCCCAGGTAAGGTGCGGGCACTCCGCGCGCGGTGTTACGGCGTGCCGGCGGGCGACCGAAACGGGAGTCGGGGCGAGCGTGAGTCGGGGTGAGCAGAGCAGCCTCACATTGCGTTGAAGCACCCAGCCAAGCCCTCCGGTCAAACTTTGCTGGAGCGGAGGGCGGAGGCGCAGGTTGCCGCAGGTTGCGGACGGCGGAGCGCAGGTGCGGAGAGCGGAGCCGCAGGTTGCGGGCAGTGGAGGGAAGGTGCGGAGAGCGGAGCCGCAGGTTGCGGGCGGTGGAGGGAAGGTGCGGAGAGCGGAGCCGCAGGTTGCGGGCGGTGGAGGGAAGGTGCGGAGAGCGCAGCGTGTGTCCCGGGGTTTCTGCCCGCCTGGTGGGCTCCTCTCACAGCCCCGTCTGTCCTCAGAGGAGACCCGGCGCGTCGCTATCTGGGTCAGACGGGTCTGGAGCGGTGGGAGAGATTTGCGTAGCGATTTCCCTTACCTCGCCAAGGTGTGAGGCTGCACGGAGCTCTCTTTTCTTCCCGTGCTGACCGACTTCTAGAAAATAAAATAGTGGCCCGAGCATAATTAGGTTTCCTCGTTCCGTAAATCCCGCCGGCTTTGAGAAGGGTAGGTTTTTTCGCCAAAGGAGGAATTAACCTACATGAAGGAGTCATCCTCGATGAGCTAATGACCGCTGAGGAGTGCGAGTACTTGACTTGACAGGCTTCTCTACCACAAGCCCGTGGACGGTGGGCTTAGCATGTTAGAAGTCCTGGTGACACTCTCTTGCAAAGCAGAAGGAAAAGTGGGTGCGAGGTAGTGTTTTCTGTGGGTACAGACACGAAATGTCCTTGTTCCTGAGGAACTGTCAGGATATTCGTGCATGTGCGAATACTTGTTTGTTTTCTGTTGGTTTTTGACTCCTTAAATAAACGAGTGAAATCTCTTCATGCGTTTTAAATCTTCGGGGCACTAGGTCTTTGTTGTTACATGTAAATGGAAAAGTTAGAGAAGTGTGGCACTGTGAGTACTCCAAAGTTTAAACAAACCTTCAAAGTGAATGCTTTGCTGCAGTTATTCCCTACTTAACGGGAGGAGAGACAAGGTGGTTTTATTTCCCATTCTGTTTGTTGTGCCTTCAGAGATGTTCTTCACGAAGTAAAAAAACAAAAGAGCTGCAGAATGAGTCCTCTATTACTGTCAAGAACCTGCAGGTTTTCTTATCTGAATGAAATGTAGTATGAAACAGTTTTGTAAAAGCACTGAAGTTGGTGGGATGTGTCTGTGTGGTTACAGTAAATGTAGATGAAGCTCTGCTAACTGCAGCTCCAGAGTAAAAGGTAACGGGAGGACACTGTTTAGATGCCAAGGCTGGTGAATGTGGGGAGAACCTACTCTGAAGTGTCCTTCTATCATGGCAGCTTTGTGATCATTAGTGGATGCAGCCACCCCCCATTTCTTACTTGCATTCTCAAAAGGAGGAAAAGGTGCCTCTTTGCGCTGTCCAAAGCGGATGCTAGGTGGTTTTCAATGAGCTATGCTTCTTCTCCTTTTCCAAATAAATAATCCTGTGACTCCTTTTGGCTTACTGGGAAAGCGGTTTCTGAAGTTCCTGTTTCTGAAGCAGGAATGAGTTTTTTCGGTTTCGAAGTATTCCTCTGTGGGCACCAGCTTTTTCCTGGTGTTTGGTCTTGTGTTCCTCACACCTTTTCCAGTGAGCAGGGCTTGATGTGTTTGTGTACACCCACAAGTTATACACAGGGAATTGTGAAACTGATCACGTTACTGACTTCTTTTTCTGTTGTTTGATTAAATAATCCATAAAGTTGCAAGAAATTAGAAAGGAAACAATCCTCTTACATGATATCCTCACTAAATTGCAGAGTTCCTGTGTGTTTTCTCCAATGGATAGTATAATGGATGCTTTGCTAAACTTAAAGGTATTAACAGAAAACTAGCTGGTGTAATAAGACCATACTGTCTCGCCTCTTTATGCGGTAGCGGGAGCTGTCCATGGCCCCTGAACTCTGACCGCTGTTCACCAGGGATGAGCATACTCACAACACTATCAGTCTCTCTCAACCAACTGTTCTTAACAGTCTGCATCTTTTTTTTAACTCTTTAGCATTTTTTTCTAGCAAAGTTTTAATTGAGAAGGTGTCTTCTTACTTAAGTACAGTTGCTCAGGGATAAGGTGGAATAAAAGCAGGAAAAAGCCTTGTGGAATATAATTGTTTGGGGGAGGGTGGGCTTGCTAGTTATTTAGCTTCACAAGTCCTAGGATTTCAAACAGCAGTGAGGATTGATGCATAAAGCATAACAGATGTCTTTACTCTTCAGGTTATCACATGGGACAGCGGTTTGAGAATATTTCTTCTAAGAGTCAGAATTTATGAAATGAGACATTAGTGTTATTTTTAAAGTGAGCATATGGTGCAGCTGTGGTAGTCTCAAATCCTGAAACATTCTTCAGGCTACACAGGGATGTAACAGTATGGAAGTGGAGTGCAAGGTTCTCTCTAGTGCATTGAAATATGTCATGAAGCTTAGGTCATCTGTACTTAAAGGGGACAAAGATGACTTTGAAGTCTGAATACCTTGCTTTCTGAAATTCTGATACCACTTCATTATATGCTTTAAGCCCATTTGAAGTCCTTGAGTGCCAACTTGTAGCCGACAAATATTTCAGTCCTGTAAATTTTCTATTTCATTCAGAAAACAGTATATATGCCATCCATCAAGATACAAGCATGAATATCTTATCTGACGTGTTCTACTCTGTACTACCTCTGATGCAGCAAAGGTAAAAGCAGGTGTTAAATATCATAATATTCCTGTTAAAAAAGAGGAAGTTCACCCAAATCCATAGGCTGTAATGGCATGCTTTGTCTTCAAGCTGATGGCTGCACAGAGAGTTGAAAGTATTAGAGGAACTTCACGCTCCTGTGTGACTCTGATATCTGCACAGATTTGTAGATTTTAAGCAGATGCTCTGACTTGTGGAGTCTCCTTCTCTGGAGATGTTTAAGACCCACCTGGATGTGTTCCTGTGCGACTTGGTCTAGGTGATCATGCTGTGGCGGGGGGGGGTTGGACTAGATGATCTTTAGAGGTCCCTTCTAATCACTAATGATTCTATGATTCTCTTGCAATCATCATATTTTATGAAATTGAGCTAAGTTTTTCAGAGTTATGAATCCTGCCAGTCAACTTTGGCAATGGTATTTTTTCATTTCTAGATGTGTGTTCTTATCAGACCTTCTGCAGTAATTGTGTTTAATTTCTTGAATGCAAAGCATAGAGTCCTCGCATGCGTGTTGTGCATCTACCATGAAACTGTGATTTTTTTTTTTCTTATGCATTAGTTAAAGCTGACATGGCTTTATGACATGAACATATTAATTGACCTGTTAAAAATTCATTAGAGAAGCTGAGCTGCTGAGGCTTGTAGAAACAGAAGCCTTGTAAACCAATCTAACTATATCAGTGCAGTTTCAGTCCTTTGTTTATCAGTGCTGGTACCTTACCAATTCACTGCTGTTGAACTGCCAGGTGGATCTTGTTGTGACTAGTGGAGCTAATATGCCCCAGAGCACATCAGAATCGTGCTGTTTATGTTATTGACAGCTATTTGGATACGAGTAAAATAGGCTGTTTTAAAAACATTGCAATTGCTTCATTCCTCAGTGAAATGATTCAGTAACACCGTATATAGGCAATGGATAATAAGAAATCAGTGGGAAGGTTTAGCTAAATGTGAATATGCATAGAAGTTTAGATACCTAAAATCCTTTTCATCTCACTTGGTATGCCGATTTTTTTTTTTAACCAACATAGCTTTCCCTGTTCAAGGGTTCCATAAGGTTTTAAAATGTTGCCTTGAACACAGACATTGAATAAAGCCATTTAAGTTTACAAATAGGTGTAATGCACTTCCTTCTGTGCATCAGAATGCGGGATCTGCGGAATTATGCATCTTGGTTCACAATTGTCTAGACTTTTTCTGGTTATTTTATTGTGTGTTCTGATACTGATAAAATTCAGGGATATACTGGGCAGCGTTTCATTACTCTCACCTTTCTATTGGCAAAGTGGAGCAGACATACCAGTGCTTGAAAGCAAAAAGGACTTGGGATGCTCCTGCAACATGCAGAATGAAGGAGAGGTAGTCTTGTCTCCTAGAGCTCATTGAATCATGCTGAAAGATGTCTCACAAAGTCTTCACCTGCAAACAAACTGCAAAGCTCAAAGCCAGTCCACTCTGTGATATGATGGTGTTCACTGCATTACTTGCATGTGTGTGTCAGGGAAGGAGAGCCTTGTAAGACTATATATCTTGTAAATATGTAACTGCTTGTTACAGGCACTGAAGAGCAATTCTATACGTGCTGTGATATTTTTACAGTTGGTAAGTCTTTTGGTTCATCACGGCAGCTAAAATGCTGCTATTGTACTCCTGCCAAAAGTGTCTTCTCCTGCCAAGTCATTCATAATCGATTTACTTATTGGTGGCCAGTGCCACCTACTGAATCTTAAAACTAAACTTGTAAGATCTAATGAATTTCATAGACTCATACAATCAGTTATGGCATAAGTGGTTCATGTTGTTCTGTCTGTGCTTATGCAAGTTAGGTTAAACATATGGTAGGAGATTGTGTTTTAACAGCATGTGCTGTTGAGTTTTAATTGGACACTTACAGAAAATCACTCTGGCTGGAAAAGACCCCTGGGATCATCGAGTCCAACCATCTACCCTTCCTTACAATTTCCCTCCTAAATCATATCCCTCAACACCTCATCCAAATGATCTTTAAACATATCCAAGGACGATGACTCAACCACCTCCCTGGGAAGCCTATTCCAGTGCTTGACCACCCTTTCTGTGAAAAAATTCTTCCTAATATCTAAAGCTACCCTGTTGTAACTTGAACCCATTCCCTCTTGTTCTATCACTAATTGCCTGTAAGAA
>JAOXOE010000602.1:10734751-10761884 GCA_028565055.1 Phoeniculus purpureus
CCCCCAGGTCCCTTTCTCCTACACTGCTCTCCAACAGGTCAGTCCCCAACCTATACTGGTACCTGGGGTTGTTCTTATCAAAGTACTGCTCAATGCTTCTTTCAGTAGGAGATCACAAAGATTAAAAATTTCCTTGAAATTGCTCAGAATCCTTCAAGTTTGAAGACTGTAAGGGAGTGAGCTGAGTCTGGTCATCCTCCACACCTGCCTCTTGGTTGTCCTCTCAGACAGCTTAATACTTTGCTGTTTTTTACAGTAGTTGCGTTTCTTGATTCTTATTTCTTTTGCTTGTTGAGCTTAGGATCTGACCTTCTTGTGTATGTGATCCACGTCTTCCTTATTGGTTGCAGCCTGGCTCTACAAAATGCAAGAGTGGCCATTGTCCACTCTTGACTCACCCAAAGTACTCACACCTAAGTTTTTAACTGCTGATTTTAGTTGCTTTGCCTTAGTGTATGTAGAGATTTATTGGATTGTGAAATTCTATCTCCAGAATTGCAGGAGTTTGCTGTAATTGTAAAACAAATTGACTAAGTTAAAAATCTGTACCACGACTGCCCTGCAACGCAAGTGTGCAAGGTAGTTAAGTCTGTTATTAAAAAAGAAGTGAAGGCTGAGTCAGGTTTTCACAGGGCTGCCATGCTAGAAAATTAAATATTGATGTCTTTCAGATAGCAGTGCCCACCTCTTAGTAGAAAACACTTATCTGCTTGAAATATCTTTAGTATTTGACAGTATTTTATTCAAAATAAGGCTAACGTTAGAGCCTAACAATGCAAAATTATATGCTAAGATGACCCTTTAATTAACTCTCATTCAGTTTCATGTGATTTATAACTCTGACTCTTATGTAAAAATGATATATGACTTAATGAACTAGGAAGCTGGAAGGTCTTCACACCTCGAGTTGTTTACTGGGTTTCCCTAACTAAGTGACTGCTGTGCTGGAGGAGAAGAAAGTACCTGCATTCATTTATTATGGCAAGGACATAAAAGTCACTGTTGCTGTGACTTACAGTTGTTTGCTTCCCTGTCACAAATACAATTAATTGGAGCGAGGAGGGAATGCGGCTTTTCCATAAAGCATAGAAATAGCAGGTAAGAATGGCAATGCATATGTAATCTTTCCTGCTTGAACTTAGCTTAGTGCAGCTGATTCAAATACTCGGAATCTAGCCCTAAATTTTTCTTGATGTTGGAAGAATGACATTTCAACAAGATTTAGTTCCAGTATCAGGGTGCAAACCCCGTAGCGGGTGAGCTGTTTATGTGCACTAAGGGATTTAGGGGGATGTGTGTTTTCAAATGTCTACTTTGTCTACTTAACTAACTTTTTTGAAGAAAGAGGTAATTGTGTGCTCTATTACTCCTACACCTCAGGTTACACCTCCAGTTACAATTCTGCTACTTTCAGACTATTTATGTTTACAAAATCTGGTACGTGGTGGTTCTGGTGTTCTTAACTACAGTGTTGTAAACACACATCTAGTTAAGGCTTTGTCATAGCTGGCTTGGGGAGTTTTAGGTAACTGGGGAAAAAAATGACACTCCTTTTCCAAGTGTCATCCAAGCACTGGCAGTGGGTCTGAATGTGCAGGTGGGCTGTGTGGGTCATTGTTGTATTTATATGTCTGGCTTTTGGGCACTGGACTCGTAGAGGTACCAGTAGAAGATAAACTGTGATTTGCCATTTTCCAATTGCAGTTTCTGCTTACTTTGTGAATGCCATTGTTGAAAGTATTCAAGGAGCTATGCAACTTTCTGAGGCTTGTCAGAGCTTGAGAAATTGGTGAAAAGCAAAGGTTACTGCTGTTGCAAAGATAGATGAATCCTCTCAAACTCTGTGCTTGGTGATGTGTTAGCCTGTAATTCTAGAAGTGAAATATAGAAGCTTTCCCAGCACTTCCGAGGTTGTTGCAACTTCTGGGAAATCTCAAACAAGCTGTAATTTCTACTAGAACCTTCAAGAAGGGTGTTTTTTTGATATGTAATAAGCATCTTGCTCAAAATACAAGAAACATCAAAGAGCCATTTCCAGAATACAGTAAGGAGTGTCAATGTCATTGAATGGTTCTGGAAGTACTTGCTGCCAGAATGGCCCATTTTACAGAGCAGTTACCTTCATGCCCAATGTGCTGCTGCAGAGGGTGATCTACTTAAATCCTCCATCCAGATTTGGAAGGAGTATTAAAGGTTGAAATTCCAGCCTTGTGACAGTTTCAAAACAGTTGTGGTGGTAGTTATTGGTTCTCTTCTTGGTTCTCTTAGCTCTGGCTTTGCTACAAGGTAGGCTGAGGCCACCTACTGAGAGGGGCTCTGCATTTGAATGAGTATTCCATAAGTAAATGGACTTTCTAGTTTAGGTCACTTAAAATAGGAAAGACTTATGGTTATTACAAAATGCAAGGACCTGTGCTAAGGCATTATAATTGAGTAATACCTACAGATGCTATTTAGATAATCCAGCATTTTCATTCTTCTTTGGGAATGTCTTGTCTGATTCCAAATGGGCTCATCTTGGCTTAACTCGGGATATGGTCAGTTATACTTTGCAAGATGGTGTGTTTTGCAGGGAGTTGAGATTTATTTATGTGTTATTCTAGGTAGATACGTTGGTGAGTATATGAAGGTAATAGGGTAGCACTGATAATATCTTTATGTACAGCAGTATTTGTGTCCCTGCTGTCACTGTGAGATTATTGCTGAACTAGTCAACTGTTCTTGTTCCTAACTCCAGCCTTGTTCAAGGCACAGATACAATGATTGTATCTGGCTCAAATAATGCTATTATATTTGCACCTGTGGGTCCCCCTTTTTCTGTTGCGTGCCCACTGATCCACATGTGCAGAAGCATTTATGAGATCAGAGCCTAAGCATATTATTGTTAAACGTAATTAGATGTTTGACTCTAACCGAAGTGCAATTTCTTCAAGTGTCACCCAATATGAACTGAAGAACAGGAATGACTGTTCACTGCAAATTAATGGTGGCCTTGGGGAAGTGTTTCCTCAGCATCTGAGGTCTTCAGGCAGCCCTAGGAGTTAGATATATAAAGTTAAATCCCAGCAAGACCTACACAAAGCCCAGTGTTGGCAAAGCAATAATTTCAGTTGTCACTGCTGAACGTTCTGTGACTGAGGACACTTGGAAATCCATTCTGAAGTGACAGAATTTAAAATTGAGAAATGGGGACCATGGACAACCACTAAATGTAAAGTATTCCTACTGGCACAGTTTACTTCTAAAGAATAAGCATTTTTTCCTGTTGTCATGGTTTTAAAAAAGCCAAGGACAATATTAAGCAGTTAATTTAGCTGAGGTGCCAATGGGCAGAAATAAAAACAATACAGGGAGGGATTGAAAAGAAACCACTTATGAACTGCAGGCAAACCCCAAAATTCACTCATTTTGTGGAAAAAAAAAAAAAAGGCAACAGGACATTTAATTCACTTCACACAAAACCTCCCCCCCACAGAAAGACACACATGCAGACATACAGAGATCCATCACAACGTTCTTCCATAACTGCACCAAACCCTCAATGTCCAAACCATAAAAAGGGAAAGTAGATCTCCAACCGTTCCTGCTCCTGGGGAAGCATGGTGCCCATAAAGTTCATGCTCACGTTGCTCAATGTCAGTGGGTATTTTAAAGTCCAGTTCTCTGTTCCATGTGCTTCCACACCACTGCCCCATTTCCAAAATGCCGACTCCTGTGGTCATGAACAAGGAGAGAGCTCTCTCAATTTCAGCATCTAGAATGGAATCTAGAATGAGGCTTTCTTTCAGTTGATCCAAAGGAAATGCATTCTCTCAGATGTGGAAGTGTGGAGTGGTGTGGGGGGAGATGGAAACCTGCAACTCCAAGCCCCTTCCTGCCAGCCCAACCCCCTTCTGTTTGCAGCTTTGATTTGCAGTTTTCAGTACCAGTAACAACACCATTTTAACCCACGACACCTGTGAAATAGATTAATCAAACAGTGGTATTTCACTGTTATTATAATGGTGATTTGCTGCCAATTTTGTATATCTGAGTGTTGGTGTTCACTGATAAATTATTCTTCTTAGTCTGTGTAAGAAATTTACAATGGTGGGGTCAGTTTGGTAAAGTATTTTCCAGCACATCAAACACTGGCTGTTGTACTGGCGCTGTTTAGGCTTGCAGAGTTTTAGGAACCTTGAGATTAGTGCTTATCTGTCCCAAAAAAGGACACAAATCATTTAGATTAGAAGTAATCTGATTGTATGGAAGTACAAATTATAGCACAAAGGCCATTCAAGTGGGTTAAGTGACCAGGGTTGGTAAACACCATATGACTGCTGATTGGTCGATGAAAGAGTATTAACTGAAAGATAATGATGGATTTTAATCCAAATCTGTAAAGCACAACAGTTGTAGTACCCAAATGAGTTCATTTTCCGGCAGCATTTTAGGACACTGA
This sequence comes from Phoeniculus purpureus, assembly GCA_028565055.1. Taxonomy (NCBI): domain Eukaryota; kingdom Metazoa; phylum Chordata; class Aves; order Bucerotiformes; family Phoeniculidae; genus Phoeniculus; species Phoeniculus purpureus. The sequence continues at coordinate 10,739,193 of JAOXOE010000602.1, forward strand.
TTTATTTGTCCCCAACTATTTCTCTTGTACAACAATTAATTGGAAACATAATGTATTATTCCTATAGAGAATGTAGACATTCCATACAGCTTTCTTTGATTTAATTTCTATTCTGCTTTCAGTAAATGAGTTTGTTATGATTTTTATGCACATTGGAGGAATGGCAGTGTTTTTATTTTGGTGTTCTGCAGCATTCTGGGGTAAATTGTTAGTGTGATTTGGTTTAGGAAAACCAGCTCGTGTCGTTCCTTCTTCATGTCTTCTATCAACAGACTATGAGGTATTGTTACTTAAAAAATGAAAAGAGGCCACCTGAACAACAGCTGTTCTATGTGTACTGGTTTCCAGAATGCATGCTTATGTTAAGGCGAATAAATGCTGTTTACTGATGGAAAATGGCATCAATTTGTGTAGTGCTGTTTCCTTTAGAGGGTTTATGTTTTTTTAAAGATGGGAATTGTATCATGAAACAGTGAATAAGCTGAGTTATTCACACTGAGTTTATGATAGCTTGAGTGAGGAATGGCAGATGTAATGTAGTTTAGGATGTGAAATGAAAATCTTAGTCTGTATTTATTAGTTACTTCAGTGCTGGGGGCTAGACTGCTATTGTTTTTTGTGGTTGTTTTTGAAATAAAAACTTAGCAAAGTTTCAGGTTCTCTCAATTCCACACACCTGAATGTATCTATAGGTCAGGAGCACCAGGGTACTATACTGTGGCTGAAGGTTCTGCTATAAATTCTGTAGATTTCATTGAATTATAGATAACTGTTAAGAAGCTTCTTTAATCTTGTTACTTAAGTTTTGTTTTTCTTTGGGTTTATTTTGCTTAATTTTTAGAACATAGTTTTTCATATAACAAAGGGGACATGGTTTCTTCCTGAAAAGAACATTTTGACTAAAATGAGTATTTCCTATTTGATTTATTTGGCTACAAACCAGGATCCTGCGAGGAGAATTAGAAACTGTAATTGGAAAATTTGCAGCTGTATGGAATTGGAAATTTCTTGTGGAAACTAGGTCGTTAATATCCATTCCTTTGCACGGATATGTTGTGGGATCTCTCTACTCCAGTTGCTTTCACATGTGGTTGCCTGGGGCAGGTGACAGTCTATTTCAGCTAATAGCTGAATTGGGTTTTCTTTGTTTATGTTTTAGATAAGGACTGACAAATATTTAAAAACAGCTTTTAATTGATGGCTTGTGTTACTGATCGAACGAATGAATTAATAATAGCTGAGGACCCTCACTGATACTTGCTGGTTGTTTAATTGCTATTATCAATTAAACAAAGAAACAAACATTCTTCACATTGCTTACATGTATTCTGTTGAATCAACTAGTTTTGCAGTTGCAGAGTCTCCATCTGGTGTCCAGGAACTGGTTTGATTACTGCTAGTGATGAGCTCAAATTGAGACAGGTGCCAAGAAGTGCTCTGGATAGGGGAAAAAAGGAAATACTACTGGTTTTTTATTGGGAGACTTCTTTAGTGTTGGAAAAAAAGATATTTTAAGTGATTTAAAACTCTTTTAGCAGAAACTGTGCTCAGTTACCTGCTGTTGAGCACAGTGTACCTTGACTACAGGTCAGCCAGGTGTCCTAATGGCAGAGAACGTTCCTCAGGGGTCTAGCAGAGGGGTTGTTTCAGTTTGTTCACAAGGATGTTTTGTATTAAGTCAGCTGTCTGCACATTGCAAAAAGATTACATTTATATTCCTTAATAAAATGTTTATGATGTTGAAAACCACCAAATGTCTCCAAGGAATGTGGCAGCTCAGACAAGGCAGGGATCTACTGAAATAAGTACAAAAGTCAGCTTTTCTGCTGTCTTAAAGTTGCTAAAGGGCTTTAAAAAGTGAATGACCAGAGAGAAATAGATCATGAGCGTAAGATGAGCTTCTGAAGGATAACTTGAGTGGAAGTAAAAGCTTCTTGATGTGCACCTCAGCATTTTCAAGTGCAGAAAATACATATTCCACTCACACTTCCAACTCTCTGGGGGTTATATTTATTCAGAGGAGATTAACGGTCAATTCTCAGTGTGACTGCCTTCATTAGAAGTTTATCTACTTGCAAATGATGTTTGTATTTTTTTTTTTTATGGGAGCAGTGTGCATGAATTTGTGTGAAAAATTCAGAGTCGCAGCTGTAAAATGAAAGGTGGAAAAATATTTACACTTCCCAAGGAGATGCCAGAGTTGCGTTCTGTGCTGGCTTGCAGCACAAGACTAACCGTGACTCGTGTTATTTCGTCAGGTCCTTTTTGTATTCAGTGACTTTATTGTGGTATTTCATGTAATGATAAATGTAATCAAATCTAATATTCAATCAAGCTGTGTGTTCTGGAGATTGCTGCAGTAGGATGTGTAGATTGGTGTTTGTGGTCTCTGCAGTGGAGGAAGCAGCCTGGGATGATTTTAAAGAAACTGAGAGTTGTGATAACAGTCTTTAAATCAGACTAAGGAAAACTTCTTTTAAGGAGCATAGAGCTAAGTGGTTCTTTGCAGGTGACTGGTGTACACCCTTCTACCCCGCCTCTGCTCCACGTGGTGTAAATGCTGGAGGAGGTTTTGCTGCCTGGAGATGTCTGTCTTCAGCCCATCTTCTGCTGGGCTTCCAGGAGGATGTCTGCTGATGCAGCTGTGTTGGCATGGGCTGTAGTACTAGGCACTTTTACAGTGTTGGGTCCCTGCAGAGGCTTTTGTAACCCCAATTTCTCATTACTGTGCAGCACAGACTTTCATTATCCCTCTCCTTTGTGTTCGGTTTTTCTGACATTAACAATTTAAAGCCAATTTGGAAGTGTTTTGAAATGTCTCTTCTTAGGAGGTGAGCTTAAGCAATACCCTTTTTTCGTCTGGACAGATAATGATGTAACCTTTACACTTGTGCCAGCGTGTACCGTGGACCTGGTGATTTAGATATATCCAGGACAAACGTACTGGTGGGTGTGCTTTTCTGTTTTCTCTGCTTGATTTAAGTCTTTATCAATCAAAGATCAAAAAGAGGCACAAGAAGAGATTTAATTAGGTGATTTAAGGAGAAAATGTGGAATCATTTAATGTAGTTTGAGTGCCTAGCAGCCTGGTGAGATTGCTGCGTTCTCTCTCAACCAGCTATAAATGGCTATGACGGATGAAGCGAGTAAGAGGAAGTTTACGCTGTTTGCGAGGCAGGCAGAAGTCACGCAGCTTCTGCTTTTTAATTGCCTTTTCTTTCCTCTGCGTGTATATAGCATGACAGCACATGAGAGAGAGCGTGAGACGACTCTGCAGAGATAAGTGGCTAGGGAAAGAGTGGGGCTGGGCAAGAAATGGTGAGGTGGACAACAGCTGTCAAAATGATAGTAGTTGAGAGATGCAAGGAGAGGAGGCAGAAAATTTCTTCAAGCAAAAAAAAACCAAACCTCTAAGTTTTGCACAATCTCATCTTGTTTCTTGGTCTCAGGTTCCCTCTGAGCTTGCGGACTGTATGTTCTTCTTGCCACTTGAGAATCCTTATGGTATTAGAGGTGGGTCCAGCAGCCTGTTATACCTTGTCCTGGTTTAGAGTATTTTGTGCTGGTTTGGATTTCCCAGGGTCTTTAAAACACAACAGAAAACTGAGGGCAGTATTATAGCAAATTAAAAAAAAGCCTTGTTTTATTAGCAGAGGACAAGAAACAGTTAAAAGACTAGTAAAGGACAAAACCCCTGCAAACTACTGATAAACCACAGGTCAAACAGTTTTAGACCTCTACCCCCCTCCCTCCCCTTTCTCCCTTCCTGTGCAACACTCGTTCTTGATTTACTGCATGTCTGTTAGAGTGCGACTTGCCCTTCTTCTGTGGAGCATTTAGAGAGCTGTAGTCTTCTGACCTGACTCACCTAAAATAAGCTAACCTAGTAGGTCTCAAAGTCTTATAAACTTGACAGCAGATGGCACATGCTTTTTGTTTAGCCCTGCATACACTGTCTTGGTGGGTGGTAAGTGCCTTAGGACAAAGTCAGCATCCCACCAGTCACCATCTGGGATGGCAGATGATATGTGGGACTGTCGTGAACAAGCATTCTAATGTTTGTAAATGTCCGAAGGAAGACGCTGCTTGTTAGCGTGGCAGTTGGTGTGCAGTCAACACTGTGACAGAAGCACTTGATGCAGTAATCACAAAAGGTGAACTGTGTGCCTTGGGTCCACCTCTGCAACATGGATGGGTGTAAGGTGACTCTTCCGTGGTTTGTTCATTTGGGTGGAGAACTTGGCCCTTATTTTGGCAGACCTTTTAGTGTTTTTTGGTGTTGTGCTAAAAAGATTCTTCTGTTTTTTACATAGTGACAGAGGTGATGTTTAGATGCCTCATACTAGATAGTAACGTGTGTCATATCATGATAACGAGCACAGATGCATGCAATAACATGCCCTTCCTTTGATATTTGATAATGTGGGTTGATGAGTGAAGGGGAAGGGATGATTTGGACGCAAAGGTGTAGAATGACTTGTAAACGAACACCTTGAGTTTAGTTCCAGCTGCAGGGGTGGAAATGCACATCTTGTGGCCCTCCTCTGCTCCAGTTTCCCATTCCTCCAGACCGAGGATGCTGAGACAGAAGAGTGAACCATGAGGATACCTGCAGGCCACTTCCCTTATCCTCTGTCACTGTTTCTATGCACTGAGCTTATTTTCTGGACATAAGTGCTCTGACAAATACTGTTTATGCTAGTTTTGCTGTCATTTCTATGACAGGTTCCTCATGTGGCATATTCCAGATCAAGCTTCCTATGGGACTAGCTTTACTGGGTTGTATCAAGTACAAGCATTTCTGAAAGGAAGACATCTGTGTAGCTATCAAGCAGTTTGCTCTATACTGCAGTTAAGACACACACTTTCGTTTCTATTCAAGCAGGCTGTACTCAGAATTAGCTTATTTGTGTACCTGCAAAATGGGTATGAAGCAGCAGTTTAATAAAATGACATCTACTGTAGTGACTCAAATAAAAACTGACTACACCTGTCATTTTTCTCAGGACCTTCAGGGCACTTGGTGCCAAATATCTCTAAGAATGCAGGGCTTAAAATAAGCAGTTTAGTGCTGTTGGTTTTGGCCATGATTCTTTGCAATAAAGGTTTTGGGGGTAAGGGGACTATACAATCTGAGTCTCTCCAACTGTTTTTGCTGCTTAAGTATGATTACAGAATCATAGAATACTTTCGTTGGAAGAGCTCTTCAAAGGTCATCTAGTCCAAACCCCTTGCTTTGCTTCTTAAGTATCGCATGAGAAGAAGAGCAAACAGTACCCCCAAACCCGCTCCTGAGTTCTTAATTCAAATACTACTTTTCAGCTTAAAATAAAAACACAAAGGTTAGAGGTATGTCCAGAAGTTTATCAAACCCAGATTAGATTAATGCAGTGGTATGGTTGCACTGGCTGGAATGCGAAGAAATGAGGTGCATTCAGCTGTAACATTTGCTGAGCAAAGGCACTCACTCTAAAAGCCCCTTCACCAAAGGGAGAGCAGGGTGCATTACCTGCGGCACGGATGCAGACGTGTGTGCTCTTTCTGGATCAGGGTTTAAACTGTCAGGGAAACCATAAAGACTGTCTCATTTTTTGTAAATGGAAGTGTGTATTTTAGCATGGAGTAAGGTTCAGAATGGATTTTTTTCAGGCAGCATTTGCTTAAAGCCTGCGGTACCTTGCAGCTTGAATTTGGGAGAGGTCTGTGCTAGTCTATGGATGGGCAGGAGGAATTAGGGAGTGGCTGTAAAATGGGAAATGAAGAGTTGCATGATGGCAATGCTAAGTTTAACCTGGTCTGTTCCTGCAGCTGATTTCAAACTAGGTAATCCACCTGCATGTTTCTACATATAGGGTAATTCTCTTATAATAGGTAATAGGTGCCTATTATAAGGTACCAATAGGGTAATTCTCTTATAACTTGATCATAAATCTTAGGTAGTTAAGATAAAACATAGGTCCCTTTACTTTGGTACTATAAGGGAACATTAGAATCACATAATTATAGACTCAATAGAGATTGGAAGGGACCTCAAAAAATCATCGAGTCCCATCCTCCTGCCACAGCAGGATCACCCAGACCAAGTCACACAGGAACACATCCAGGTGGGTCTTAAACGTCTCCATTGAAGGAGACTCCACAACCCCTCCGGGCACCCTGTTCCAGTGCTCTGTCACCTCGCTGTGAAGAAGTTCCTTCTCATATTTATGAGAGTATGTTCCAGCTTACACCCATTGCCCCTCATCCTATCACTAGATGACACATTACTCTCAGTATTTGCTCAGTTCCAAAAAACCAACAGTTTACATGGACATTGATAGCCTCTTGAGATGGTCCCAGGTTAGTCATCCTTTTTAGGAGCACTTTAGGATTGAGATTCCCTAACACACTTCAGAATTGGCATTCTCTGCCACTGATCATGCTTGCGGTTTTGAGCAGGTTTTGCTTTCCTTTCTATTAGTGGTGTCAAGGAAGCTGACGTGTCTCAACCTCACACTGTTTCTGAATGTAGCTTATTCTTTGTTCATGCCCAGCTGCTGTTTTCTCCCAGTCCTCAAAGTTCTTCCTTTTGTGTCCAAAAGCTTTTTTGCAGCATTAGCAGGCTTTATCCTGAATTAATGATTTCCGGTACAACTTACACTCATCTCCTAGCACTGTCAGATTTAGGCTATGTGAATAAGACCATTGACTGCTATACCTGGCTTTCCATTGTGCCTTCCTTTTATGCTCAGGTGAATTCTTGGTGTGTTTTACGAAGTGTAGAAAATGAGTTTTGCTTCCTGAGACCACAGATATATTTACTCCTCAAACACGATTATGCTCAAGCAAGATAAAGCTTGAACATGTACGTGGGCTGTCACAGCCAGATACGAGTACCCAGAGGGACTCTCCCATTATGTCAGTGAGTTTTTTAATCTGTATTTGTGCAAGTTCATGCCTAAAACTGTTTTTATAATTAGACTAGATGTTTCACAAGGAGTACCTTATGTCTCGTACCTATCTGCAGTTAGTTAAAAGCTATATGCTTTACAGTGGGTATTATCTTATCTTTTAAGAGATGATTCTGAAACATAGAACTTGTTCTGTTAAAAAACAGAACTCCCCTTATTTTGGGGAGTCCTTTTTATTGTTGAAGGCAGGTTCAAACTATAATCCTCTACATCACCTTTGTATAATTTCCTGTTTGTAAGTTAATTTTCAGCTCTTTTGAGCTGTGAAATCTGGTGGAAATGCATCTAATTATTCTACTATGTTATTAATTGTAGGGGTTTTTTTTTCCTATGGAGAATTTCAAAGGAATCCTTTGATTTAAAAGAATACTTGGGCACAATACTTTGAAAGAAAAGCCCTATCTAGCAACTTTGTAGAAGTCTAATTTTTTTTAGGAACTAGTATTAGAAAATTATCTTAGCATCAATGTAATTAAAATTATTCTAATAAATTAGTAATTGATAAGAGAGTTTCCTTGTCTCAAGGAATGTAATGAAAACGAGCAAAACTCACAATGCATTTAAGAAAAGCCACCATGTTCATTTCTGCTTGCAAAAATGAGCTTTTAAAAACTTTAATGTCCTTTTCGAGGAGTTGCTAATAAAATTACTTGTGTTATGCAAATGTTTAACCTTTTAAAGTAATCCCACCTATTTTTTTAATTATTATTAATTTTTGCTGGCTGCTTGACATATTGGTACGTGAGATGTACTATATACTCCTGGCTTTGTCCAAAGACAAATTCATTTGAGTCTGTCTGTACTTTTGTGGGTTTTTTTGTTGCTTTACATGTACAGATCATTTGGGGTTTAGGTCTTCGACAGAAAGCTGGTGTTCCTGTGTGCAGCTTTAAATAGGGCCTGATACTGACACTCAGTGATGTGTGGTGTGTTGTGGACTGGCTTTTTTGTTGTTGTTGTTCATAAGGACACTGAAAGCACGAGACTGGACTATGTGGTAGTACCTGACTGAATTGGTTGCAGACAATTCAGTCTGCAGTCTGGTCTTTCTGATAGACTTATGTGTGTGGTAAGGGAGGACAGAAACCTGAGACGACGCACACAGCCGTGTGTTGAACACTTGATCTAGTACAGTAGGTCTAACTTCAGGTTTCCTTAACACGGACAGCTTCAGGGCTGCTGAACCAAATCAAAATCCTAGCTGCTTGAATGTTTCCAGTTTTCTGAATTACCTTGTACTGAACAGCTAGTGTTTGTGTTGTGAAACAACCATCTGTTTCTGTAGTCTAAAGAGAATCTCATTCGAATGTTAACACATTTTGGAATGTGTTAGAGAAGAGGCTGTCAGCTGTTTGTCATACTGCACCGTTCAAAACTCTCAATGTATAGGAAGAGCAAGCTCATTTCCTATTTCTCTTTGCATTGATCAACGAGTGTAAAGATAAAGGCTAAAAGACTTAATCATGGCACACTGACCAATCAGGTTAACTGATTATTCTTTATGTGCCACCAGATATCAAAAACATATTTAGTTTTCAGAACTGTCTTGTTTTTACTGTAACTTTGGATAAAACCACTATGTGTGCTTTGTGAGGAGAGGTGACAGAAATACGGAAGAATTGATTAGGTAGGTATGGCTGGGTAATGAATAACTTGACATATAAACAGTGCAGAATATGGTGCCTCCTTGAGGAATTCCAGAACAAAATGAAGATTGAATTTGGCATTTCTCTGTTTCGATTTGTACTGAAAGAGCGAACACATCTTCTGAAAGGAAAACTGGTCCCTTAAACATACAGGGGATTTTTCAAGGTTGGCTTCAAAATAGTCTCTGGTGCTTTTTTAACACTGCAGGATGCTGTGCACCAGGCACTACGCATATGCTGCTCACCACAGTATCCCAATAGAACTTGTTGCCCAGATGGTGCCAACCATATGCCTCATGATAGTTTATCTATGTTTGGAAAATACTATCTAAAAATCTCAGACAGGTCATAAGACTTCTTTAAAGCAGCTGTTGTGAGCTTCTTTTCAGTAATGCTCTGGAGGTATTCAAGCTGGTTGTTTTCTGTTTGACTTTTTATTTTTAAATGTGTGAGTGTTTTGTGTCGCAGATTAGGAGCTATGGACTCATGCTTGCTCTGATGCAAGACCTCAGCTCTTAAGGCATGACTTCACTGGTCCATCTGCACAGAGGTACTTAAGAGCACAAGACTCAGTCCGGGATCTCTCTTTCTTATTTTTTTTCTCCAGTTGCCTGAATGAGCCCTTTTTGGAAACGTAAGAGTTTAGAAAGACAGTTGATTTCTGTGTTTGTTCCTATGTCTTTGTATCTCATCTGACTATTTCCAAAGACTAGAGGAGAAAAATCACTTAGCCTATACGTAAGTCATTAAAATACATTTTCTGTTCTGCTTACCTGGCACAGGTCCACAGAGGAGTGGCAATCTAAATGCATTTCCAGCATAATTGTTCTTTAGGAGTATCAGCTCATTAGGAAAGGGTACTGCAAAAATTCAGACCAGCACTGGGGAAGACAATGCCTCACGTAACCGTCACTAACTCTCAGAATAACCAGAGCTCATTTCCTTTGAGTAAGGGTTTGCACGTTCTCACCTGCAGCGCTGTACTATACAGAGTACTTCCGTGCAGCTCCTCTGAAGGTACAGCTCTGAATTGAAAGGCTAATTGCCTTGAGCTTCCAGTACAAAGGATGTCCAAGCTTAGATATCTTTGCCAGCTGCAAGAGGCTGAGAAGATGCGGTTTCAGAAATCCCAACAGGTACCTTGTGACACATTAAGTGTTTTAATGTGGTGTCATAAATCACTAATTTATTCTTGCTCCAGTATTGCTTGCAGAATCTGTTAGGATAGGTCAGCTCCGTGTACTAGGGAGGAAATGTGATGGGGGGGACGACAACTAGTTCAGTCTGATAACAGCTTGTGTCAAATAACCGAAAACTTCTTATACTCGACATTGCTTCCTTTTACAATTCTGGTCAGAGTAAAAGTGAGTGTGTCTGGTTTGACTGAGGAATTCAGTTTGCAAGAGAAAGAAACAGACTTTCAAGTACCTGTGAAAACTGAACATTGCATACAATCCCTTCATGGGCTTAAATTTCTCTAGATGGTTTCAGCTGGGTGTTTTCTGACCTGTTGGGTTGCCCTTTGTTTTGTGCTTTTTCCACCTGTCAATTTTTAATTGGGTCCAGCTCTCTAATTCATCAGGTACATACAGCTGCAGTGATACAGGGCTGCAATGCGTCTATCACTTCAAACACGATTCACAGTGCCCTGGTTTAGACTCACATCATTTTTGTATGGGACATTTTAGTTTGTGGATATCTTTATGTATCAGCTGCTGCTGAGACCTGACTCATACTGTGCTCTATTCAGGTTATACAAAAACGGGAGCTCGTGGGATTGCTCTATTGTGTTTTCCCCATACAATCATTTCCATCATTTCCATCCTTTCTCCCGGTTAATGAGGGCTGGGTGTCAAGAAGAAAGGAAACTCTCTTTTCAGTTGCATCAGACAGGACAAGGGGTAATGGGTGCAAGCTTGAACATAGGAAGTTTCACCTCAATATGAGGAAAAACTTCCTTACAGTTAGTGTCATTAAATATTGGAATGGGTTGCCCAGGGAGGCTGTGGAGTCCCCTTCTCTGGAGTTGTGTGAAGACCCATCTGGATGTGTTTTTGTGTAGTTTGATTTAGGCTTTGTAGGCGGTTATGCTTTTCAGTAGTTTGTATCCTGCCTGAGCAGGAGGGTTAGACCCAGTGGCCTTTGAAGACCCCTTCCAACCCTAATGAATTGTGTAAACTGTGTGTGTCTAAACTCATATTCTTGTTTCAGTTCTTAAACCTACTTTTCAACATTTCACAATCCCCTCTGTAACTATCACTCAATAACTTTTTTTGAGTTTGCAGAGCACTGGAACAGGCTGCCCAGGGGGGTTGTGGAGTCTCCTTCTCTGGAGACATTTAAAACCCACCTGGATATGTTCCTGTGTGACTTGGTCTAGGGGATCCTGCTGTGGTAGTGGGATTGGGCTGGATGATCTTTTGAGGTCCCTTCCAATCCCTAATTATTCTACGATTCTGCGATTCTATATCATGAAACAATGACATTTTGGATACCATCTTGTTGGTAGATAGTTGTGTCTCAGCATTGCTGTCTGAGTGTGTTAATAAGGAAAGCACCTGAGTATGGAAGAGTTTTCCTCTCTTCTCCCAGCGGCAGGGCAATTAGTGCACCTCTGCTGGCTGCTCGCTTTGAGTCGAGTGTGCCCGTGATGCTTCCCGTCACCAACTGTCACTATTACTCTCTAATCTATCTCGTTCACAGGCAAATGAAGTTTGGCATCACTCAAGATTGAATTGTCGAGTGGAAGTAAAAGCAAAAGGACTTAGTAAAAGGGGAAAAAAAGTGCTGCCTAAACAGTAGCCTTATTCTTCAGGGAGAAAATAAAGTACCTGCTGACAGCTCCCACCTTAATGATGTTGTTGCTTCTGTCAAAACATCAGACGCCCCATTGTTTTCCACTGGCATTTGCAAGACTCTTTAAAGAGATGCATAGGAACGCAGAGTGTTTTGATGGGTGCTGCTTAAAGTTGGACTCCCTCTCCAGAGCCACTGTTCTACTTGAAAAGGAGCTTTCTTTTTAATCAGTCAGTCCCCTCTCATGATTGATTAGAGAAGGGTTTGAGAGCAAGAGGAAGTGAAGGGTGGAGAAGGCATGAAATTAACCCGAGTCACAAGTTTCTCTCCTGTGATCACAGAATCACAGAACATCAGGGATTGGAAGGGACCTCAAAAGATCATCTGGTCTAATCCCCCCACCACAGCAGGATCCCCTAGGTCAAGTTGCACATGTCCAGGTGGGTTTTAAACATCTCCAGGCCAGGCTGTGGGAACTGCTTCCACACAGCAGTTAATTACACGGAGAGATGTTTGTACCCTGGACAAGCCGGCAGCTGGGATGCTCTACTGATCCTAGCCACTCCCGTGCCTTTGTGAGTTTCCTCCTTTGCAGAGCTGTAAGGTAGAGCTGAGGAGGCAGCAATGTTCACTTGGAGATAAATGGCATTTTTTTAGCACTCAGGGTCAGTTCTGGCCTCTTCTCTGCAAATTCTGATGCTCTTTACAAGAACCACTCCTCCTTCCTGGGTGCACTGCAGTGTAAGCACCAGTGCTCAGCCCTAGGGTACTGCTGGGAACGTGCATGAGGCTGAGCTGCTGTAAAATGAGGTGGTTCTCCTCAAATAATGCTGTATCAAAGTGAATTTAATCAATATAGAAGAGTGAAGAATGATGTAGCTGGAACTGGGGCACTGAGAGAGGGAGAAGGTGCCCCCGAGTCTCCTCTTCTCCAGGCTAAACACCCCCAGATCTCTCAGCCTCTCCCCATCAGACTTTCCCTCCAGTCCCTTCCCCAGCCTCATTGCTCCTCTGGACCTGCTCCAGCTCCCCAATCTCTTTCTTGAAGTGAGTGGCCCAGAACTGCTCCCAGTACTCAAGGGGAAATCTCCTCAGTGCCCACTACAGGTGGAGAATGACATCCCTAGTCCTGCTGGCCACACTATTGCTGATCCAAGCCAGGATTCTAACGATTAAGTTGTAGCCATGTTCCGAAAGATGCTCTTTTTAACAAGGACACAAGAATTTGAGGACTGATGATCGACTCCTCATCCTGTGCAGCTACTAAGCACTTTTTCTTGTTTACGCAGAAGAAAATTATGCTTTTAGATTTACTCAACAACTGCTTGTGAGATGCATGTGCTATTACTATCCACAGAAATTACTCTCCATTGAAAAATCTTGTGGATAAACACAGCTGAGTTTAATGTCCAGGCACTTGGAACTGAACAATGCAGAGTGAATAATTCTGATGAAGCTGACGTCACGCTGGGACATCCTCCTCTCTTAATTTGGGTGGATTTGAAAACAGGAGAGGCTGTTCAGAAAGAAGATGATGATGTCGGTGCTGCTGCCTTACCTTTGCTCAATTGCAGGAGCTTGTTTTTCTGGGAAAGGGATTACGTGGATGAATTTTCATCACTGGGTCTTTTTCTGGTTATTATGAGTCATTTAGAAAGTGTTGATTCACAGCTTGGAATCATATGTCTGCACTGTGGTTTCCAAGGGTACGAGTTGGGTGCAAATCAGCGGTAAATGAGCCTGGCCAAGTAATTAATCACAGCGGATGGAGGCTTTACAATCTCAGCTCCTTTCATGTGGTTATGGGAAAATACCAGGAGTAGGGAGGTGTAGGGTGCAGCAGGAGTAGGGAGGAGATTGTCCCCCTGTACTCAGCACTGGGGAGGCCGGCCGCACCTTGAGTACTGAGTTTTGGGTACCTCAGTCCAAGGGAGGCATCAGGGTGCTAGAGAGAGTGCAGAGGAGAACCACTAAGCTGGGGAAGGGCCTGAGAATCAGTCTGATGAGGAAAGATTGAGAGAGTTGGGGCTGGTTAGTTGGAGGAAGAGGAGGCTGAGGGGAGACCTCATCGCGCTCTGCAACTATCTGAAAGGACACTGCAGAGATGCTGGTGCTGTGCTCTCCTCACAGGTCATTAGCGACAGAAGCAGAGGGAAGGGCTTCGAGCTTCAATAGGTTAGACTGGACATGAGGAAGAAATTCTTCCTGGAGAGAGTGGTCAGGCCCTGGGATGGGCTGCCCAGGGTGGTGGCTGAGTCCTCATCCCTGGATGTGTTGAAAAGTTTCTTAGATGTTGTGTTGGGGGACGTGGTTTAGGGTTGACCTTGTAGAGTAGAGTTGATGGTTGGCGTCAGTGATCCCAACGTCTTTTCCAATCTGAATGATTCTATTACTCTATGATTCTATGAAGGAGTTGTGCAGAGCTGAGCTATAGGAGCTGTACAGCTCATCCAGCCTTTCCAAGAAGACGGATTGGGTACTTAGCAGCCAGTAGATCTTCTAATACTGGGAAGCTGCAAGGTTGCACAGCTGAAGCCAGAGGAGCAGTTACATCCTGCCCAGAGATAAGGATGTGAGCTGAAGGATCCTTAAGTGTGTGCTTCGTTTTAAGCTGAAGAGTACTTGTAGTGAAGTGAAGAGACTGCATCCAGGATGGAAGTATTTCTGTCCTGTTGAAGTCAGATTTTCAATTCATGACTAGTCCTCTTAAGTGATGCCTAAAAAGTGATGATATTGCTGTCCCTCTGACATAAAAGGTTGAGGTTGTGGAGTCTCCTTCTCAGGAGATGTTTAAAACCCTCCTGGATATGTTCCTGTGCAACTGGATCTAGCTGATCCTGCTGCGGCAGGGAGATTGGACTGGATGATCTTTTGAGGTCCAATCCAGTCCAATCCCTCTCCTTAAACACCTCCACCACTGCCCTGGGCAGTCCATTCCAGTTTGATTTTCTTCTTCCCCGTCTGCTGGACATAGTTGCTGTTATCATCCCGTAAATCATCACCAAGTAAAGAGGAATTAACTAATCACAAACAAGGCGAGGGCTTTATATCTATTTCCTCCTTTAATCACAGAGAAGCAGGGCTGTCCTTCAACACCTCCAGGGATGGCGACGCAACCACTGCCCTGGGCTGTCCCAGGCTCTGGTCACCCTTTCCCTGACGAAGTCCTTCCTAATATCTTGGAAAGCTCTTCGTATTGTGTTTACAAACATGTGTTTTCCTCAGCATGTTTCAATATCCTTTTGACCTCTGTGTTTTTGCAATTAACCCCTTAATTTGTCAACTCGATGGAGACAAACCCTTTCTCCTTTTTTTTCTGCTACATTTTCTACCAAGGAAATTCAGGGATGTGGAAACAAAGCTGCTCAGTTTTGATTAGGTTACCAAAAAAATACCTAAAGGCACGTACCTTGCCTGTTCCTGCGAGGGCAGACATACGGCTGCGACTGCAGAGAAATTCCATCCTCTCAGCAGGACTGTAATTGGCAATCTGTCGAGCGAGCGTGGCTGCGAGGGAAGTGCCCTTTCAAGAGGCTTCAGGCTGCTTGAAAGGGACTGGATTAATGAAGGTGGCTTTGCTAGCAGTGCTCTGATTTCAGCACATACATTTTAATTTATAGAATAATTCCTCTGTCTACTCATTTGTCTGTCTCTTCCCTGCCCCCCGTCCTTCCTCTGCCTTGGAAACTCCAGGATTTGGTACTAAAGCCTCTGAGAGCTAACAGATTTTTCCAGGGGTAGACTGAGAGTCTCATCTGGCAATGCTTTATAAAAGGGCATCAGGCCTGATTCTGCAAACAGTTAAACATGTGTTGGGCTAATCATGAGAGAGGAGTTGTGCTGAATCTATTCAGGAACCATAGAACAGTTGCAGCTGGAAGAGACCTTCAAGACATCAAGTCCAACCTCTTCCTAGCCCTATCAGTGCCACTAAACCCTGGAATCAGAGAATGTTCCAGGCTGGAAGGGACCTCTAGAGGTCATCTAGTCCAACCTCCCTATGCAGGGACAACTCCACCTAGGGCAGGTTGCTCAGAGCCTCATCAAGCCTGACCTTAAATGACTGCAGGGATGGGGCCACCACCATCACCTCCCCGGGCAGCTCATTCCAGATATCAACCACTCTCACACTGAAGAACTTTCCTCTACTATCCAGCCTAAATCTCTCCTTTCCCAGCTTGAACCCACTGCTCCTTGTCCTGTCTGTACAAACACTCTTGAAAAGACCTTCCCCTGCCTTCATGTAGGGCCCCCTCAGGTACTGGAAGGTTAAAAGAAGGTCCCCCCAGAGCCTTCTTTTCTCCAGACTGAACAACCCCAACTCTCATAGGAGAGATGCTCCATTCCTCTTGATCATTTGAGTGGTCCTCCTCTGGACGTGCTCCAGTCTGTCTGCATCCTTCTTGTGCTGGGGGCTCCAGGACTGGTCACCACACTCCAGGTGAGGTCTCACCAGAGCAGAGTAGAGGGGCAGAATCTCGATCTGCTGGCCACAGCTCTTTTGATGTCCCCCAAGGCAACGTTTACCCTTCTTTTCAACACCCCCAGGGATGGGGATCAGGGAGTGAGCTCCCGAGTCTTTGTAGTGTGAAGCACAGTGGCTACGTGAGTGTTCCTGTGCTGGAAGAGTTGTTCAGCATAACCATAGAGAAAGGTCTGTCCGGTTGGAGAGGTACTTGACAATGAAAAGGTGACTCATTGACACGCTTGTAGAAATGGTTCAATGACAGCATTGCCCAAACAGGGAATAAATATCAGGATTACAATTCAGTGCCCGTGGAACGTGATGGCATTAACATGAATGAGACACTGAAGGAAAGCGTGAGCTCAAGTGCTTCGCTGGATTGTGGCCAGGGTGCTTGGAACACTGCTGGATCCTTCAGAGTCACAAGGCAGCACCTCTCCTCTGAGGACAGGCTGAGCAAGGTGGGGTTGTTCAGCCTGGAGAAGAGGAGGCTCCCAGGTGACCTGAGAGCAGCTTCCCAATCTCTGAAGGGGACTACAAGAAAGCTGGGGGAGGGCTTTTGATAGGGGTGGTAGTGAGAGGACAAGGGGAAAGGGTTCCAGCCTTGAAGAGGGGAGATTGAGGCTGGACATGAGGAACCAATTCTTTGCTGTGAGGGTGCTGAGATGCTGGAACAGGTTGCCCGAGGCAGTTGTGGCTGCCCCATCCCTGGCAGTGTTGATGGCCAGGTTGGCTGGGGACCTGAGTAACCTGCTCTAGTGAAGGGTGTCGCTGCCTGTGCAGGGAGGTTGGAACTGGATGATCTTTAAGGCACCTTAAAGGTGATTCTGTAAGGCACAAAAAGTGGATTCCCCATTGGAGAGAGACTTTAATTTGCATTTTTGCAAATTAACAAGAAAAAAAGGTAGAGATTCTTCCTCGTTGCATCCACCAGTCCACAGTGACTTGAACTGGGTCGCACGCTTTGATTAATCAGGAGACTGGTTCAGCTCCTCTTTAGTTCCAGAGTAAACAGAAGAAGACCTGAGTGTGTAACAGGGGTGGCAGAGTGTGCCAGGATGCTGATCTTACTTGCCGAATCCATGTTCAGTGTTAAGCTTTGAGCCAGACTTCATGCAGCTAAATGCAAACACAGGCTTGGTGTTTCCAGTGCTGGGCTCCTTGAGTTGTCTTGTGCCAGACAAGTCACGATGCCATCAGCGGAAGCAGCCACCTTGCCAAAAATCTGCCTGAGCTGCAGCCAGCAAGATGCACAGCCACGACCCGCTGCTGACAAACTGCGGCCCCCCTGCCTAGCACTGTGAGTGTGTCTCCCGTGCCATCGTCTGCGATGTGAACCCCTGGATGGGGCTGGCAGCTGGGGACTGAGATGATGGCCCAGCCCATTGGTGGGGTTGTGTGTGGGCAGAGTTCTCTGTCTCAGGCTGACTGGGTTGTGGAGGCAACAGCAGCCGCTGTCTCAGCCTGTGCTGTCTTTCAGACATCATGAAAACAAACTCTGGTGCCTAATGACTTCGTCCTTTCTGTGTGCAAAACACCTGAAAACATCAAAAGTCCCTCAGAACATCCCTGGAGGTGTTGAAGGACAGACTGGCTGCAGCCCTTGGTGTCGTGGTCTAGCTGATGTGGTGGTGTGAGGTCACAGGCCGGGCTGGGTGAGCTCGGAGGGCTTTTCCAGCCTCAATAGTTGTGTGGTCCTGTGAAAACATCACGCGGGTGACTGGGCTTTCAGCAAGAATGATGGAAGTTGGAAAGCTGGAACGATTATTATTGTGCTGTTATGATTTGGCCAGGAGTAGCTCCGTACTTGAGCAGGGACACTATTTAACGATGCTTCTAAATGATTTCCTCTAATTATGTGAGGCTTTTGACCTTGGAGTGCTTTCTTCCCATTGTTTGCAGTCGATAACATTGAAGAAGAAATAATTGATACTGGAGAGTCTGGTGACAGTGATGAAACAAACACAAACAAACTTAACTCTTTAGGTGCCCTACTTTACCTTTGTGAAGCTCCTGTGGTTCAGGGTGAAGTGTAGGAGAAAGGGACCTGGGGGTCCTGGTGGCCAGCAGGATGATCATGAGCCAGCAATTGGCCAAGGTGGCGAATGGCATCCTGAGGTGGATCAGAAGGGGGGTGGTTAGTAGATGGAGAGAGGTTCTCCTCCCGCTCTACTCTGCCCTGCTGAGACCACAGCTTGTGTCCAGTTCTGGGCCCCTCAGTTCCAGAACTGCTGGAGAGAGCCCAGTGCAGAGCCACAGAGATGATGGAGGGAGGGGAGCATCTCCCTGGTGAGGAAAGGCTGAGGGAGCTGGGCCTCTTGAGCTTGGGGAAAAGGAGACTGAGGGGTGATCTCATTGATACTGATCAATATGTGAAAGGTGGGTGTCAGGAGGATGGAGCCAGGCTCTGCTCGGGGGCACCCAGTGATAGGACAAAGGGGCAATGGGTGTGAGCTGGAACAGAGGAGGTTCCCCATCAGTGTGAGAAGGACCTTCTTGGCAGTGAGGGTGCTGGAAGGGCACTGGAAGGGGCTGCCCAGGGGAGTTGTGGAGTCTCCTTCTCTGGAGATGTTTACAACCTGCCTGGCCGTGTTCCTGTGTGACTGGATGTAGCAGTGGCAGGAGGCTTGGACTGGATGATCTTTTGAGGTCCCTTCCAATCCCTAATGTTCTGTGATTCTATGAACTTAGAGTTGATGGTTGGACTTGATGATCCCAAGGGTCTTTTCCAACCTGAATGAGTGGATGATCTTCCGAGGTCCCTTCCAGTCCCTAATGTTCTGTGATTCTGTGATTCTCAGACACAACATGGACTCCAATGTGTGTGATGGCAGGCAGCTCCAGTTGAGATGTCAGAATGATTACAAGCGGTGGTGAAATTGATTTCTGTCTATTTACACAATCTTCCCACTGCAGTGTAAATGTTTGCTAGTCTGAAGTTCCTCAGCGGTTTGTAATCGTGATTTACAAAAAACAGGGGGGGAGAGGGAATTAGCTCTTGACTGAAACAAAAGACAATCAGTGTCACACGCTCTTGTGGCTGCACTAGCAGCACTTGGTTTTCTTTCCTTTCTAGAGTAAACCATCACAGTAATAGAATCTTAGCATCATAGAATCATCCTGGCTGGACAGGACCTCCAGCATCATCAAGCCCAGCCCTCATCCCAATAGCTCCCTAACCCCTAGACCATGGCCTCAAGGGCTCCAGCTACTCGGTTTTTTAACACCTCCAGGGATGGTGACTCTACCATGTCCCTGGGCAGCCTTGTCCAGTGCCCAACCACTCTCTCAGCAAAGAACTTCTTCCTAAGATCCAATCAAGACCTCCCCTGATGCAACTTGAGGCCATTTCCCGTCGTCCTATCATTAGGAATTTGGGGGAAGAGACCAGCAGCAGCCTGGCTACAACCTCTGTCGAGATAGCTGTAGAGAGCAAGAAGGTCTCCTCTCAGCCTCCTCTTCTGTATACCCTCAGTTTCATTCTCTGAGAAACAACCCCAGCAAGGATAATGGTTCTCCTTCTCATTTAATCTCCTCACTGGGGAGTACGTTCTCGCATGCCTTTTGATTTAAGATTATTATTGCAGGATCTTAAAGTACATTCCGTTAATTTAAGAAGAGATGCAATTTGGAGGAAGGCCATCATTCAGGAAAACGTTTTAACACCAGCTCAGCTTTAACCCTCGCACGTTGTAGCTTTGCTCTCTTCAGTTCTAGTTAATATATATCATTATCTTTGTATCTATAAAGTATTATGTAGTATTATATGGAGCATCTCTCGTATGAGGACAGGCTGAGAGAGTTGGGGCTGTTCAGCCTGGAGAAAATAAGGCTCCAGGGGGACCTTCTTTTGACCTTCCAGTACCTGAGAGAGGCTACATGAAGACAGGAGAAGGTCTTGTCAAGGGGGTTTGTACAGATAGGACAAGGAGCAGTGGGTTCAAGCTGGGAAAGGAGAGATTTAGACTGGATCTTAGAAGGAAGTTCTTCAATATGAAGGTGGTTGATGGCTGGACTGGGCTGCCCGGGGAATTGGTACCCCATCTCTGGAGTCATTTAAGGTCAGGGTTGATGAAGCTCAGAGCAGCCTGACCTAGGTGGAGTTGTTCCTGTGTAGGGAGGTTGGACTAGATGACCTCTAGAGGTCCCTTCCAGCCTAGAACATTCTATATATTATAATATTTATATGGATAAGCATACAAGTGGTTTTCTGCGTTGCGTCTAGGATAGATGGGGGATATGCTTTGGGGATGAACAGGGCACTGGAAGGGGCTGCACAGGGGGTTGTGGAGTCTTCTTCTCTGGAGACGTTTAAAACCCACCTGGCCATGTTCCTGTGTGACTGGACCTATGTGATCCTGCTGTGGCAGGGGGATTGGACTGGATGATCTTTCGAGATCCCTTCCAATCCCTAATGATTCCATGAACTTAGGGTTGATGGTTGGACTTGATGATCCCAAGGGTCTTTTCCAACCCGATTCCTCTCTGCTATATACTCAAGTTAAAACAAAAAAAAGACATAAAGTAATGACACCTTTAAAAGAAAAAGCATAAAGGGGCTACAAAAGCTCTGAAAGAAGATGCATTGGGTGGAACTTCTAAGACAAAAGCGGCTTCTCGTGCCCCGGTGTCTTTCTGAAGAATAATTCAAGCCTTATTACACCAGCGAGGTAATTGGGTCATACGGGGCTTTTCTGAATGAAAAGGTTATTTTAGTCTGCATCTTCCAAAATGAAAAACAAACTGGCTCGTTCTTTTGATTTGGCTGACCTTTAATAAAAGAGCATTTTGTAGCAGTGGAAAGGTACTTCTGTCTGCGGCTGTTAGGAGAGTAATAAAAATACCGCTGAATGGAAAGACACCAGATGGAAGGAATGTCAACATACTGGAACTAATTTAGGAGATTGCTCTGATAGAGAGCGAAGGCATGAGGAGAATTCAAATGGCTCCAGCGCAAAGAGATTGGCTGCCCCTCTTAAACTAACAAACTCAAATCCTTACCCCAGGGTTACATGTAAACCAAATGGAATCAGCCCACAAGGAGGTAGTCCATTAATAGGGGGGTGGGGTGGTGGAAATCCACCCCCCTCAGCACTTGCGCTGATTTTAGCATCCTGTAAGCTTGGAGGAAGGGAAAAGCCTTCTGCTTTGTTTCACCTTTTCAGTTTGGCGTGGAGTCTCCTCCTCTGGAGACGTTTAAAACCCACCTGGACATGTTCCTGTGCGAGTAGAGATGGTGGTGCTGGGCTCTTCTCACAGGCAGTTAGTGACAGAAGCAGAGGGAAGGGCTTCAAGCTCCAACAGGGGAGGGTTAGACTTGGCATTAGGAAGAAATTCTTCTCAGAGAGGGTGATCAGGCACTGGGATGGGCTGCGCAGGGTGGTGGTTGAGTCCCCATCCCTGGATGAGTCTAAAAGTCGCTTAGATGTGGTGTTGGGGGGTCGGTCTAGTTTAGGGGTGACCCTGTAGAGTAGGGTTGGTGGTTGGACTCAGTGATCCTAAGGGTTCTTTCCAACCTGAATCACAGTATCATAGAACCATTAGGGATTGGAAGGGACCTCAAAAATTCATCTAGTCCATCATAGAATTATTAGAGATTGGAAGGGACCTCCAAAGATCATCCAGTCCAATCCCCCTGCCACAGCAGGATCCCCTAGATCAAGTTGCACAGGAACACATCCAGGAGGGTTTGAAATGTCTCCAGAGAAGGAGACTCCACAACCCCCCTGGGCAGCCCCTTCCAGTGCTCTGGGTGAAGTCTGTCTTGGTGTTTAATGGGGATAGTGAGTGTGTTGAGTCAGTGTCTGACTTGTCCTGTGGGGTTTCAGCGGAGGTGACTTTGAGGAAGGAATTTAGCAGGAGATCATGGAATAGTTTTGGCTGGAAGAGGCCTTCAACATCATCAAGTCCAACTTTTTCCCAGCCCTATCAGCATCACTGAACCCAGTCCCTCAACACAACAGCTGCCCTTCTCTTCAACTCCTCCAGGGATGGGGACTCAACTCTGTCCCTGGGCAGCTGTTCCAGTGTCTGACAGCCCTGTTAGGAACAAAATCCCTCCTGACATCCAACCTGAACGTCCCCTGGTGCAGCTTCAGGCCATTTCTCCTCAACCTAGCACTGGCCACTGGGGAGAACAGACCAACCCCTGCCTCTCCACACCCTCCTTTCAGGTCACCGTAGGGAACAAAAAGGTCGCCCCTCCATCTCCTCTTCTCCAGACTAAACAGCCCCAGATCCCTCAGCCATTCCTCACACGACACAGGTTCCCTGTGCAACCAGTTTGGGAAAGGGGAAGCTGTAGATAGAAGGTGAGTTCATAATCTCACAGGCTCTAAATATAAATGAGCGAAGAGATTACATCCAAGAATTACTGCTGTAGCAGAACAGCCTGTAAAAGAGACAGACTGTTGATGTTACAGGATGTACTGTGTCTCAGATGGGGCTTTGGTAGTGAGAAGAGAGGTTCTTTCCCAGTTTCACATTTCTATTCTTCAGTGAGCCAGCAGACTTGGTTCCAATTGTCAGCCTAGAAGTGTAGGAATTTCCGTGTTATTGTTATTTTAAATAAGCAAACAAACGTGTTGGAGTTCCTCACACCTCGTGGGACATCCCATTCCTGCTCCCCGGTTCCTGATGTACTCCTGGAGTGATGTCGCTCCTTCCTCTTCTGCGTTCAGGTTCCTGTGTGTCTGAGTGTAGAGATGTCTAAGCGTAGCTCTTAGAACAGCTGCACTTCGGTAGCCATGAAGGCCAAGGGCATCCTGGCCTGGATTAGAAACTGTGTGGCCAGCAGGAGGAGGGAGGGGATTGTCCCCCTGTACTCAGCACTGGG
>JAOXOE010000602.1:10761984-10779346 GCA_028565055.1 Phoeniculus purpureus
AGGGAGGAAAGGAAGGGAGGAAAGGGAAGGAAGGGAGGAAAGGGAAGGAAGGGAGGAAAGGGAAGGAAGGAAGGGAGGAAAGGAAGGGAAGTGAAGGAAGGAAGGGAGGAAAGGAAGGAAGGAAGGAAAGGAGGAAGGAAGGAAAGAAGGAAGGAAGGAAATAAGGAAGGAAGGAAATAAGGAAGGAAGAGAGGGAGGAAGGAAGGGAGGGAGGAAGGGAAGAAGGGAGGAAGAAGCTCACAAAATACTCCACAGAAAAGCAAACACTAAAAGTCCTAATTACTTTTCAAGTCAGTTTAATACAATCTTAAAAGCAAACGGAAAAATATCATTTCTTGAGCAGTGCTCATCCATACGGCCACAGCTCACTGTCACTCTCAGGAGTTCCCAATGCAAATGTAGTCACCCCTGTACCGCCAAGCCAAGGAACGCAGCAGGTAGTGGATGATGCAACTAGCTTGCATGGTTTGCATTTCAAGATGTTGTCATCAGGCTTGGCTGTGCTTTCCCTCATGCATCTGCTTCTGGCTTTTGTTTTTCCAGCGCTGACTGCAAATTCGCAAGGCAGCTGCATTTAAGTTTTCAGCAAGTTGCAAAGAAATAAATAAATCTGGTTTCCCTTAAACTTTTTTCTTTGGTAGCAATCTATGCGTTAGAGCAACAGCCTGTGTTTGACCCCCTCTGCATGCTGCTTTCCCTCCCAGCACAATCAAAACAGCTCTGTGGGTGTTGTTCTTGTACTCAGGACCAGTTGACACGAGTTGTTTTTTGTTTATGTGTTGATCAGAGAACACCACTGCCCAGCTCTAGCTCTGGGCTGAGTCATTTGGAAGCTGTACACATGGTTTGCATGAAGCATGGGAGAGCCTGGGCTAAGTTTAGAACTTGTTTAATAAGAGGGAAGATCAGCAGAATACATGTGCTGCCATGAAGGATGTAGGAGGCATTTAGTGATGAAGTATATGCCCAATCTGTCCTGCTAAGACCAGCCTCTGAGGAAAAGAAAATCTAAATGCAGTAGAAATGAGCAAGGACAAAGCAAGGCTGAGGCCAGGCAGACCATGTTTAACAGAACTATTTTACGTGTAGTTGCCATGTTCTGTTGGGTCCAAACTACTGAGAGATGTGAGGTTTGTGCCCTGTCCTGTTGGAGGGGCAAAGTTTGTTCCAAACAGAGCTCTCTGTTTGTTCCACAGCTCTTTTAGCTCATGCTGGATTAAACTGGTTTTAAGGTGCATTTTCCTTGAAGAGCAAAACTCCACATGAAGAGAAAATGTTTAAACTGAAAATGAAACAGAAGAACAGGCTGTCCGGGGCAGTGGCAGAGTCCCCATCTATCCCTAGAGGGGTTTAAAAGATGTGGAGATGTGGTGCTGAGGGACATGGTTTAGTGGTGGACTTGGCAGTGCTGGGATAATGGCTGGATTCAATGATCCTAAGAGTCTTTTGCAGACTCAATGATTCTCTGATTCTATTCTAACAGATACTCTGACTCACTTTGACCTTTGAGGTCCGACCTTTAGCAGAGAAAATACAGTGGTTGTATGAAAACACAGGGAAGCTATAGAAGCTTGTGGAACTGTAGGAGGTCTCAGTCCATGACACACATCCATCCAATGCACTGAGTAGTGTCACGGAATTGCAACATCTGTGTTCAGGCTTTTCCCCAGTTTTCTGGATAGTTGAATGTTCAAAAATCTCATCTGTGGCTTTAACAGAAACAAAAGGCTCATAGGTTCATAGAGACTGAGGGGTCTGTGCACTTCCTCAGCCTTAGACCTCTTCATAGTGCGGGCTCAGGTGCCAGCAGATAAATCTGCACTGACAAGTGAAACCAAGGTGTCTGGACCAGCAAATCTGCTCTCTAAAAAGTTTGGCGTCATGAGGTGTGTGGTCCTTCTGAAGGATCATGTGCAGCCCAGCCTTGTCCATCCTGCTTTAGAGGTTGATGCCATTGACTCAGGGACCAGATCCCAAAGCAACTGTGTTACAGGATTGTTATTGACTTTCATGACGGGTTTTAGCATGGTCTCCCACCTACCAGAGCTATGCTATGAGCAGGACGTGCTTGCAGTCACTTCAAAGGGGCGACAAGAGTTCTCTGTCATCGGAAACGTGAGCACAAATTTTTCTAAGGCTCAGACAAGCTGTTTTCTCTGATGTATAATAATTTTATCTCAATTTTAGGTCTTGGCACTCAGAGCCATGAGGAGGAGAGCTGTCATTTTTCACAGACTTTCTCATGATTACAGAAAAGTCAAAGTTACCAAGTGCAGCGCAGAGCCACAAAGATGATGAAGGGAGTGGAACACCTCCCTGGTGAGGAAAGGCTGACGGATCTGGGTCTCTTGAGCTTGGAAAAAAGGAGACTGAGGGGTGACTTCATTAATGTTTATAAATATATGAAGGGTGGGTGTCAGGAGGATGAAGCCAGGCTCTGCTCAGTGTCATCCAATGATAGGACAAGAGGCAATGAGTATGAGCTGGAACAGAGGAGGTTCCACATCAATCTGAGAAGGAACTTCTTCCCAGTGAGGGTGACAGAGCACTGGAAGGGGCTGCCCAGGAGACTTGTGGAGTCTCCTTCTCTGAAGATGTTTAAAACCCACCTGGACATGTTCCTGTGTGACTTGGTCTAGGTGATCGTGCTGTGGCAGGGGGATTGGACTAGATGATCTTTCGAGGTCCCTTCCGATCCCTAGTGATTCTATGAGAGAAGGTAACATTTACTTGGGAACACTGGTCATCTTGCTAAGACATTAGAATGTGCGTAAAACCTACATAAAATTCCATAGAAGTTTGGTGTTTCCAATAACAAGCATGCAACGAGACTCGCCTTTGCTTAAAATTCAGACATCTCTTTTTAGGTTTGGCTACTTTTTAGGTTTGGCTACTTTTTAGGTTTGGCTACTTTTTAGTTTGGCTACTTTTTAGTTTGGCTACTTTTTAGTTTGGCTACTTTTTAGTTTGGCTACTTTTTAATTTGCTTTTATGTCAAAGTTGATTCACTTTTCCCACTTTTCCACTAGCCCATTGGGCTAGCAGTGCCCACCCCCTACTGGGGGTTAACAAGACCAGCAAATATTTCAGGACATGACAAAAACATATAATTGCTGGCAAGCCATGTTGGTGGTTAATTATTACAGTAATCCCCTTTAGAAGAAAGGATGTGGAGAAGTAGCTTGTAGAATAAAATGAGATTAAGCTCAGGTTTCATATGTGCTGTTTGTGCTCAACAGTGTTCATAACATAGAGAAGACAGGGTACAAAATTAATCTGGTCACAAAAAATTTGTCTAGTATTTCCAGGTATGTGGAATGTTGTTCCAAGTAGTTTGCTTTTCAAAGTGCTTTTCTATCCCTCCTCCCCTAGCTTTGCACACACACTGCAAGTCCCAAAGTGAGGACACGACACCTCTTCAAGTTAGAAATATTTATATCTATGTACCTATATGAGATATCTATTTATATATCTACAGACAAGTCCTAGCTTATTGATGATGTGCCTTTTGCTCTTATAGTAGTGTGTTGGGTTGTTACTTCTTTTCTTTGTACCTGAGAAGTGTTTTTGCACTTTAATCATGCAAAACTAGTCTGTGGTGGATTCTAGTGGTACTTGCTATAGGTACTGGCCATGGTAGCACTGGGATTCAGAATGGTTTTTATTTCATGTTGACATTAGCCTTTTAGGTGAGTTTTGAGATAAAGAAAAAATCCCAAACCAATTCCCTGCTGGTGTTTCCTTAAAATAGATCTTCCATGTCAGAGCAAATACAGTTGTAATGAAATCAAGCACTATGGAATGACGAGGCATTCACTTGGGCAAATCTTGAATTTAGCCTATCATTTAGATTTTCCTCGACACACACTGTTCTGTAGGAATTTTTCTCTTGTCAAAGCTAGGCAACTGGTTAAAACCATTTGCAAGAGAAATATATTAAAGCATAAAACTTTAAAACTTGAGCAATTATTTTTGTTTATGATTTCGTTACCCCAAATTAAGGTGGCATCAGCTATCGTCTGTCTCTGCATCACTTCTTCGTAGTCTGAGGAGGTATCATTCACCAATG
Organism: Phoeniculus purpureus; assembly: GCA_028565055.1. Taxonomy (NCBI): domain Eukaryota; kingdom Metazoa; phylum Chordata; class Aves; order Bucerotiformes; family Phoeniculidae; genus Phoeniculus; species Phoeniculus purpureus. The sequence continues at coordinate 10,766,054 of JAOXOE010000602.1, forward strand.
AGAGTGAAGTAAACTGTCCCAGCAGCTTTATGGTTCAAGGCATATTTCTCAGCAGCTCATGTTCAGATCCTACTCAAAACTTGAACAGAGTCAGAAAAGAGGCTTCTAAGAACATTCCCTTTGCTAGATCTATCGTGCACAACTTTCTATTCTGTTAAACTAACTGTAGATGAGAAACATGCTTCTGGGTAAGTAATTCCATGTGGAGGTTGAATTTAATCTTTCAGCTGGCTATGCAGTAGAACGCTGTATGTTTGCTCCTCCTGCATGAAGGGAAAAATACATGCACTGCTTTGCTGATTTATTTTTAATGGCAAACCATTAATGTGCTCATTTGCTTAAGAACTGAGTAGTCAAATTAGTAAATACTAGCGCTGTGGGTGTCTGACATCTGTCTTTTCAGATACTTCTTTAGATAAACTATATCAGAGAAATAAGCTAGTCAAAATCAGCATTAGAACTTTATCTATTTTCTCCTCTGCTCAGATGGTAGGCATGATGTTTTCTGAAGGAAAGCTATAAATGAAAATTCTTGTTAGTGAGCCCATTGGAAATACCTATCTCTTATATATTAAAATTAATTTGCTTGGTGGAAAGGACACTAATTCTTCAGTGTAAAAATGCAATGCATGATCACTGCATGTCTTTAATTTCCTTTTAGCATTATGCTGCTAAATCCTGATGACTGATAGTGTGTTACATAATAGTGTCAGGAACCATAAATAGCAGTAGCGTCTGAGATAGGGAATTCCTTCATGTGTATTTTAAAGAACAACATCAAATAACTGAGCTGTTAATGTGTTGCAGATTACACTCTGCTCCTTAATGTTAGAAATGTGCATGATGTGTTAAGAAAGCTCCTCTTAGGTTGCCTTGTCAGGTCAAAAACATAAATGGACGCCCTCCAGCCCTCAAAGTCCTGCTTCAGAGTTAGACTATATCCTTGTAGAAAGCCCCTTAGGTTTCATATTTTTTAAAATTATTCATTTTAAAGGCAACCTTGTCTGGAGGAATGTTATTGGTAGCTTTTTCAGCCGTTGAAATAAATGCATCCTGATGCCTATTTGCTGTGATTTGGATATTATGAAATACCCTCTGCTCTGTGTAACTACAATCATCCTCGGGGCTGCGGGGAATTCCATTTCGTAAGATTCCACTGCTTTTAAATATAATGTTATTTCTCCTTTTTTATAACTAAATATCATGCCTATTCATTGACCATAACTTTTGGTTATTGTCACCTTGTTTTATCTTTCTGAGAGCATGTGAATGGCAGGAGGTGATTGGGGGGGTTATTTGGAAAAATGTTGGCAATAGCTGAGCAACACAGATGGTGCCAGATGAGGAGAAATGTCTGTCCTTTACTCGTGGCAGTGACTCCTGGTTCTGCATTTGGGAAAGCAGGCACAGGACTCTGAGTCATAGAGGCAAGAGGCAGCAGTGGTGGGTCAGAAACGGTCCTGGAAAGGAAGTGTTTAAATAGTACTCTGAACTTCTTGGAGTTGTCTGAGTAAATAAGAATAATCCAGAAGTGATGTCACTTTTCAGATTACACATTTCTAATAATAATAGAAATTACAAAGTATGAGAGATGAAATCAGCTTTACATGTTGGCAAGAACTTCAGCGGTGGACAACGAGTGGCCATGGGCAGCGTACAAATAGCATTCGTGTCACAGGTTTGTGTTTAGATAGGTGGATATCCCAGATACATGTTCTGATCTCTTGGTTTTCCAAACAGATATTTGTTGTTGTTCAGTACTTGAAGACTTGGCCTTTGGTGAACAGATGCTTTTATTTACGTGCTGTAATACTAAAATGCTTAGAGCAACGTTTAAAAGCATTATATTCCATAACTGTAGAGAACATTGAGATCTTTTTGAATGACTTATTCAGCTATCCTTACAGTGGATGGCATATTCATATTGGAATAAATTCAGGAAAGATTCATCCTAAGCTGCCTGAAGAAACGGGAATATAGAATCGTTTCATCACTTAAAGCTGCTTAAACCTTCAGGGGAAAAAGAGTTACTACTTAAATTTCAGATGAAAGAACCATTTTGTGAATTCATCTGTATGATGCATTCATACCTGAATTAAAATGAACCATGATGTACTGTACTTTCTTAGGAACATTACATAAACTTCCTTGTTCTAAACCACACACAAGCTTGAAATGTGCAAATGGAACTGAAAGAAACTTTGCAGTAGTTTCTCCACAAGCAGGAAGCCTAATATTTACACAACAATCAATGGGGTAATGGACACGGAGACAAGCAGTGCTCTCTCCTACAAAACTTGGTTTAACTGGTAAAAGAAAGTACGACCTATCTGAACAACAAGTTTCTTTTCAGTTAGACATGTACGGTTTGGGATGGTTTTGGCTTGAATTCTGCAGAACTTTGTTGGCCACAGTTCTGAGTTGTGCGAGTAAAACAAGGGATTGTTTAGAAATATGTTATATTTGGGAGAGGTTTTCTCTGCTCTAAGTTCTGGGATTTTGATCAGGTCTTTCATTAGCATTTTCATGAGACACTAAAGAAGATTAGTCAAGGAAAAATCTGACCCGATACATCTTGCTTTGGTATAGATAAGGAGCTGTTTAATGCATGATTTATAGAATCATAGAATCATTAGGGATTGGAAGGGACCCCGAAAGATCATAGGATCATAGGATGTTAGGGGTTGGAAGGGACCCAAACAGATCATAGAGTCCAACCCCCCTGCTGGAGCAGGACATCATCTAGTCCAATCCCCTTGCCACAGCAGGATCACTCCAGTGGAGAAGGTACAGAATCAGAATCACTCTGGGTTGGAAGGGACCACCTGATTATCCAGTTCCAACCCCCCACCATTTACTGATATTTTCCTGTAATTCTTTGCTGTGATGCTCATTTTCATTTGTCTTTGCTGTGCCATTTGGGAGAAATTCTGTCTCACTGTGGGCAGATGGGCAAAGGGAAGCAAGAACATGACTGACCTCGGTGAAACCAGAAAGGGACAAGAAGGGACAGTATATTTATTATTTATTGTTATTGACTGATCTACAGGCCTGATAATATTATTATCATTGAAAGTAAAGTGCTGCTGAATCCAGGAACTTGTAAGAGGAAGCGAAACCTACCTTGATTTCTCTTGTTTCCAACATTCTTCTTGCAAGGACTCTGACAAATGTTGTTATTCCAAGTTCTGTGGGCAGGAACTGTTGCTTATCAAATGTCCTACCTGCAAAGAACGGTTCAAACACCTGCCTGTCTTCATACCCCTGGAGGAGACATTGACTGAAAGAAGAGTAGGTAGCTGGAGTATTGAGACACTCTGCTAAACTTCAGTTATGAGCATGGACATTTTGCTCTCTTACCCTGATGGTCTTCGTCACTGCTCCAGTGGTTGCAGGGCACTAAGTGTGTGAAGACTGTGGGTATGGCATGAGCTTTAGAACGAGCATGTTTCTTTCTGAGATGGGTCAGAGTATTCAGTAGGTTGTTGATGTTCCCTCTGGAGCAAAGGGGTGGGCACATACATTGATCAGAAGATAGATAAAAGATTAGGTGGATGGGCTTGGGAGATTCTTGCTGTGGCAGGGGGATTGGACTAGATGATCTTTTGAGGTCCCTTCCCACCCCTAATGATTCTATGATTCTTCCAAATATCGCCAACGATAATTTAATTGACGTCATACCGTCAATACGACGATAATTTTAGGTATCCTTTACAGTGGACTGCGTTGGGTAATCCTGAATGTGTGGTGTCTACCAGGTTGTTTTGTGCAAGTGTATATGGTCTCCAAATACGTGTAATATCTGTTCTCAGAAGTGACTTGAAATTTGAAAGAATAGTAACAACTTACACTAGGCAAGGAAAACGTCAACTAATAGACCGACAATTTATAAGCTAGTGAAAACAAATGTGCTCTTACAATAAAAAAGCAGCTTGCAAACCTCTTAGTTATTCTAAATGTGTTGTCTACTTCAGTAAAACAGGCCAGACTGAAGCTGAGCTTGCACAGGTTTATTTTTTCAGTCTGTGTGATTGAAGTTTGTTTCGTTCGGTAATTTCATTAACAATTATTGCCGGAGAGAAATGTATCTCAGACTTGCCTGTTTCAAAGTATAGTGGTCCCTAGAGAAATTTTATATTCACCCTTTGGGCATGTATTCATAACAATATCCAGTGTTTCCTGATGAAGCAGGATGAAGAATTCTTTTATTTGAAGAGTTAATGATTGATATCACAGAAATTAAGTGCAATTATCCACAAATGATGATGCATCTCACCAGCATTTACGAGATGCATCCTGTATGTTATTTTCAAAACCCATCTGTTGGCCAACTCAGATCTTCACATCTAAGCTGATTTCCTTTCTTATTTAGCATCCTGCTTGTAAGCTTGTTGCTTGTGTAGTACTAGTATAAATGGAAGATTTATATATTGCATGAAACTACCGTATTGCTTAACACGTTGGATGGTGTCAGCCCTAGATCTATAGAATAGCCCGTTTTGGTTGACTGAGAAAAGGCTAAGAATGAAAGTTAAATGCCACGGAACACCACCCCCAAAAAAACCCCTAAGCATATTGTCATGTACTGCTATGGCTGTGTTTGGTTCAGAGTACTTTCGTCATGTCGTTGTAAATAGACCAAATTAAAACACATCCTTGTACGTACTAACTGTTAAAATAGAATTATAACCACGGCAAGCTCATGATTTGAATTGCCTTAGTGTTATTTAAGGTTACACAGGAATTACAGTGGTCTCAGGAAAGTAGTTCTTGCTAACACATGTCAGGAGGCTTTCAAGAGTACAGAATGCAATGGTTATGGCAAGAGGCTAATGAGTCAGCCACAGACCATCACGACGTCTGTTGATATTAACAACTGCTCTTTAACGACTTTAGAGATACCGTTTATTATTTTTATCACTGTGTCCTGGTGGCACAGCTGAATTTCAGCTAGAACTGTTGCTAACAAGACTAAAAATGGTTCTGAAAAGTTCTTTGAAAACTTACTGCCATCTTCCTGAAATGACAGGTAGTAGCACAGCAGAACATGAAAGCAGCCTGGCCTCGTGGGTGGGTGAGGTTCTCTCTTACGGAGAAACACAGTACTGTATTACAAGCAAATCACAGAGAAACCATGGCTAACTAGGAAGGAGATGCTTCTTGTCCTTTTTGAGGGCTGACTATTAATCTGGCTGTAGGACAAACTTACAGAAATTACTCACTCACAGACGGAAGACTGCAGATCCTAAAGAAATAGTAGTCGTTGAAAGATCTTAATTTGGACGTGCCTACACCTATCGGCCAGCTCTTCAGATTTTTGATAAAAAACCTCATAGAATTCTGTCCAGAAAGGTAATGTCCATAGCTGAAGCTCTTCTTGAATCTCTGTTCTATCATTTGGCATGTTCTTGCAAAACTTAGAGGAAAGTTTAGTTTAGTTTAATCCAACAGCCTGTCTGTTTTCTCTCGGGTAGTCCTAGGTCGCTAGAACTACAGACAACTTGGTAAGGAGCTTCCCTGTAAATAGAGGATTTGTTAGTTAGGGTGCCTGGAAAGAGAGGCCGTTTAATTCTTCAGGTTATGGGTAAGTGTGAGTCTATGGCTAAGGCTGAGAAGGAAACTGTTATGAGTGAAGCGAAGCATTTGCAGCTTTTATGTATGTAATGTGCTGTCTGAAGCTGAAGAAAGGAAGAGGCATTGGAAATGGTAGGGAGAGCATTGTGGCAGAAAATTACAGAGGCAGTGGTGTTTCTTGGGGAAAAAACCAAAACAACCCACAGAGGATGCAGTCAGTATCAGAGCAGAAACAGTGGGAAGAAGGACTTTACTCCAGGCTTGCCTAGAACGTTAGGAAACTAAAGGGGTACTATAGATATGAAAAGGGAGGAATTTAAAGTATTTAAAGCTTTTGAAAAGATCAAGGAACAAGGATAGATTCATTCCCATGTTTAAACTGAAAAAGCAACGTCTATGCTTCTGTGATTTCAGTGCTGCTGAAAGCTAGTGAAAGAGAGAGGGAGTACTTGGAAGTAAAAGATTTAGGCTGTCCTTCTCACTTTCTCTGTGGTCTTACGGCTTATGGTGTCTGCCAAGCTATAAGGCTGCATGACTTTGCAAGATTACCTATGAATGTTTTACTTTACCCTTAAACTGTCGGCTTCTAATCGTGCTTTTGTTGTAAGCTGTTCTGTCCACTGCAGTGGAACGAGGAGTTGGCCTCTGAAGTGGCGTGTTGTATTTCTGACACGCTTTAAGACAAAAGGCTGATCAGCATCTCTGCTGCTTGTCAGTTGCCTAATACACTACAGGTCAGTCTGCCATGGGGCATGTACTTCATCTCAAAGTGTCTTGTGTCTGACTCGCTCGTTCTTTACTTTTTACCTACGTGAATCCTCCGAGGCTAGTGGAATTAATCTAATGGACAAGAGCCTATCTGAGAATAGAAATGAGGTCAGCAATTCACAAAATCTGGTCTTTGTCCAATTTAAATGAAAGACAAGTAAAATCCTAAAGGGAGGCTTTTTCATTTGGGTTCTGCATCTTGAGTGTGAAGGACTCCACGGGGAGTGACGTGTACTTTCTGATTAGGTTGAAAGGCAGCTATAGAAAAAACTCAATCCATTTTCTCACTGAGCATAATGAATAGTGAAGGATGTAGTTTAAGATCAGCATTGTTAGAGACTACAGTATTATTCTGTGGCCCTGTGCTCTGTAAGCTTTTTCATCATAATAATTATTACATATAATATAATATTAAATATTTAATATTAAAATACATTTGAAACACAAGTGAAACTGATATTGCAGAACATGAAAATAGGCTGCTAGCATCATTATTTTCTAATCTTTCTTTAGAAGTCCTAAGTTATTTGGCTTTCTTGACTTTCTCCTGGGATGCTGTTCTTTTGCTTTATTGGATGGGTTGCTTTGGCTACTGGTTTGCCCAATGTTAAGCCTTAGGAATACCATTAATTTCTTCCTCCTCATCGTTCCTGTGATACGCTATTCCTCATCGTATGCCTCCAGTGCATACTCTGTGCTTATGTGGTGCTTTGAAACATTTGTTAGACTACATGAAGGGTCTTTAAGCCAAATTCTTAGTTCTAGCAGCTGCTAACAGTGTCAGTTTACTGGTTTAGCCGTCTACTCTTGGGATACTAAGAACAGTATCGTTTTACTTGTTGAGTCACTGTTCAAGTTTGGCCCTGGAGAAATAGTATCAGATAATGAAAGGGATGGGATCTTATTGCAGCTTAATAATAGTAAAACAAATAAGCAGACAACACCAACTAAATAGCCCTTTTTCTTCCTCTTCAGAAACCCAATTAAGTTAAAAGTACAGACTTCCTATACCGCAGTGATGCTTAAGTAGTATACTTAGATAACAGTAGATACTTAAGTAGACTTAGTGTTTCCAAAATACATTACCAGGATCTGAGCAGTTCTTTGAGTTAAAAGCAATGAGCAGCTTTTGTGGTCAGGGTGACTGAGCTGATAACAGAAAAAATAACCATTTTTTTATTTTGCTCATAGTTGGAGGGCTGATTGCAAGATTAGAGAAATCCTCCTGCTGCAGCTGTTTGGGAAGTACTTTAAGGTATACTTATGCAAGTCTAATAAAAATGAGGATCTCAGAACCATCTTTGCTTTTTAAAATTAAACAAGACTTCAGCTTGAAAGAGAGCACTTTGTTCTTTTGAGTGCAAACATCAAGGGTTGAAATCCTAGAACATCAGAGAAAGGAAAGTGTAAGAACATTAAGAAGCGTGGCACAGTCTCTACAAGGTCAGTATTTTTACTTCCAATTGTGAATCGTTCACAATTATACAATAATTATTTAACAAAAGATTGCACGGTACTGTCACAAAATCAGGGGAAAGAGGAAATGACTGGAAGCTGTGCCAGGGATGGTGTAGGCTTCACATTAGAAAAACTCTCTTCTCAGTAAGACTTGTCAAGCATAGGAACAGGCTGCACAGGGAGGTGGTGCAGTCACCATCCCTACAAGTTTTTAAAAGGCATGTATAAGTCATGCTAAGGAACGTGGCTTAGTGGTGTCCTGGCAGTGCTTGGTCTGATCTTGATGATCATAAAGGGCTCTTCCAACCAAAGATTAATTCCCTAAGGTAACATGAACGTATATAATGAGGTGTCTGACTTCTGAGAAAGTACACAAACTCCTGTTAAGTTGCATCTGGAGTGATTGTCCACATCACAAGAAACAAAAAGGGTGAAAGATGGACTTTATGGATGGGTAGGATGGTTTCTTAACTTGAGGTGACAGCACAGGAGCTGTAACAGGTTTGCCCAGAGCCCCTTGCTCTGAGCATCAATGCAGATCCTCTCTGCCAAACTTCTCAAGGGAAAGGCTTTCTGCATCTGGCTTTCAGACCAAAGAATCCTCCCTGTCTCTGACTAACGTGCAGCAAAGAAAGTACTAAACTAATATAGCAATGTAACAGTGACGTCCGTGCTTTTTCTCTTCTGTTCTAGAAGTTGCTGCTTTCTCTGTGGGTGCGTGTCCCTGTTTCTGCATCATTCTTCATATACACAATTGGACTGAATCCCTTCTAAAACTTTATATGGTTGACCTTTATTTACTCTTCATCTTCAATTAATCTCTTCCTTTGCACTTCAGTACCTCGCTCCTCCACACACCAGATATTATCCTTTAGTTAATGTATTTAATATAGGAATACAGGAGTTGAAATACTCAAACCCTTGTAAATCAGCTGTTAATGAAAGTCAGTTATCTCTGGGCATTCATTTTCTTTCCTCTTTTTTTTTGGGTTTTTTTTGTTGTCTAGTTGTCATGTGAAAGAAAAAGTCGTACTTTGAGAAAGTTGTATTTCTGGTGTTTTCTCAGGTGTTCTTGAATTAAGCTAGACTTCACATAGGTGGTAGTACGGTGTCTTTCACAAGGAATTTCTGTGAGTAGCTAGTAAGTTGTCAATGCATGCCCTTTCATATTCCTCATGATTCCTGAATGTAAGTTAATCTTCAGATACAGCCTGACCTTGAACTTACAACTTTCTTGCTTTATTTCTTTTTTAGTTCAGTCTGACTTTTCCTAAAGTCTTCCTCCTATGGAACAGTCTTTCCTTATAGTCTTTAAACCGAAGCCTTTTATTTTGCACCCTGTCACACATTTCTTTAAATTTGGCTTCGGAGGTCTTTTTCTTCCAGGGTGGGATCATTTCCAAATGTATTTGATAAAAATGCCAGTGGGACTGAGCTGTGACTGCCACTTGCAAGTGTGGAATCCCGTCATGATCTACCACTAACAATTGATAAAAGCTCAACTAGCACCACAGAGAGAGTAAAAGATATCTCAGAGGAACATGGAATGGAGCTTGGCAACCTGTCAGAAGTGATACACCAGACCTAATTTTTATGTCTGTAACCGAAGACCATTGTGTTGGCTCAAACTCAGGTGTCAGGTTGAGGTTCCTGGCATGAGGAACCAGCAGCTGCTGAAATGTTGCTGGGATGGTACCTAATTCCTCTCCTTCTGCTGGATGCTCTTCCAAAGTGAGAGTTGTGCACTCTTGTCAGGCATCTCTGTCATGGACTGTTGATGCCTCTAAATAAGAATGTCATGAACAGGAGAGTGCTTTCTCTTTCTGGGACAAGTTTGTCTTGTTGGGCATCTGACCAGGTGACTTGCTTAAGCTGTGCAGTCTCTCTGTGGTTGGACAAGTCTAGAGCAGCACATGCAGAAGCAAAATTGAGGTGGAATAAGGAAATGCCTGAGAGTGGGCAACGAGCTTATCTCAAACACTGTCTTGCCCCCTTTTCAGTGAAACTGCTCTTGTGTTTCCACTCCTACTCTTCTGATCATTTGCATCACATCCCGTAGACTTTAGGGCTGCTGAGATGCTGAATTAAATAACTGATAAAAACTTCTGTCATCATTGTCACTCCTTTTCTCCCTCTACTAACAGAAAATATATTTGCTCAAAAAACCAAGAAAATATTGTTATTTCAGAATTTTATTTCCACTGTAAGCGCCTTGGCTATATAGATGTGAGAATTTTTAACAGTAGGGTCAATCCATGTGTTTAATTCCAGCTTACTGATAGAATGTTCTTACTCAGCTGGAAACTTCCAAGGTAGAGGAACAGGCTTCCACTGTCACAGCCTGCCTGCTATTTCATATACTAGTATTTACCCTTCTACGAGCTCCACAGTCGATTGAAGGCTGCTTAGCAAAAGCAGGTTTTGTCTAACGTAAGAAAAAGATCACAGTCATGAGTTTGAAGTGTTCTTTCTGAGGTGTCAGCAAAACGTATCTTGGCACAGAGGCCAGGTTGTTGAAAGCTGTGGTTTGCAAGAGGCTTTGTAGAGGTAACAGGAGCTGCAAGCATCAGGACTGTGAGGAGCAGAGGCAGGGCTGGCAAAGGCAATTCAGTGACTGGGAAAGGATATGCAGGAGACTTTCAGTAGAAGGTCTGGTGACAAGGACAAAGAATCATCTTTATCTTAGTCATCCTCCTCCTTTTGTGCATTATCCCCTACCACTTGCTGTCTTGGTGGTGTATTTGTCTTGATTCTGTTATCCTGCACCTCATGAAGAGGTAACTCAGGGTCTGCTCATGGGCCAGGAAGTTGAAGGGTGCCAGTCCTACTGCTGGGGATCAACCCCTGTGAGTAGGTTTCTAGTTCTTGCTGCCATCGACACTCTAGGAGAAGGGCAGCAGTGTCAAGTGAAGGGTGAGGGGAAGGCTCTCGTATAGTATTCTTTCAGCTGTCCCAGACAGCTGCTTGCTTTCCCTGCTTGGTTGGTTTTGCAGAACAAGAATGTGTTCTATCGCATTTTGTCTTTGATCCACAGTACCAAGCCAGAGATTGATCTGCTATTTGTTATAATGCTCTTTGAAAATTCTCTGACTGACCACCAGCAGGATGAGGACAGAAAAGTCTTTAGGTGATACTTACTTTGATCCCATGTGTTCTGTCCACTCAAGAGCAAAAGCTACGCAGAGACGGAACAAATTAAACATCTAGGGCTGGAAGGGTGCCAAGTATCCCAGGACTGAGTGTCCTCAATTCCCATCCACTGCAAGTTATACTGTAATGTGAGTTAATGGATTACGAGCAGGGGGTTTCATCTGTTAGTCTGGGATTCTGCACATACTTTCTGTAGGAAGGGCTGTGCTAAAGAAAAAGCAGATCTGTAGGGCTAGAGGAGAGGATCCTTGATTGGGGTTTTTTCCCTACTTTGTGTTGTGTTTCTGTGGATGGAGCAGCACTTTACCTGAGTTGGTGAGGTAGATCAGTCGTGGAACTTCCTCATACCTTCACATTTTGAGACTATTTGCAACCTAGAGGCACGTGGAGAGAAAATAAGGTAAGCATCTCGGAGCGGCAACTGTTGTATTCTTCAGAATGTGGGGTTGGAGGCAGTTTCTGCCGTGTGGAACTCGTGACACAGCAGGGAGACAGACTTCTCTTCCTCCGTTCATTACCACTAGAACTCTGTCTTGTCTTTTTTTATTTGTTGAGTGAGGCTTTGATCCAAAAGTCACTATTTATAATAACTTCCATTAAACCCTGAGACTCCATACTGGCAAGTAGCATCCTACTACTAAAGAATGAGCATTTCTCAAGCATTAAATGTCTATTCAGATGTTCTTTTGTGTCTATGGCAACTTCAACAAGAAAGCAGTAGGTGATGTAGGCAGCCAAAAAAATCTGTGATGCTCAACTGATTGTTGATAGCAACCATACAGATGCCAGTGCAGGGTCACTTACAGCCAGTAATAGATACTGCACCTATGGACAAAGTGTTCCATGTGACATTTTATGCAGAAAACATACCTGAAAAAGGAAGGTGGGTGCAGTGGGCAGTTTTCTAAATTATACATGAGGTGCTGTTTTAAAATTCAACAGGACACTGGAGTTTACCTTCACTGATGGCATGAGTTGCATGACAAGTAATGAACTCCCTGAGTATACAGTGTGTGGCACTGGGGCAGGAACTCAAAGTTTTCTTCCCAGTTTGTTGGTGGAAAAGTGGGGTTGGTTACTAATGGGCACAAAGAGTCAAGTTCTTATCTAGCTTCAGTGTTGATAAGAAAAAGGAATCATGCTAGAGAAGAACAGGCAGTGCTTCTCTTACAAACACTTAAATAAAATACGCTAGGAGGGAATTATCATCAGGCTTTGATCTGAATGCCATGCTGCCAGGGGCTTGGATCCTTTACTGACATGTAAAATTGATAACCCTTTATGGGGAAAAAGCTCTGAGGAAATCTGATTGCTGTGGAAGCTGGTGCAGCAAACCTGCTATGGGAGGGGAACCATTTTTTTAAAGGATATATGAAGTTAAAATGGGGAGAATAGGAATCGGAGTAGATTTTACGTAGTTCAGGGACACTAAATGAGGAAATTAATTTTGAGGCAAAAATAGTGACAGATAAGCTCATGAAAATAAAACTGTATTAAGTAGTTTGTGTCCAGTATTTGACAAATGTCTCTGAGCTGTTGGTACTGTACGTACTGTGGGAACTCTGCCTCTCCGTGCCTGTGTGTGGAAGTCATCAGTACAGTGTGTGTCAGGACACTGTTTGGAACCTGAAATTAGCTGAATTGGTGTGGTCCTTTCTCCGGTTAGTGTCTCATGTTCGTGCTCTGTATTTTGTGAAAGAGACACCTTGTTTCTTGAATCCAGGATTCCTGATGGTTTGGACTGTCTGTTATCAAATAAAGGTTTTTTTCTGCTAAGAGAAAAGTGGAGAGTGGTGGTTACAACCAGTTCTTCTTTAGGATCTGACTGGGTAGTACCACACAAATCCTGTTTAAATGCTTCTTTCATTGGTAATGGTGCAAGCTACTATCTGGTTTAGACTTCAGAGAACTGGACAGATATTCATGTGGCCATCAGTTACTCATGACTCAAGTTACACCTGTTTGTGTCCCTCCTAAACAAAGACATTAGAGTATTTTTAAACATTTGCTTTATTCAAATAATTTAGGCTGCTCGCACTGTTAATCACATTAAAATGTTGCTGAAATCTCCAATTCCAGATAGCTTGTCATTTCTCTCATATGAAAGCTATCTGAGTGGTCGTCTGGTTTTGCAAGTCACAGAATCATTAGGGATTGGAAGGGACCTCAAAAGACCATCTAGTCCAATCCCCCTGCCACAACAGGATCACCTAGAGTCCACAGGAACACATCCAGGCGGGTCTTGTATGTCTCCAGTGAAGGAGATGCTGAGGGACCTGGGTCTCTTTAGCTTGGAGAAGAGGAGACTGAGGGGTGACCTCATTAATGTCTATAAATATGTGA
>JAOXOE010000602.1:10795701-10817441 GCA_028565055.1 Phoeniculus purpureus
TTAGGGATTGGAAGGGACCTCGAAAGATCATCTAGTCCAATCCCCCTGCCATGGGCAGGGACATCCCACCCTAGATATTTTGCCAGTTATTACGGCAACGAGAAATACGTGCCAGCAGAATTCCGCTTTCTGCCTACCAGAAATGGTGAGCTTTTTCTCCTGCAGTAATTTAAGCAGGAACTCTGCATCAGAAAGATATTGTAAGGTAAAATAAGGCTCTTTTAGGGTGCTCTGCTCTGTGCCTGAGCAATGAGGTGTCCTGTATCGTTACAACTGTAAACAACCCTTACTGATGCCAGTTCTAAAAAGTAGTATTTCATTGCATATATTTATCATTAATATCCTTTAACTTATGCACAGCTTCTCTTATTTTGTGTAAAGACAGGCACTGGGCAAAGCAATGTCGACTCTAGTTCTAGAGTCACTGGACAGTGGGAGCAAAAGTTTTTTAGCTGGATGTACGTGGTCAATGAAATAATCCATTTATACACATCAGATCTTTCAGGACCTCTTCTCTATTGTGAAACCAGACGTCTCATATTTGTCTCATTTATTCTGCTAATGATGTCCCTGTTGAATATACAAATATTTTTAATATTTGGTTAATTATAATAATGAAATGATAATATGGTAAATAGGACATAACCAAAATATTACTACAAATGTGTCTACATGTATTTCAATAGAGGAGATAGCGCCAGGCGGGCAGCACTACCAGCATGCTATGCAGCACATCATTCTTTACTCGTCATTGTATTTACAGCATACTATTACAAGAGTTCCTCAATCTGCAGGTAAAGACATGTAATAGAATCATAGAATCATTAGGGATTGGAAGGGACCTCGAAAGATCATCTAGTCCAATCCCCCTGCCACAGCAGCTGGACAAAAAAAGAAGTAGCTAGCAAAAAGAGAGTTGAGACTGAGACACCTGTGTCACTCATCTGCTTTCTGTTGGGAAAGAAGGTACCCTAGACCCATTTTTTAAAGTGAGGATTGTGTGATGAGGCTTTGTAAATTTTGCAAATGAAGTAAAATATCATCATGTGTCACGTTAAGATGGTCATTATTTTGGTAGCAAATGACAGTATTATTTGCCTAAGAAAAAGATAATTCATGAACCAAGCCCTAGGTTTATTTTTAGATCAGTAAGAAACTCAAATCAGTGGAAGTTTTCTTTATTTACTGAGGACTGAAATTAGCCCTTTAAATCCATTAGAATGGAAAACTCCCAAAAAAGACATCTGCTGGCTTTGTTGTTTTTTCCAACGAGCCTGTGAGAAATAGCTTTTTCTGTACCTAATAATTTCACAAAGCTTATTAAAGAAATATATTGCTAAAGAAAAAAAGACTGTTATTTTGATGCCAGACCTTTAGTCTTCTCACATAACCAGAGAATAAATAGAAGAATGCTGGTGATTACTCATGCAGTGAGTGGTTGAATGGAGTATTTTCTGTGTCTTCTTGTGCTAAAGATTGTGTCAGATCCCTAAAATTTGGGTTACATTTCCTCCTTTCCTCTCTGCTCTTGAGTGAATTGAGTCTCCAAATGTATAACAATGGGTTAGGCTCAGTGCTATTGCCTCAGGGTGCTTTGGGCTCACCTCTAAATGAAAGAAATGTCCTATTTTTCTAAACTCTTTTTCCTGGGAAAATGTTTGATTGGCATTGTGATGGGGGAAAACACTCCTGGTTATGGCTTTTTCCTCAGCAACTGCTTCAGTGAGGGGAAAAGACCTCTAAGAGTACAAGCTGATGTAGTGGCCACTTCCACACAGTCAGTACTGCAGCTTGCTTTGGAGGGATTTTTTCTGTTAATGTTGATCTTCGGGTTTTGTTAGTGTTATCTTTGGTGTTTTAAATGCAAATGGAATACAAGGGGGAAAATATGCACATTGCTAGGGGATGGTGGGCAATTGTGGGATCAAGAGGATGGGTTGGTTTAGACACAGATTTGTTCACAGATCCTGAATCAAAACAAAAGCAAAAATATCCATGGCTGGCACATCAGGCTTTTAAATAGGTCTCTTGAAAGATCTTCCTTTATCATACTTCCAGCCTTAATTCTACAGCTGCTCTACTCTTTGCTCAGTTTGAAAAACATGCTGCACTTTCTACAGCATAGACATTACACACAGGTTACGTATTGTTTCCTCATTGTTTGTTTTCAGGGGCAGTGAAAATATGTTGGTGTCTATTGTACCAGTTAGATCTGAAACACAATTTACTTGTCAAACCTTGAGGGCTTGACTAAATAATCGCGGTCCTCAGGCAAACCTGCCTCAGGTATCAGTGAGAAGGCAGAATTATAGATGTCATTTAACTGAAACGAAGATGAGCGTCTCATAGTTGACTTCAACGGCAGTTCTGCCTGGGCAAGGACCAGGCAAGTAGTTCAGACACAGGCCCATGAGAATGTACTTGCACGCAGATTGCCAGTTCTCCTTGATTCATGCATTTAGCTATCCATAAATTTTGTGTTAAGTTCAAAAGCTCTTCGGCAGCTGTGGGTAGAAGTTCAGATTTTTCTTTGCCTGTGTTGTAAGTGAAATGTGTTTCTGGTGATGTATTTCAGATTCATAGATGGAGGAAGCAATGTTATTTTTAGAGTTGAGGAGATGAGCATTTTAAAGCAGAAGTGAAGGATGTTTGGGCAGAATACAGTATGTTTGTTGTCATCTTTGAATGTACTTTTTCTGAGCGTTCTCGCATTATTAAAATGTTCAAAAACCCAGTGCAGTACTGTAAAGAGTCTGCATTTCAGGACCTCTAAAATGAATGTGGCCGAATCTGTTGTGGGAGTATAAAATATTTACAAACTAATAAATACCTGGCGTTAGAAAAAGAGACGTTTAACCAGGGAGAGCATTTACTTTGACCTGGATGAGAGTCACAGTAAGATAAGACACAGATATATGTAGATAGATATATATAAAAAGATAATGATAATATCAGATCTTTCACTGTATTTCAAACTTTCTCCATACTGTATTGCACAATTCCAGTTCCTGAATTATTCTGTTCCAGCCACTATAGACTGGCATAGAACAGAGAAAATGAAAAATTAAAGTGGCCAAATTTGCCTCAACATAGAGCAACACTGAGATGTTAGATAGTTTTACTTTAGGGATATTTGTTAAGTAAATGCCCACCCTTGCTCGTGTGCCCTGTTATGTGTCCCCAGGTTAGATCTGCCCTGGTACCAGCTGCAGGCAGTGCAGTGCTGCTCAACTTCATACAGTTTTATGAAAAAACCTCTGGTGAAAGTTTTCGCAACCTGCTGCAATAGGGGTGCAATATGCCACTGGGAAATTAGACACAGACCAG
Organism: Phoeniculus purpureus; assembly: GCA_028565055.1. Lineage (NCBI taxonomy): Eukaryota > Metazoa > Chordata > Aves > Bucerotiformes > Phoeniculidae > Phoeniculus > Phoeniculus purpureus. Next base: position 10,799,029 of record JAOXOE010000602.1, read on the forward strand.
GAAACGCTTCTGTACGTGGGTTTTCAGATGAAGCAGCTTTCTCCGGGGCTAGCGCACTGCCTTAACTGTAGTTACCTCTTCACCCTATTCGGTATAAAAATTGCAAAGGGTGGGAGAAATTGTATTCACCTCTTTTCAAATGAGGAGAAGAGAAGCCAAGTTTAGCCTGCATTGCATAAGAAATCAGACTTGGAGACAAGCAGGTGAAATGGAGACACAACACGGGTTGCTTCAGGCAAGTGAAGTGTGTTTGCTCCAGACACAGTACGCACGCTCCTGCATTTTGGGTAACAGTGTGGAATCCATATTTGGAGTATGACTGCTCCTTCTCTTTTTTTAAAAAAAAAAAATCTCATTTTCCCCAGGTGAGTGAACCCAGATTTTTCTTGATCTTGCCCACTAAACCAGATCTAAAGCGTCAGCCAACCAAAAAAACCAATTCCCCAGGAATCCCCAACTGTGCAAGGAATTGACTAAAAATTGTGGGTGATATATTGTGGGATCATCCCAGACAACCCACCTGATCAGAGCACCAGGCGATACTTGTTCAGGAAGGTGTACAAATAGCTGCAGAAATAGATTTTGCAGGACAAGACTTTACAGTTGCAGAACTGTGGGTACTAAATAGTGTCTAATTCTCATCAGTCTGCTGTCGTGAATATAAAACCAAGACTTGGTAACATTCCTTCTTAATCTGATCAATTGCAAATATTTCTATGCTCTGAAAAGCCAACCGACTCTTTGTAAGACAATCCCCTGCTGCCTTTGCTATGCTGAACCAGAACTAAAAGGTCGAAGAAATTAAGTAGCCTCATCACTCTGTACTGTAGCCAGACAAACAATACTTCTGAAATTGATAAGATGCTTCGGCTCAGCCCATTTGAGAAAAGCGAAGTGGTTAATCAAATAATCAGTCTAGCTACAGAGTTCACTTAATATTGTGGAGCCATCCAGACGTTTCCTGATGTAGCTTCAGTATCTTGAGAAAAGATGTTGTAGCTTATTGCGGTGCACGTTTGTGCTTGAGATGAAAAGCTTCGTATTTATAGCTCACATTTGTTTCCTACCTTTGGGTAGAAGTACGATTGGTTTTCCTTCGAACGTGCCTGACGTGTATTTCGTGTAACAGCCTTTCGTTTTGTAAAACCTAGCCACTTTCCAGGCCATAGTGAAGTATAAAGAGCATCATTTTACAAAGGCTAGCAGTATTCAGAGGGTTAATAGCCACACCGCACTGTCAGATTTGCGCGTAGCCTTGCAGTGGAATTTTTTCTGGAACAGAGCCCTACGGGTTTTTCAGCCTCATTTCTCAGCAGACTGCACAACTGGTGAGAAAGTAGGTATTTCATCTGACAGACGTTACAGTCTCATTATTGGGCAGATGTGTGGAGATAAAACAAACAAGGTTTTGGAATACCTTATCCAAGGTCTTAATGAGTCTCTAATGCTTTCTGTTAGTCGTGAGCCCTGATGGCTCAGTTGCTTTCCTGCCGTTGCCTTTATGGCATATATTGCTCATCACGTTCATCTTTTTCTCCATTGAAATAAGGACAATTAATTGTGCAGCCCTGTGCTTTATTTGTTCATAGCAGTGTGGAAAAGCAGAAGATAAGACTGTCTTTGAACAACGTTTTGAAATTTGCTTTTCTAACTGGAGCTATTGTCTGTCTTTCTGTCCTGAAGCTTTTCTGTTAATATGTTGAAGGCAGCCCTTCTTGTCCTATCAATTTGGTCACTGTTCATCTTCCTCCTCCGTATTTTACTTCAGGAAAAACAGCAGCCGTTGTTTCCAATACAATTACCTGCGGATGCTCTCTAACTCAGGCCTGTGTCCCATGGTAATTCCCAGTGTTTGTTTAGGCAGACTTTCAAGCACAGCGTAGCTAAATAAGGTCTTCTCCACCTTGATTTTGTTTTATCATGATTTCTTAGCATCTTCCTTAACTACTTTCAGCCAGGCTTTGTAACTCCTTTGACTACGATTGCTCTAATGTTTTCATTTTAAATGATGCAAATGTTATTGCAATGTTTCTGTGGTTACTGATTTTTCTCTCTCCGAGTTCTTCAAGCTCTTAACACCTTGGTATGTCTTTTGTAATGTACGTTCGAGATGCTGACTTGCACCTACCACCCATGACCTGTTGAACCCAGCTTCACACATTTCCTGGTCCCATTTGTGGTGTCTTCCTGTAAAACTTAGTTCATTACCATCACTTCTGAAAATGTCTTTCTCCGTGATGGATTGAAAAACAGAAAGTCACTTGTGTGAAGTCTGCCCGCCACACTGGCGGTGTGTTTGCGACAAGCCGGTGTGTCTCTTCTTTGAGTTCGTACCTGACTGCCAGTAGCTGTGATGTCTACTCTTAACTCACTTTGTCAGGGGGCCACCACATTGTTCTGTGTGCGGGAAGCTTAGAACAGCAAGGTCAAACGACAGACCTTAGCACCATCGACTGACTCGCCTCTCCAAAGCCTTGTCAATGAGTATATTGTATAAGGAAGTATAGGGAGAAAAAATTATCGAAAGGAATATACGTGTCCTTCTTTAGTTTTGTGCCAGATGTACCGAGCACCTAATACGTAAAATTTTAACTGAGGGTTTAGTTTTTCAATTCACATTTTTTCTTTGTGCTTATTGATGGCAATTGAGCTACACTGATAAGCTTCACAGCAAATTTCTTGGGTTGTATATGACGGTAATTAACGTAATTGATTTTACCTTTGCTACACAGTTGATCAGGGAAGAAGAATTTATACATTAGCCTGGCAATCTGATTCATTTTATCTTCCCATTCTATTATCACTGTGTGCTTCAAAGACGGTTTAATGGAGCCAAGTATTCATCGGCATATTTGAAGCTGTTGAAATTACAAGGTGAACTTTGCAAATCTCTTTCACTCAGTAGAGCTCTTGTGGTTCTGGGAGATATGCTTGCTTTGCCTAAAAGTCTAAATCACTCCCTAAAATCAACACTTCAAACTAGGGTACTTCAGTACCCTATAATGCCACATAGCAGAATTCACATCTATCATAAAATACCTTTTGCACCATGATTTTAGTAACCCATAAAAAACCCTATAAACCGTTCTTTTCAGAAATCAATGTTGGTTTTAGATACCATAGGTAGTGGCACAGTCAGTAATTAATCAAAGGTGTTTAGGGTCATCGAGCTCTCCATGGCTTTAGAGTAGTGATGTGGTCTCGTAGCGTGCCACTGTAAACAAGACTGGTCGCACCAAAGGATTTGCACCTAACCATGCATCAGTTCTCTTCAGTGGCTGCGTAGGCTGGAGAACCATGCAGTGATGGAGTTACGCAGTAAATGGTCTTGTTGCTGTGTAACACGTAGCTGGTGTAGGCTGGAAATTGCATTTGAAATTGCATGGCGCCTTCCGGCAGGCTTTGAAGAAAATGAGCGCGAGTATTTACTATTTTCCTGTGTATATGAAGACGAAGAACAAATGTCTAGGCTGCTGAAAATGGGTTTTCATTGTGCTCTTTTCTAAGCTGGCAATGTGCTCTGTTGTGTGAGCAGGTCGGAAGAGTTATAAAAACAGATCTCCATTTCTGGGATGGGAAATGAGCAAATCTCTCAGAAGTGCTTTGGTGTAGGGCTGTCTAGAGCAGCAGGGGCCATTCTTCAGTGTCTTTTCGGCTCCTACGGTCGAAGTACTCTGCGTACGGCTGCTCTTCAGTGCCTGCAGCTGGGGGATGCCATTAAGGAATGGGCACGAGGAAAGGTGTGAAGCTGAAGCCTGGCAGTGGGTGGTTATAAGCGTTACACGGTCTCTTCTTGGCAGGGAGCCGCTTGCATTGCAGCTAGCGCTGCTCTGGGAGGAGGCTGCTCTTTGTCCCAGGATCCTTTGGTGTCCATGCGCTCAGCCATCAGTGTAAGTCATGACTAGCAGTCCCAGCTTCTGGTGGAGAAACAGACAGATGTAAGGCTATGCTTTTCATCACAGGCACACAAAATACACATTTTCAGTAACCAAACTATTATTTCTGCTGTTACTGTCACAATAAGAGCAGGGTTGTTTAATTACGAACGGGAAGAAAGTATGGCAGGTTTTTAAGGGTTACTAGAAGCATAGCAGAACTCTAACCAAAAGCCTTTATCAGATGTCTTGGAATGGGCTCCTGAAGTGTGTCATCTTTACCTTGGATAATCTAATTTCAGTTGCTATTTGAACAAGCTGCTGCAAAACAGGTGTTTATTGCAAGGTATGTTGTGTGCATCCTCAGTGACAAAAACTGCAGATATAGGCATGTTGAAGGCATGTAAGCAGCAATAAGTACTACGGATTTAGAAAACCCTTTGTCATTTGAAATTCTAGATTCTCCTTGGTTTTATTTTTATTAAGAATCTAAATTCTGAAATAAGGACCTGAGTTGTAAGGACTTCTGTATTGGAAACAGCATGTATGTTTTCATCACGAGGTCCAAATTAGAACATCTGCCTAGCATGCACCAAAATCATCGCCGTCACTAAAAGTGAGAAAAGAAAAAGTGATTTCCTGGCTGTAGGAAGCAACATCTATAGACACGTTGTAGTATGGTAAGGCATAATTTTAAAATGCAGATTGATAGTGTCTGAATACATGTATGGCATAAAACTTTAATCACTTCACACAAATCACGAAGTAAATGGAGTGAACTCTCTGAAAGACGTTTTACAAGTCAAACTGCTTAATGGAATGGTTAGGGGGACGAAAAATATATCCTTTTCATTTCCTGCATGGGCTGCATTGATCACTGTACTATGAGCTGGGGCAGAGCCTTCACGCTCTGTTTACCAGGAAAGAAAGTAAAAGAAGAGATGCAAGTTGGGAGTCATAGAGGAAAAAAATTTATGGTGACATTTTTGCCCCTTTCTGAGCTAAAGCAAAATCCATTCGCTTAGGTGGACTAGGATTCCAGTGTTAACGAGTAGGTCCTATGGATTATGCCATAGCAAGTGTACCAAAAGCAACACAGCCTACAAAATTCAGTCAATCACTTTAGTTGGTCTTGCGTTGGAAGCCAGAACTCCCTAGGTTTTAACCTGTCAGCTGTTACGCTGTGCAGTGTCCCGACTTTGGTACTGTTGTGGTTCCAATTCGGGTGGGTTGCTTTGCCTGATGGATTGGGCAGTTACTGTGGCAACCTGCTCTTAAAGCAGTTGAAATTCCAAGCTGAGTTTGGAACTCTGTGAAACTGTTAGGACTGGTTTGGAGCATCCTGCTTCTTGTTACTTTTCATTAGATCTTTTTTTGGAAAGAATGGGGCTGGACATAAAAGCCACCTTGCCCTTGGAACATGGTGAATGGAGACAGGGAGAGTTTTGGGACCTCAGAGATCAGTGGATGAAAAGCTTTACCTGAAACCCATTGTTTGCTGAAATGGAGAGAGTTTTCCCTTGTTTGTGACCCACAGAAATTGGCACACTGGAAATGAAAGACTGTCTTGGAGGGATGTGAGACAGGGGACTGGCCCTGAGGTCAGGAAAGCCAGATTGAGCTACGGATACCACATTCCCATGAGGAAAAGAACTGCTGGAGGTTTCTTTCCTCTGAGGGGCTGGAGGTAGTAGCTCGGCCCAGTTATGTAAGAACATGTTATTAATCTCTGTATGTCTTTCTGTTGGGGTTTGTAGATTGTGTGACTTAAATGTGTCCTGTTGTTCTTTCTCAAATCGAGCTAGTCTTCATATTTGGAACCCTCCTTGGTGTTTTTGCTTTCACCCATTAGCACATTAACTAAATTAATTAGTTGGACCTGATCAATTGATAACCGATGGTATTAATGGTGATCCATGCAGGAGCTGAGATAAACCCTTGACAGGTACCTCGAGCTGCAACGAGACAGTACTAATTAGATAAAGAAGTCTTGAATTTTAATATGATGCTGACACAAACATAAGGCAAACAACAAGAAACATGTGAAAACAACTTCAAAGCAGAATTGAAACAACGTAAGTAGGCAACAAGAGCATTGATATTACTAAGCCCAAAGCAATACTTCATTAGCTGGCGTTCTTTTTCCCTTGGGCTTTATTTCAAAATAAATTCAGTAAGAACTTGAACCATTGATTTACTTCTTTGGAGTCTAGAGAAAAAGGGAGACTTAATTTAACGATAGGAATGTAATGACAATGGGATACTGTCTTTTTATGCAGAAAGAGCGGAAGTACAACATTACAGGTTAGATTTTAAATAAGCCTCTTGCATGAGATGTGATGTGAGTGTTTCAACCTCAGAGTGAATCACAGCTACAGTTTTCTGAGAGGAGGTTGGTACCACTGTGGTCTTCTGCTTTCAGCTGTGCTCTCCTGCGCCAGTTCATTCCTAGTTCTGGACAGGATGGACACACTCATGTGCTTGTTCGGCATCTGCCCAGCTCTGTTGGGCTCCGTGAGCTTGGTCCAGGTGAAAATCAGAGGAAATTTGAGTCTATTCTCGATAATGCCTGCCTTCAGAAATAGCAAGAGGATGATAGTCCTACAGCTGCATCTAACCAACCACATACATTTTATTCCATGATTACAGAGCAGAAGTATGTATATGCATGGCATTAAGAGTTGCATTTCTGGCTTCTGCGTAGCGCTAGTTGTTATCTCTGTGCTGTAAGTACAAATGAAAGGGGAGTCGTCTTTGTCCTTTTATATACAAGCCATTTGCATTCTCTGTGCTTTGCACAGGTGAACACTTGGCATTTCTCTCTCAAGCACAAAACTGTAAGTAATGTGTTTTGAATAAGCTGTTATCAGAAGCCCGTTTGGAGAAGTGCAATCTTCCGATTTTAGAAGCCAGGAAAACCCAATTCTGGCCCCACTGCAGTGACAAAGATGTACTTAGCTCCGTGTACTTTATGTGGGAGTTAAACTGTATAATAACCTTACAATTATGATCTTTGAAAGATGTTCTACATTAAGCGTTTAGAATGGTGAAAGGAATCATTTATTCATAGAGGGCCGCCTGTCTCTCCTCATACATCCCTATGGATGAAGAGCTTATTTGTGTCAGGAAGCTTTCCAAATGATGGAATTATTATATGAACTGGGGTTCTTTCCAAAAGCTGCAATACTGGCAAATTTGAGCCCAGCTGGATGCTGGTAACTTTTCTAGAAGTTTTCTTGTTAGCTTATTGTGTGCTGTCTGCTCTAGAATTGCTTCGTAGTCATGAAAACACTGTAAATTCAGGGAATATTTTAGAAATCGGTGCACTGCATCAGCTGGTGGCCGGCTAAATGAGCAGAAATGGGAAAGGAAATCTGTCATTTTCAGTCATCTGCTAAATAATTAACTGATGGCCCGTGTAGGATGGATGTTACTCCGTTGCCTAGGATGTCAATCCACATACACTTGATGGCACACAAAGAAATAAAAGTCTGCTCCCTCTCATTGCAGACAGCTTGAACAGCAAAGTAAAGGACTGCAGGCAGCAGTGTGAGTGAGGCAGCTGCATTTTTTCAGGCTGGGGATCCATCCAGTGGAGGTCCTGTTGGGCCCCTCCTGCACACCTCAGCAAGCATATCATTCTTTTAAAGCCTGAAATGCAAAATGCCTTTACTGCACTCAGGTTCACAAATGTCTTGGTGTTATGCCTTTTGCAGTCTGGCAATAGTATTGCACTGAACAACAAGGTGTCTCTTTTCCTGTCATGTGAATTCAGTAATGGCAGCAGTTCAGCATGTTTCTATTGTCCATGTTGGCACCTCCAAGAACTTTCCATATGGAAACCCCTTTAATCATAGAATCTTAGCAAGTGCTGCTTGTTAAAACCTTGTATTTTATGAATACTCACAACCCGTATAACGTGGTCCAGATTTTTGCAGACGTGACGTTGCTGTAGAGTCATAGAATCATTAGGGACTGGAAGGGACCTCATAAGATCATCTAGTCCAATCCCCTATAGAGACATTAGAGTTGAATAGTCTATAAACTGTGATTTAGCATCAATTTCTTTTGTCGTGCTGCATCAGTGGATACCTTCAAGACCTGGTGTTGTCATTAATTTGGTCCTACTAGTAATCTTTGTACTTGGTAATTTTAAGTGATTAATACTACTCATATTGTGTAGTTTTGAAGTATTTTTATTGCTATTTTTGAAAGGAATAATTTCTTTATTAGATTTTTTGACAGCTCTGGGACTTCGCCTCAGAATGTCTGTTCCTAGTTCATGCACACTCTCGAGTATTTGTTTTCCAGGGTTCACAATTCTGGATAGCACAGCATTGGCCTGATGCACAGAGCGACGCTAAGACAGATTCCGGGGGCAGCAAACGCAGCGTGAAACAGCCCGTGTTTTAAAATAACCAAGCGCTCAAAGTAGAACCTAGGTTTTCAAATGAGTTCAGTACTATTTAAAATGATGTGGTGGGATTAAAATGAGATTTAAGTAGTTTTTAAGAGGTTGCTGTCACACAAATGTTGTACTCATGCAGGTGATAAAATTTGACTCTTGTTGCTCAGATAGACAGCCGATGACACATTTCTAACAAGAAATTATCCAGTCAGGGTTGCTCACACCAGAACCATGGTACTGCCCCCTAACCCATCCCATGTCCTTTATAGTGAACTTGTTATACTGACAGCAGCTGGTACGGTTTGTGGTCACAAGGACTGTATTTGAATAGCTTAAAATGCAATGAGGTCTTGTAGACAAGATGTAGAGAAGGAGCATTTGAATATTGGCTCTGACACCAAGTTCCTTTTCTGACATGGTTGGGACACATAATCTCTCCTCTTGTAATCACCATCTGTAAACTGAAGTGTTACCTGCCTGCCTGGCTCACAGGAGATTCAGTCACGCTTGTGGAGCGATACAAGAATGCACTGAATGCACATCAAAGCCATCTGATCACCAGAGACGTGGAGACTTGTTCTTGGAAGAAACTAAAAATAGCAGCTGTATTCATGTGTGTATTGTATGTAGCACCAGAAACAGGTCCTGTATCTGAAATGAGTGATATCATATGTCAAGGGGGTGCTGGAGTTCTTCAGCATCCTCCCAGTGACTCTGAGAAACAGTCCAAAGGTAAATGTATTGCATTTCAGAAATACTCTTGTAGTTCGCAGCGAAAAGCTCTGTGTGTTTCTGACCACTCTGCAGTCTTTAACCCTGGCTGCCCCAGGCTCCTTTCAGCTGCTCAGACCTGCAGCATGACAGCAACAACTGCTGACATGAATTTGTTAAAGTTGTTTGTATTCAACCGTGACCTTAGAAACAGGAAAATTGCTCCTTCTGTCAAATGACTTACCTTTCATGGTAGGACTACAGCAAGATTTCAAGGGTGCTGCTGTCCTGTATAAAATGAGATGAACTAGTCCCCTGTTGTGTCAGGTTCACTAAAACTCCAGGGCTAGTACTGCGTTTTTATCTCTTTTAATGTGCAGCACATTGTGACCTATGTATTTCGCTTCTTTTAGAAGATAAAGGGAAAGCAAAACCCAATAGCTCAAGTCAGCAGTGTAGCACAGAAGCGAGTCCTTTTCTTCCCAAACCTGGAGTGGCAGCAACGACACCTGTAGCACCTGCCTCATCCTCGAAGAGCACAAATGGATCTCCTAGTACACTTTCAGAGTCAGAAGAGGAAAAAGCCAAAAAACTACTTTACTGTTCGTTATGCAAAGTGGCTGTGAACTCCCTGTCACAATTAGAAGCCCACAATACAGGTGAGTGAGCAGTTTTATGTTCGTATTTTTAAAAGTCAGAGGACCAGGCTGGTTTCCCGATGCTGGGGTGGTCACACTTCACTCAAGGGTCTGTTAGTTAAGACTTGTAACGGGCAAGGCACAAAAACTCTTCTGTTAATGACATCTTCATGTGTGCTGCTTGATATCTTAGGAAAGCTCTAAAGTTTTTTGAACTGGCCTTCGTGTATTCTATAAGCTTTTAGCTGACAAAATCCCTTACAGTTCACGTTGCCTAATCAGATTGTGAGGATCATAGTATGATCGTAGTGGTTTCTGTAATGCTAAGGTTTCTAGAGTGTCAGTTCTCTCTCATTTTGGTTATTTGATTTTTTTTTTTAATAATATAAGAGTGAATTTTCTAGATGTTCTAGAACCTTCTGAGCATTGCAGATTAGATAGTCTCCCTTTAAAAGCCTGCACGCAGCAGCCCCTAGTGTGCTGTGGCAGCTCTGTGATGTGTTGGTGGTGTAAAGCTTGTTAACAAACCATCAAGGTCCTTTTATGGCTGTAACTTGCAATGGCCAAAGCAGCCATTTCTTCCATAACAGAGGATACTCACTGAAGTATTACTGTTCCTAGGCAGGTTTTGAGTGATTCCTGTGGTTCCTCTCCCCCCACCTTCTTGGCTGATTTTTTGTGATTCCCCAGACGTATGCATTTTGACAGAAGAATAAGCAATGAGCACCTTGGCCATAGAGACACACTGGCCCCAGATAGGCAGAGATCCACTGTGCTTGTTGTTCCCTTTTAGTAAAAACCTTCCTTCCACTATCTGGCTTCTCTCTAGACTGAGGAGTTGGGAACTACACTGACCAAAACCCTGATCTGTGGTGACTTTAAACATTCCGTACTAACGATACACGTGTTACAAAAATCTCAAGTCCCATGGACATGGCTTTCTCTTGGTGATCATTGGCACATCTGTGTCTCCTTGCCCATTAGGCTCCAAGCACAAGACCATGGTTGAGGCTCGGAATGGTGCAGGTCCCATCAAGTCTTATCCTCGACCCGGATCCCGGCTGAAGACGCAGAATGGCAGTAAAGGCTCAGGACTGCAGAATAAGACATTTCATTGTGAAATCTGTGATGTCCATGTTAACTCAGAAATTCAACTCAAACAGGTAATTTTCATGTACCTGGGGCTCCTGGCTTAGTTTTATTTGCATTGGAATATTGTAGGTGGGGTGTAGGTCTGTGTGAAGATGTTTCAGCAAAAAGCGAACTTAGTGTTCTTTTTCTCTGTCATAATTTCTGAATAGCTCACCATGGGTCAAGTTCACCTAATTGTTTCAGGTGAGATAAGATGGGCTTGAGAATCATAAAGCAGAGTGAGTGAGTGGTATTCATTGGTTTCAGTGAATAACACAGCAGACCTGGTTTTAAAGTTTGCTACCGCTCAAGAGAGGTATTTGAACTTTGGTCTTCCAAATGCAAGAAATTCTGGATTGAGGTTCCTCGAATTCCTTCATCGGTGGTGATTCAATCTTTTTAATACTCTGCGAGTAGAAGAATATGATTTGACTCTAAACTAATGTTTAGGATAATTAGCAGGAGGGTCATAGTGTAGTTAAGTCTGAATGGTGTAGCCGTTACAATAGCTGTACTATAAAATACCAGTAGGGCTCTGCTCTATCTGAGCCTATATAGCCCCGTGTTCAGAGCTGTGCCAGTACGAATGCGTTGTTACTGATACCCAAACAAGAATGTCTAACTAGCTGTTGTGCTGTGTGGATGTGTCCTTTCATTTCCCAGTATTTCAGCTCTCTCTAAGATAGTGCTGCATTGCATGGCATAGGCGTATCCCTGGGCACTGGTTCTTCCTTCAGCTAATATTGAATTATTTATATAACTGCACAGAATCGGCAAGTCTCCCACTTCTGACTATCCTGATGACCTAGAGACAACAGCTCTGCCTGGTTCAGAGTTCCTAAAGTGGAAAAACAAAATGCTAACCGAAATATCAATACTTTGCAAAGCCTGTCTCTGATCACAGAATTTGCCATCTTTGATTAGCTTCCGATTCTCTGTTTCATGTGCTTCGAGTTGCTGTGTTTGATTTAGCAAAACTCTTTCTTGCTCTCTCTAAAGAACCTCCTTTATCTTGCAAATAGGGGCATAGTCACATCCTGTGGATAAATCAATTTCAAGTTAAAAACTGAGAAACGTTTTAAACAGCTAATTAAATGTGAGGCTATTTATTTCAGCACATTTCCAGCCGAAGGCATAAGGACAGAGTGGCAGGAAAGCCTATGAAACCTAAATATAGTCCTTACAACAAACTGCAGCGCAGCCCCAGTATTTTAGCAGTAAGTATTTTTATTTCTCATCATTGCATGTATGAATTTGTGACCTTGGAGACTCCCACCACAGAGGAATGGGAACACGATAGACCTGACACTTGCGCAGCATTTCTTCTCCAGTAGCCTGAGTCTGCACAGGGATTTGAAGATATTTATGTATTCTGTCTGCCCAGTCAGAAGCACACAAGCAACACGGCGAGTTATTTACTGCTAGGAAAAAGGGAATAATCAGTGGAATTGGGAATGGACAGTGGAAGGGTTTTGACTCTGCCGGGTTTGAGCGCTACTCCTCGAAGGCTGAAATGTATGTGCTCAGTGTTTCCGGGCATAACCTGACATAACTCTCGGTTATGATGGATGCAGCCAGGGAAAAGGCCATGAGGTGTTATGATATAAAAGTACTAATGCTCATTCTCTGCATGCAGCAAACCAGAGTGCTGCGGGGGTGCATTAGGTTGGTGCAAAATGGTTATTGTGTGCTGGGAAGAATCGACTGCCTCTCTGCATGCGCAGACTCTGTCTGTCGCTGGCTATCGACACACTTCACCTGCCACTGTGGCCTTTGTCATTCCCTTTTCACACCCACCTGCCTTTCCAGGAATTCCCCAAGCTGGCTTTGCCATTCTGCTGCAGCTGGAGTTCAGGCTGGCTCTAGCACAGAACAGACTGTTGTGTTTATTTGCTCGTGACTCAGCCTGTGTTTTATTCGGTAGGGAAAGGCGCATGCCACCTATGGTACAAAACCAGTTTACAGCTGGGGAAGAGAGAGATGCAAATGACCGTGCACAGGAGTAAGCCTGTGAAAAGTCTTTAAAAGCTGAAATATTAATGTTATGTCTTTGTATAGAGGCAACTGAAAATGATGCAGGCTGTCTGCAGGTCTCCACAGTCAGTGATCTGCACAAAGGAACCTTCCTCACTTGTGTAATGCATCATTTTGAAATCTATTGCATGAAAGAGATCTCCACTAACAAAGGAACAACATGAGTGTCTTTGCCCCTACAAACGTGTCATTGTGGTGAGACTTTCTTCACTGAGCCTGCAGCACATATATTTCTGATTAGCTTTTCCATCACAAGCACCAGAAACGATTGCAGGGCATAATCTAAGTAATAATTCTTTCAGAAAGAATACTTTACGGAATCGATTTAAATATTTCCATTTTGAACAGAGAAGCTCTCCATGAACAGGTAGAAAGTTCACTGGTCTGATATAGTTTTCCATCTTGACCACCCTGCTTTTCTGCAGTTCATTTGTGCCAGCAGAACTTTTGACTTTGGCCGGTGAGGTCTTAGTCATGATTTAAATATTTCTTGCACAGTTATGATTTATGTAATTGGATGCTGTTCACTTGCACATTGTGCCTCCGTGTAAACATCTGTGTAAACATCAGCCCCTACCCCCAAGAGATTTGTGTGTCTTTAAATGTGGGATTTGGTGTAAATGTAGAATTGAATTGACTTGTGAGCAAGAAGAGAATGTGGGGAACATTTCTAAGTAGTTGACATGAGCCTTCTGAGAAGGAAACACAGCGTGACCTTGGTCAGGGTTCATTTTTCCCCTGTGTCAGGGTTCATTTTTTTTCCCTCATTTTGCTTTCTTGTGTGTTTTATTCCAGGCAAAACTTGCATTCCAGAAGGACATGATTAAGCCACTGGCACCTGCTTTCCTTTCATCTCCTCTTGCTGCAGCTGCAGCTGTATCATCAGCTCTGTCCCTTCCTCCCCGTCCCGCTGCCTCCTTGTTCCAGGCACCTGCAATACCACCAGCTTTCCTCAGGCCAGACCATGGTCCCATCAGGGCAACACCTGCCTCCATACTTTTTGCACCATACTAATTTATTGACGGAAAAAAGATACAACTATGGCCAGTAGAAAGGGTAAAAGAAAAGCAGGAAAGGAGTCGAGATCTTGAAACGTGTCTCTCATTTGAAATGCCATCCAGTGTTACCCCTTAACCAACCTCACCATAGAAGTCATCACTGACAGTACTGCATTTTGGAGTCTAGACAACTCATTTTCTCAGTCTCTCTGTGTGTTTAGTAAGAACTCAATTGCTCATAAAATTTATACTTTTGAAGATTCATGGGTATGGTTATTTTTTCAATACGTATAATGCACCTTGGAATCAAGGAACGTAAAACATTTTCCTGACAGACTTGAAAACTAGGGTCTTCCTTGCTCACATTTACTTAAACACTTCTTTCAAAAGCAACGGGGCGTACTCTGTAATGTGGGAAAAAAGGTGGATGAACCAAACGCTTGATTGTGGATAACATCTCAAAAAGTAACCTCATCCTTTTTTCTCATCGTGCTCTTGTTAACAGGGGTCGTGTACTGTCCCAGCCCCCGGTACTGGTGTATCTTGTGTTGTACTATAGATGTGTCACACGTCTTCGAATATTTTTAGTTTCTGTGCAAATGTTGGACAGCAATGCAGCGCTGAAGCTTTTAATTCTTTCTATTGTGTCTCACTTTATTTAGAGAAATGAAGACTAGAAAGCCATATAACATATAGTTAAGATTACTACTTGTTTGCTACTTCCATTTAACTTATTTTCGCGTTTCCTCGCTGGTGTCGCTAAGCAATGTTTAAAAAGAGAAAAAGCTTTTCAATCAGGCATTGCCGCAGCTAATACGCAGTGTTCAAGAAGACAACGGATTCATGTGTTTGTATGGAAATACCCTTTTTCTTCATTTTTAACTAGTTTCCTTCGTAATGATGCTGCATAATGTTGTGGCTCCCTAATGCAATAATGTACAGAACACAAAATATTTATAACTGACCATATTCTCTGTTTACTGAATATATTGCAGTAATGCTCCACCTGTCTTCTTACCTCCCTGACCCTTTTATAAAGGAGATATCAATATGCAGTACTTAGACTGAAGTCATGATACCATAACGGGGAACAACAGGTTGAAGAAAGTAAAGCAAAAATAGAATTAACTTTTAAAGCATCTTTATCTGCAATCCATACTAGTAAAATGTCTGTGTATTTTTTTAAATGTACCTTTTCAATAAAATAATAAGAAAAATACACAGGCTGCTTGTGTTTATTAATTGGTGAGGAAGAAAAGGAGAAAGAAAGCTAAAGGAGTCTTCAGGAGCAGACAAAGGGTTAAAGTTTCAGTAAGGTGTAAGTACAGAGCCTGTGTTTACTTCCACTGTGTTTTAACAACTTTTCCTTGCTACATCCTGTTACAGCACTTGCTGGTGTGTTTCTGCAGTAAGACTGTAAACACTCGCTGCTTCAGCGATTCAGAGGACAAAGCAGCAGAGCCAGATGGGTGATTACTGCACCCCCAAAAGTG
This sequence comes from Phoeniculus purpureus, assembly GCA_028565055.1. Taxonomy (NCBI): domain Eukaryota; kingdom Metazoa; phylum Chordata; class Aves; order Bucerotiformes; family Phoeniculidae; genus Phoeniculus; species Phoeniculus purpureus. The sequence goes on from JAOXOE010000602.1 coordinate 10,814,317, forward strand.
CTACACCATAGTTATGCCATCTCCGGTGGAGATTAAGGATTAACTCTAAAACCAGCCTGAGTGTACCTGACACTGCAAGCAGGTCACTTTGGAGCCAGGACTTGCTCTGAAGCAGGGGCAAAGTAGGCGGCTGCTTGATGCGGGCTTTTGAAACCAGGTACCTGGGAAAGCTTTGAAATCGTGGGGGGTTTTTTCCCCCCATTGAAAAGCTTGGTCTGGTCTGTAAAATTCTTTTCTTTGTTCATACAAAGTGAAAGGAGCAAAAGGGTAAAAAGAAACCCAAACCCCTCAACTGTAAGGCTGCCAGCCAAGAAATAACAGATTCAGGTACTTCATAATACAGACTGCACAGACCAACGTTTTCCTCACGGCTGCAATATATTAGAGACCGTTTTCTGCAGATGTAATTGACTGTAGTGCGAGAGGACAATTTGCTGGAGAACCACTTACAAAGAGGCAGGTAAGAGTTTGGCCTTCCAGCATTCTCTGGGGAAGCAGGTACTGTTATATTAGTCCTGTGGACTGAAGAACTACAAGGTAGTAGAGGGTAAACGCTCCTCCCTGCGCCTCCGTGACTGATTTTGCAGCTCGTGCTTGTAGCGAATCAGGTTTAACAGCCCAGCTGCATTCAGAGTAGCGACTTGCATGAGGAGCCTGGTTCTGTCTAATTCGAGGTAGGTCTACGTGTTTTAATTGGTTTCGTAGGAAATAAGTTGTCTATGTATTAAAATACAATCTCACCTTTTTGTAACCTGCTGTTGGCGATGGGAGACTTAAAGCATTGACACATTTCCGCAACTGAAAATGTTCTCACATGAAACACAAAACCCTGTACTAGAGTGAGATGGATTAATCTGTGAAACACGAGGACCTTATGATTGTAAGCCAAGGAAGACGTTCAGGTACTCACATACAACAAGGAGTCTGTGTACTCCTTGTGTTGACCAGTGTGTAGGGTAACTTGACCGCTTCTGTGTACTTGCCACCAGAGTTTTGCCCATGAAATGTAGGACTGAACACTGGAGTTGTAGTTACATGATAAATAGCAAACCCTCTCGGGCCTGCTGGTGTCACACACTTTAGAAACAAGATCTATACGAGAAGGAACGCTTGCACCTTGCGCAAAGGCTGCTTTTCTGATATATTACCGTGTTTTTTCCTGGGGTGTAAAGGACAGCTGGCTATAAAATGAATGGATTTGTGATAGCAAAGAGTGAGTTCTGAACTAAAAAATTTGCAGTGCAGGCAGCATTTTGAATGATGATATTGAATGTGCAAACGACCAAGGTAAAAAGGTTCAAGTAATAAGATCCCATCCTCTCTCATGTCTACTATTCTAGGTCTGTTTGCTGAACTCTGAGCTGCAAGTTGTTCTTGTGTGAGAAGTGAAAAGTTATTGGCGGTTCTGTGCTGGTCAGGCATTGTCACCTGACCCTGCCATCTTTATGCAGGAGAAGAAAACGAGTCCAGACCAGGCACAAAAACATCAGCAGGAACCTTCCGGTGATGTGCGTGGCTGGATCACGGTCCCTTTACTGCAAAAGACTTCAATAAAGGGTAGCAAACTGAGGACGTGGTCCAGTAGCCAATACAAACACATACGTTTAAGAAAAAGAATAGAAATAGGATCTTCCTGTGATCTCTGCAGGATACTGGTATATGTACATCTTGTTTCTGCAGGTTAAAATGATGATAAAATCTTTCCCCCGGATTTTGATAAGATAGCAGAAAGGAGAACAAAGAAAGAAGCTGGCAGACACATTGCCCTGTCATATCGACACTTGAACTCCTGTGATAATCTCACACTGGGAAATAGCACCTGTCCACTGTAAACTAAGAAAGGATTCCTGTAAGGGATTTTTCATTAAAAAATAAATTACCTTACTTTACACCCTTAGTCTGTGATCACGGACTGTACATTTGATGCTCAGGAAAGTTTTTATGCCCAGAAGAATTTGTCACTTTTGCCTGACGAAAGCCGTCGTCCTAAGCTCTGCAGGAAGTATTTCACTAGCTTAATGCATCTGGCAATAGTCCAGTGAACCTCACCCTGTATCTTTTGAACACGTCACCTTGCATAAGTGAGGTACTTGTACTATTTACTTGTGCTTGGCTGGACAGTAAATCTCTGCAGCTGTCACCTTCTGGTCACAGTGATCATGATGATTTTTCTTACAATAATGTATTTTTAAAACCTTTTTTGTCTTAACATTCTTGTTGCACGAGACAGCCTAAGCAACCTGAAGTATTTGTTGGAATAGCCACAATTTCAGGTAGAAGTCTATGTATAGTTGAGTACCTAGAATTCGCAGCTATTGTTATGGTTTTTTTGGGTTACAGTAACAGAGATTTAGAAACGTTTCTATTTGGTTTCGTTCCCTATGCATATTTATTTGTATTGATAGAGTACTGTGCTAGATGCTGAATGCCAAGAGCTAGCTCCTGCCAAGCACCAGAAGAGGAGGAGGAGGCCAAATGGAGCCTGTTTGCTTTGAAACACTGCATTTCACAGAGGTCCCCAGTGACTGGAAGGATAGTTTGATGCCTGTCTTCACAAATGGCAAGGAAGAGGAGCTGAGCACATGAAAACAAGTAGGTGATTGGGACTGGCCAACATGGTTTTATAGTGGTAAGATCGTGCCTGAGCTGCCCAAGTCCTGGCTGTGGTGAGACACCTGTCTGCGCAGATAAAGGGAAGCACTGGGTGCCCTTCCATTGACTTCAGTAAGGGTTTTGACACTGTCTCTTGTAGAAGCCTGGCAGGAAAATAGGAACAGTGTGGGTAAGGGAGGTGGCCACAGGGTGGCTGAAAGAGTGGCTGGGGAAGGCAGCTGTTCTTCAAGCATTGGGTAGCCAATTGCAGTTGGTGACAGTGTGCTGAGTGCTGTTCCTCTGATCAGTAGCACGTACCATACTCACCAGTGACCTCTGCAGCGCGAAGGAGAGTGCTTGGCAAATGCGTGTATTTAAATACCAAATCAGGGGCCTCCTTTGCCAGACAGTACGCTGGAGGGTAAGAATGCCATACACAGAATCATAGAATCGTTAGGGATTGGAAGGGACCTCGAAAGATCATCTAGTCCAATCCCCCTGCCACAGCAGGGTCACCTAGACCAAGTCACACA
>JAOXOE010000602.1:10823854-10871003 GCA_028565055.1 Phoeniculus purpureus
GCTCTGTGGTAAGGGTTGGACTTGATGATCTATTAGGTCCCTTCCAACCCTGGTAATACTGTGATACTGTGATACTTACAGCTTTTTACTTGAAAGATCTGTTTTCTGTTTTGCAGTGTGTTGTGTGATTAACTTTTTGTCATGACTTCTATAATAGAGAAGCTTGTTGTATGATGTCACTGAATTAGTAGTAACCATTTTGAAGAATATCTGGATGCTGTTGCATGCATCTTTCAGTTTTTCAGCCCTTTGATACTACTGGCAAAGGTTACAGGTTCCTATGGTTTACTGGATATTGCTGATAATCTTAACTTTTGAGACAGTGTAGTTCCATTCTTTTTTACGGAGGTTATTGGAAACATCACTTTTCCGATCTTGAAAAAATTATTGGTGTCATCAGTCTTTCCAGTCAATTTTGAAACAGTTACTTGCTGCAGCTGCAGTAGACTTTCTGTGCTTACCAAGTACTAAAATGTCTACTTGTTTTGTACCATAAATCTCAGCATCTTTTTTGTGAAAGATTGAATAGAAAAAGTGTTATGCAGCCTAGTCTGATGCCTTGTAAGATGTATCATTTCTGAATACTCCTGTAGAAAATTCAGTTCAAGGAGATCAATATTGGAAGGTAGCAGCAGAGGTTCTTTAACTGTAAAAGAATATAAACCCAAAGTCCTGATAATCTGGATATAATTCATATGTTACTTAACGTGAATTTTGTTGTGTAAAGTTTTGTATCAGACTTTACCTAGGTATCAGACTTTACCTAGAATAGGTAGCTTCGTTTTTTTTGAAAAGAATTACTGCACGTGAAATCTAAAGTGGTGTGGGGACAAGGGGTAAGATTCTTCTTTTCCATTAGATGACCAATTTTTTTTTTTAAAGGCATCTTATACAACTTCTTAAAATCTGCTTTTATTTCAGTTTTTTAATAGTCTGTTTTAGAGTAAGGAGATCCTGCACATTTGCCTGCACAGTGTTTATGATGAAGACTGTATTTTCTTTCTGAGTACTTACTAAAAGGCAGATTTGAAAAGTAGTCCAAGTTCAACAAAGCAATCCCAAGAATCTCTGAACAGCCGTTATGTGTTTGAAAGTCTGGAATTGGGAAAGTATTCACTAATAAAGGTAATGAAGTGTCTGGAGTCTTGCTACAGGAAGTGGTTCCAAGTATGATAACTTTGTTATTCTCGTTACAGTTAAATTTTCTTGGGTTTCATAGATATCTGTTTCTGTCCGTTCCTCTGAATCTCTTTAGGAACTGGCAAGGAGGTGAGGTTAACATGTATTTCTATCTTGGAAGTTCAGCATGTAGCAGTTCAGTCACAGCTTCTTTAATGAAAAACATGAGTCTAGTGGAGTCCACCTTCTACAAACCAGTCTATTGTTTGGAGCACATTCAAGATGACACTTGAGACTAAACCAAACACCTGCATTCAAAAGGGTGATTTAAGAGCTTGTGTTTGAAAAATTTAAGTTGGCAATATTCAGTTTCACACCAATCCTTTCAGGATATAAGTTAAGCACCAAAGTCTAGAAAGTGGCATTACTGAAGGTGAAGCCTCATCTTTAGCAGTCCTTTAGTGTCTGATTTAGGCTGACTTTTCCCACCTGTGCATCTGTAAATAGAGTCTTTGGATAACTTCAGGAAACCTTTGAAGTTGTGGTATAAAGGAAATTTATACAGTGGTTATTACTGTATAAATTATGGTATTGCCATCTTAGAAGTTAATCCCCTTGAAGATTCGTGTTTGATTTTTCATTAGTGTGACTCAGCTAGAATCTGTTTCTAGACAAATAAGCAGAAAACCTATAGAAAGTATGGTAATGAGGCAGGGATAATTTTGCACAGCTATGATGACAAAAAGATTCTTTTGTTGTACTTAGGGATTGGCTAACAGTCATTAAATTATAATTATGTAATGAAATGTAGTAAACTTAGTCATTTTATGCAGCATGTTCATTGCCAATGGTGATGTTGGCTTTGTTGGCATAGACCAATGGAGTGTGTAACGAAACCTTTTGGTTTCTGTTTCTGAGCTACTTTTTTCATTACTGAACTGTAAACATTTTTCCCAACCTGAAATTTTGATGTAAGAGTCTCTTAATTTAGGAGTTCTGAAGTTTTATGAAGAAAGAAAAAGAAATAATTAATGTATTAGATACGCATTTGATGCAAACACGTATGACAATGTGTCAGTTGTAGAAAAAGAAGTGAGGTATCATTTTACAAGAAAAATCATAGCATTAAGGCACAGCAGCTGCTTTCTTAGGTATGGTGGAAACCTCACATTTCTTCCCTAATGTCTTTTTAGTATGCTTGATGCATGAGCAGGTCAGAATTTTGAATGTGTAAAAGGTAGTAAGAGGTAACTTGCATTCTCATTTTTGTTGGTAGGTGTTTGCTCTTGAGTTCAGAAGCACAGGGTGAGGCTGCTTGCTTGTACAAGGAGCTATGATCAACTTTTGGGCAGTTGTTATGTAATTGAGGTTGGATAATGAGCTGTTGGTATAAAGTCGCTATAGATATTTCTAAAGAGAGTATACCTCCTAGTTTGTGGCTTTTTCTTGTATCTTGCACTTTCTTGGTTTATGTGTGGTGGGTTTTTTTGTTTGGGTGGTTTTTCTATAGCAAAGGACAGAAAGCTGGGAGAACAGTAGGGAAAATGTGCTTTTCCAGATAAGCCTTGATATTAGGTTAGGTAAGGCTTTATTTTTCACTGTTCTTTCACTCCTATTATCTGTTACTTGCTTATAATTAGGAAAACTGTCTCTGTAAAAATAACCCGCCTCTTCTGTGCTCCAAGTAATATTTACATATTCAGCTGCTTAACTGTATGTTAGTGGCAGTAAAAACAAAGTAGCTTGTGTTATGCACGATACGTTAAATTTGTGTTACTATTAGGAAAACCCACAATTGCTATTGTACCAGTGAAATAAATGTAATCTAAATTTTTAAGTGAGTGTATGAGATCTTTTTTATTTACTTAAGTGTAGTCTAATTTTGTTTTAAATAAAATCTATGTAACAGTGATTCCCAGTTTCTAGTGGGACATCACACCAACCTCCTATTTCCTGCTATACCTGCTCTGTTTTTAATACCTTGCTTAATACAAAGCTATTCATCAGAGTTTCTTACTTTCTATTCAAATGCAGAGATCCTCTGCTCCAGAGTGAGGTGTGGTGGCGATAAGTTGCAAAGCACTGAAAGTAAATGTAGGAACTGAGATCAAAAGACTACTGAGTGGATAAATGTAAAGTGAGAGGCTGATTCATCCGAGTAAAATTGCATATCCTTATTTCTGCTTAGTATTAGTGCTGGTTTTAGACCTGCCTCAGGTCAATTCCCATTCATTCTCCAGCAGAGCTTTCCTTTGTCCCTTTATTCCTCCCTAATGCTTATTAGCAACCAGTTAATGTGTTCAACAAAGCACTTTTTTTCTGGTCTTCTGCCCGTGCTTAGTTGTCTTAATTGTTTCACAGGTATCTTTCAGCTGGTGTGTTGTGTATGCCATGCTTTAATACTTAATACTGTTAAATGTTTTTAAATGAATGAAGAACAGAGCTTGAATACAAAAACTCTTAACTGTGTTTTGGGGGACTGTAGGGATGGTGTTGATTTTTGCTTTTTTTTAATTGCACTTTCAATAGCGATGTGAAATCAATCAGCCTTTGTTAGTAGCTGTAGTGTGTTACACTTGAGTTTTTCCTTAGAAGATAACTATAGTAACTGGAGGCAGATGTGTATCATAAAAGTAGAGGAAGTGTTCAAGTTCATATACAGTGACAAATTGCCAAAAGATTGTTGGGTTGGGTTTAAGGAACTGGAAGAAAAATAATCTCTAAGCCTGGTATATATATTAAATTAGTGCCTTGAGTTTGTTAAAAGTAGGGAGAAATAAAGTGGATTTGCTGTTCTTGTCTTTCTGAAAATCAGGAAGCAAAATTTAGAAGTTCACTTTGGATTGTCAGATAAAAAACTAAAGGCCTTTTTAAAAAAAAAAAAGAGCAGGGAAATAAGGTGACAAACTACTCAAAATTAGTTGGAAAATAGTTGTATAGCAAAAGAATCTTGATAATCCTGAAGTCTTAAGTCTGAGTAGGTCTAAATGCTTTGTACTTATACTGTAGCAGTTAACAACTCTTTAAGTCTCTAGTAATGGTATGAGAAATTTCTTATGATTATGTATCAGCAGAATTTCTTCTGGAATGTCTCAAGTCTCATGTCAGGTCGTCAGTATAACAGAGGAATACAGCAATGTAAAAATCACATTTTTCTGTGATTTTTTTTTTTTTTTTTTTCCTGCATATCAGCCTGTTTATGGTCCTTATACATGCACACAAGAATTGCTCTGAGAAAAAGATTATCTAGTGGACTTGTGTTTTAACAGGTAATGCAGCAGAAAACCAGCTTGTAAGATCCCGGGATTGGTTTAGAAGTTTGAAACAACTTAAGAAAATAACTGGAAAGTCTAAGTCCAGTGTTATTAGACAACAGGTTTTTTGTTTCTGTCCCCAATTCAAGTAAACTGACTATTGTCTGTCTACATAAGTCAGTGGTACATACTGAAGTAGTCTTCTCTAGACTAACAGACTTGATTCTGAAAGTAATTAAATGCCTGTTAAGTGATTATAGCAATCTATAATGTTCCAAAATACGAACATCCCTACTTGAAAGACTTTCAGATATTGAGGGGGTTTTGTGTCAATGAAAATAGTGTGATTCAGAACTTTCTATTGTGTTACAAGAGATTTTTATGTAATTTTTTTGTGTTTTGAAATTGTTACGCATATTTTTGTCTTAGTTCTCAGAATTCTACTTGAAAATTAATCATGGCACGGTGATCACAGTTTCTCTCTTAAGAATAATGCTAATTAGCAGAGTATAGCTCCACAGAATGAATAACACTAAATAGGAAACCTTTAATTTTTGCGTCAGACCTTCTAGTCTTGTGTTTTTAATTCTGTAGCTTTGATGGACATTAAAAAAATACATATAAAATTTCAAATTTTATATCAAAAATATATTTAAATGCATCTCTCTTTATATCTGAGTGTATCTTTCATGCTGTTTTAATGCTGGAGGCAATAGACTCTTTTTAAAACCTGGGGAATTAGGGAATTGTCTCTGTGAAGCTGGAGTATGTAAGCCTGTCTTTATGTTATGTCATAAATTCAGTCCTAAAGAAGAGCATGTTGGAAAGTTTTAGATTGTGTGTACCTATTCTCTTCTTTGGGTTTGAAAAAAAGGTGTGCTAATTACTGTAGTGAACTCTGCAGAGGAATGTGAATGAGTGTGCAAAACTGCGAGTGCTTGAAAGTGAAGGAGGCAACTACTGGGATTGAAGTTGACACTTAGTCTAGTGTGTATCTACATTTATCTGCTGCTCTAGGGTTTCTAGTATGCCAGATCTCTATATGAGCAATCAGTGGGATATTTGTTTTCATAGATGTAAATGGTTTTCGTCTGTACCTGTGTCTTACCCAGTAGTATTGAGAGCTGGTCAAGCAACAGAAAGCCATTGTAGCTCTTGTCACAGAGGGAGGAGAAACTAAAGATGTATGGCTAGTGTTTCTTGTACAGTTTGGTAGTAAAAATTGTTTAGGCATGGCAATTCTAATTAAACCATTGATTTGGAAGTGTCCAATGTGCCCAACAGACAATATGTTGAAGTGTGACATTCAAGTGCAAGATAGAGTACTAATTTATAAAGGAAAACTTTGTTCATGATGCAGTAATTTGACGATTGGATTTTGAAAAGATTTAGGAATCTGGCAGCAAATGTTGGCATGCTCTACTTGCAGTGGAATGCATAACTTTAAAAGAGAAATAAACGTGATCTCTCTGTGCAGTATCACACCTACTTTTCAACATGGGCTTTTTCTTTGACTCTGGAGATGTCTCAGTACATTAAATATTAGACTGTTTTGAACTACTCTGTATTCTTTAGTTTTCTGAAATGAAAAAAATCAGAGGACCTTGGGAGGTGTCTAGTCCAACTTCCTGCTCAAAGTGGGATTATATAGGAGATTAAACATAACCAGTGTATGTTTGACTTTGAATGGCTTTTGATCTCAAAACCCATCTTGGAAGTACATTATTTTCATCAGTTTTGTTGTATCAAACTGTTAAGTGATCTAAGCAGGTCTGAACTATCCCAGAGCAGTGGAAGACAAAACTGAATATACCTGTAAGTTTAGGATGCGTTTTCTGTCTTCCACTGTCTGAAAGAACATGGAGCTGGACTAAAAGTAGAAGGCTCTTTCCACATGTTCTTGTCCCCTGCAAGGATGTGTGCATGGTCAGATGGGTTCTCAAAGTTTCCTGTCTTGCTATATATTGCCAGTTAGAGAATACCAGTATTTCTGCCTGTGTATTGATTCCATAGAGAGCTTCTGACCACAGAAGTTATTCCAAGCTTGGCATATAATCAGGCAAGCTGATCTGATCTAGGCTTATATGAATAAGGCTGAGTCAAGAGCCCCTAGAATGCACAAATTAAGGGAAACATTTAGTCTTCTGACTAGTAGTGGACCCATGTTTTCCTTTATTTCCTGAAATAGTTAATGAATTAGCTTTGTCTCCTTTGAGAATGTCTCTGGCTTTTAAGCACACTGATTGGAATTTGACACTGCAAATGCTTGATCTTACTCTTACTGAGCGTGTGTGCACAGTAAATGCAGGCTCTTAACTTTTATGATGCAAATTCACCTCTGGGACTGGAGAAAGAGTGTGGTGAAGATGCTGAATGTTTTGTAGAATGTTAACCTGCTATCGTATTCACTAAAACGAAATAGTGTGGTGTATGACTTGAGACACATCAGTTACCACTAAGGAAGCAGATACTCAAGAAACAGGTGGTTTTTTCCCTATTGCAAATAGAAAAGGCGATACATATGATGCTTTTTACAGTGTTATGCATGAGATGTACACCGTGTATCAGAATTACTAGTCTATTGTAGGCCTGTTTTAATTGCAGCCAGCCATATCTCATTTAAATATTCAGCAGTAAAAAGGTCACTTTCCTGGAATCACAGAGCGATCTCTAGGTATATGTTCTCCCTGGGCTCAATATATGTTCTCAAGTACTTCATTAAAAAATATGAGCATTACTTACAAACATTACTACAATTTCTTCTATTTTTGCAGGTTATTTTAGTGTCTGCTAACAAGCTGACTCGATACATAGAACCATGCCAACTAACAGAAGATTTTGGAGGAACTCTCACTTATGATCACATGGATTGGTTAAATAAGAGGCTGGTTAGTTTTCTGTTCTGGTTTTGTTTTCTAATCAGTTTTGGGCCATGAATTTTTGTTTGAGTACTGCTAATTGTTTGGAAATTTTCATGTATGGTAGTGTAGTTCAAATACATTAATAGTCTTATGGCAATAAGTGACACCTGGATTTTCTCAAGGAATGATAAAGCTTAATGTAATCAATTTGTTCAACCGACAAGTTCATTTAGTTAAGCTTTTTTGTAGACCCTCATTTTAGAAAAGCCTGAGTGTGTGGTGGTGTTGCTACAAAGAGCAGTTATTTGGCTGCTTATAGGAGAAATCAAAACCAAGGAGGAAATACTTGAACCCTGGAGATCTTCTCAAGACTGGCTCTTGGACCTTGGTTTCTGTGAATGGAGAGCCAGGTTTTAAGCTGTCCTACACTAAAACCTCTGTCAGGGCAGTTTCCGTAGTAGACACCAAACTGCAGTACGTGTGTAGGAGGAAATACACCCCTAGATCACTAATAGACACAAATTGCTTAAGCAAGTATAGCTGCACATGGCATTAGAAAATGTTTTCAGTCTGTTCTTTGTTGATAATTATGTTTTTGGATACTTAAATTGAAAACTGAAAACAATGTTTAATCTTCAAGGAAACTGTGTTACGTTACCATGCAATCTATTCTTAAAATGCACATCCCCATCTAGGATCTCCAGATGGGATCTTGGATAAGGAATAATCCAGTTACAACTGCCCATATCCTTCAAACATATAGCCCACAGGTAGTATCCCTAAGCTATCTTAGTGGTCTTAAGTGTTCCATGAACAACACTGCGTATTTTCTACCCTACCATCAGATTGCTGTGTAAAGATGGAAGTATACTGACAGAACTAATGGATAAAATTGCACTGATGCCTTCAATACTGCTGCTTACGTGATTTTCATTTCTTAAATTAAAATTTACCTCTTGTTTAGGTATTTGAAAAGTTCACAAAAGAATCAACATCCTTACTGGATGAGCTTGCTCTGATTAACAATGGAAGTGATAAAGGAACTCAAGAGAAAGAGAGGTATGTGATTCACTTTTTTAAGACAATCCTTTTGAATTATAAAAATTCATCGAAGATCGAAAAACATTGAAAATAATGCTGTGCTTTACATATTTATTTTGAAATATTTAAGAAATTCTGAAATTTATAAAATATATGACATAATTATTATCATTGTATGTAAGTGGATAGTCCTTTGAAGCTGAAAAGGTGAAGACTAATGTAAACAAAGACAGTCTCTTAACAGCATCACTTTCTTAGTATTTTTAGTGCCTCTGCAATAGAAGTTACAAATAATGTGCTTGTTACTTTATTATGTTTATCATTGTTACTAGTAATGCATTTGTTACTTTATTCAAGATCAATCGATTTGAACTTCCTACCATCAGTTGATCCTGAGATGGTGTTGCAGACAGGTATAGTAAGTTGAAAAATCATAATGTTGGTCAATAATGAATCATTGCAACGAGGATGAGGAAGGAAATGGAGCACCTCCCTTATGAGGAGAGGCTGAGGAAGCTGGGTCTCTTAGCTTGGAGAAAAGGAGACTGAGGGGTGACCTCATTAATGTCTATAAATATATGAAGGGTGGGTGTCAGGAGTATGGAGCCAGGCTCTTCTCAATGTCATCTAGTGATAGGACGAGGGGCAATGGGTGTAAGCTGGAATGTAGGAGGTTTCACATCAATATCAGAAGGAACTTCTTTATGGTGAGGGTGACGGAGCACTGGAACAGGCTGCCCATGGAGTTGTGGAATCTCCTTCTCTGGAGATGTTTAAAACCCACCTGGATGTGTTCCTGTGTGACTCGGTCTAGATGATTCTGCTGTGGCAGGGGGATTGGACTAGATGATCTTTTGAGGTCCCTTCCAATCCATAATGTTCTGTGATTCTATGATTATTAATTTCTGAGCTCAGAGTGAATGCAGAGAGGGCACAAGAATTGTCTTGGCTACCGTCAAGATAATGTAATAAGCTTCTCAATATTTTCTTTATTGGTTTGAGAAAAGTAATGTTAGTGAATAAATGGAAGTACTTCAAATGTGTCCTTTTAAATACAGTTTTTCATTCTCCTGATAAGACCCTTTCTAGATGAGGTCAATACATTGGCCTTACAGAAAGAATTTGTCTCAGTAGCCACCAAATGAGAGAGAGCATTTTCCTACACAATTCTGGTAATTTGTATCAACTGAGTTCTGACCTGACCATCTGTAAAAGTGAAGCATGCAGTCTTCTGACTAAAAGCATTTGTTACTTTAATTGTTATGTTTATCATTATTAATTATGCATTTGTTACTTTACTCAAGATCAGTAGATTTGAACTTCCTACCATCAGTTGATCCCTTTTGACTATTGATCACATAGTTGATTTGGCACTGTTGATCGTAGCTGATTGATCATAGGCACTATTGATCCGTCATTTTCTTTATGTTTCTAAAACATACCACATTATTTCTGCCTAATTATCACTGATACAACTGTACAAACTGGCTGTTGCTCTGCATGAAACAGTATATTAAATGTGCCCAATGTCGGAAAGAGCATTGGCTGCAGTAATGTACCACTGGGAGGTCTAAAAGCAGGCATGCTTAATTTCTGTGCTTGTTGTTCTAAAACGGAGCGAACTGCATCATCCTGTGTGTTCTGATAGGTCATGAGTTACTATCTGAGTTACAACAGCGTCGATTCAACGGTTCAGATGGAGGGGTTTCCTGGTCTCCAATGGATGATGAACTACTTGCTCAGCCACAGGTCATGAAGCTCCTAGACTCACTCAGAGAGCAATATACCCGCTACCAGGAAGTTTGCAGACAACGTAGCAAGCGCACACAACTAGAGGAGATTCAGCAGAAGGTAATGCAGGTAAGCTTGGAGTAGTTCTAGAACACTGAGTTGGAGGTTTGAGCTTCAGTCCTAGCCTGTTTTCCCTGCAAAACTAAGGATCAGGTGAGATCTTTATACTTCCTTTCAACTTCTCAAACTGAAACATGCTGGTTACAGTTAATGCTTCACATTGTGGCTACTGCAGTAACTTCCCAAAGGATGTTCTGACCCGTGGGGTAGACTGGAGATGTGCCCTTTTGCCATCAAGCTGAAGACCATTGAAGTCTCTTGGTTGTGTACTGTGTCAGCATACTGCTACATTGTTGGAGAGTTAAATACCTGACCTGCTAGTAAGGAGAGGAACATTTACAAATGAGACACATCAGACTGCAATTGAAAGTTGGAAACCTTCCCTTATCCATGTTGTTTAAGCTTCTGTTTCTGAAGATAAGCTATTATTTATTCCTTTAATGCCTAGTATTTTAATTAACTTAGTGATTAAACTCTCTGTATTTCAAGGATACTCTGACAAGAATGAATACAAAATTTCTTAATCAATCACACATTAAAGGTCATAATGAATTGGTTTGGTCCTTTGGAAACAGGCATGTAATCAGCATCTTCAGCATTTTCTCAGCAGTAGAGAAAATCAAGGAAGTGGAATTAAATCTATTCCTCTTGTGGTTACTACTTGAAATTAGCTTTATAGGTTTCTAAGCCCTGCATAGCTTCAGTATGCAGAAAATTGAATGGATATTGCTTTTAACCTTTCAACATTGACATTTCTAATGCTTGAGGAGTGAAGTCAAGTACTTCACTTTAGTACTCCAGATAGAGGTAAAGATAAAAAGTAATAAATCGTGTTATTTCTAGAAGTGAAAACATAAATCTACTGAAGAAATAGTTTTTGCTTCCCTAGTAAAAAACAAATGTCATATTTTGGTATGCTGAATTTTAAATGTTAAAAATATGTAGGACATAATAGTATTTTCACGTAGAGCCATAGTAGCCATGGCCATGGTTATAATCAGGTAAAGGTGTTTTTTTTTTGTTGTTGTTATAGTGATTGAAATAAAATTTGTAATGCACTTTGGCAAGCTGACATTGTTAATGCATTTAAGTAGACTTGTTTACTGGAATATCAGCATCATTTTGCAGATAGTGGTCTGCTCTGTTTACACTATGGATGCTACATAATAGTGAACTGAGTCTCGGTACATGGGAAAAATGTTTCCTGATAAACCATGTAAAGCTGTTATTTATTTGAACAAGTCATATCCAAGAGAGGAAACTATCTTTCTATGCTTTCTTCATTCAAGTTCCAAACTGGGGCAGGGGGAGGAGGGGACATCCTACATTTCCTTAATTCAGGGCTCTGTTAGTAAGTGAAAGCTGTACTCAGAAAAGTTTGCCATACGTGTCACCTGACAATTCAAATGTGTGTGAGGAACCCAAAAATTGAGATATTCTGCTTTGCTTTGACTGATATCAAATGAAACAGTTTCTTAATAATAATAATAACAACAACAACAAAATACTGTACTGTAGCTCAAAAATACTGCCACGACTTTGCATGTATTTCTGCAAAGGCAGATCCTGTGAAATGTGGCCATTAAGATTCTGTCAGTGGCTCCTGTTATTTGAATAGAGCAAGTTGAAAAACATAAAATACTAAGGTGTTGTGTAAATTTCATTTTGCAGTAAGTATATAGCCTGTACTTGAATGTCAGGGAACACTTTCAGGTGTGAGGTTGAATACAGAGGTGCATTTTAATGCACTTTGGAAAAAAAAAAACTTATTTGAACATGAGAAGACTGTTACCAAAAAAACTGTGCTTTTATTGAGACGTGTGAAATGACAAGTACATATGTGGCAGATCTTTTGCTGCTTTTGTGGACCTAACAGAATACAGGTAAAGAAAAGCAGTTTCTGCATAAAGATTTTGAAGGTACAAATGGATTCAAAGACTTATTTTTAGGCTCTGTGGGGTATTTTTCTTCCTTCATAAATGTTTGCTTATTTTGAAATATTTCTGCTTATGTTACAAAGCTCTTTTTATACCAGTTTTTGTGTAACTGATTTATTACTTTTTGTCATCTTTGTCTTCCTGACAGGTAGTCAATTGGCTTGAAGGACCTGGATCAGAACAGCTAAGAACTCAATGGGGAATAGGTGATTCAATTAGAGCTTCACAAGCTTTGCAACAGAAACACGAAGAGATTGAGAGTCAGCACAGTGTAAGTTTGCCCATACCGTTTTTGAGTAGAAAAGTAATTACATTAAGAGCAATGTATTTTTGTTGTTGAGTATCTAGAAATTTTGCATAGTGCGTGATTTGAAGGGCTACAAAATAAAGTACCTGAGCAGTTTAAGAATTCAATATGGTCATTAAATGTACTTGTTATTTATTTTGTTTTCCAGTGTAGAAAAATACTGATTTCTATCTACGATTTTTCTAAAAGAACCCTAAAAGTTATCAATCAGATTTTTGTGACTTCTCATAGTTTGTCACGCTTGGTAAGGTAGATTTGTTTATTCAGTGTCTAGCAGTAATAAGAGGAGCTGTGTTGTATAAACTGAGCTTGCTGAACACGTGTATGTATATATCTGTAGTATATGTGTGATAATGAAAGATGTTTCCTTATGTCATAGTTGCCCTTTTTAAGGTAGACAAAAGATTGATTCTGCTCTTAAATTTTTGGCTGATAGCTAAACTTCTTCAATACATTTTCTACCTCTATTTGCATCTTCTCATACTCTTGTTTCTTCCTGTGAGTAGGTAGTAGAGGTGGCTTTGGGTAAAAATAAACAGATTTCAGAATAAGAGGATTTATACTCAGTGTTTTGCATGCTTTGTAAGTAAATGATGCAAATCTGAAGATAGTTTTTAAAAATTGCAAGCATCCCACTAGGAGTATGACAAGAATACTAATTAAGTCAGATATTTTAGGCCAACAGATGGTGCTCTTCCGCAGCATTAGAAATACATGGGGCATTTGAAGGTCATTTCACCATAGGACAAAATGAAAACTGTTGAACAAACATGTTTTGGTTTACAGGCATCTCAGTCATGGAAGATGTGAATGTGATATTGATGTATCATGTTGTTTTTGAGATATCTCAGAATTGCTAAATAGTTGAACTCTTTTCTTTTGCATATATTACATGTGTAACTAACATACAATATAACTAACTCCTCTGTACGTAGTCACTAGTCAAAGCATTTGAAAAACAAATCTACGCATCTTGAATTGAGTAGTGTAATGCTTTCCTTGAGTAAAAAAAATAAGGATCGTTTTGAAATTCCTGTACATGAATACTCCTGACAAAGCGGAAGTAATCCCTAAATGTTTTAAGAAAATTATTGCTGGTTTCAACCATGTCACTGAATATGACACCTAGACAGTCTTATGAACAGCTTTTTGTGACAGCTTGCCACGTGGCAAAAGTTCTTTTGTTTCATTAAAGCACTGTAGACATATGAGCATTAGAAATGTGTTTAAAAAAATAGTTTGAGTGAGAGTCTGCTGGGAGCTGGTAGCCATGCCTTGTATTCTTCCCATCTTTCCATCAAATGGAAAAATAATTGGTATTATTTTAATGTCTAATTTTCTTGTGTTTGTAGGAGTGGTTTGCTGTTTATGTGGAGCTTAATCAGCAGATAGCAGCTCTTCTAAATGCAGGGGATGAGGAAGATCTTGTGGAACTGAAAGCATTGCAGCAACAGCTGAGTGATGTATGTTACCGGCAGGCCAGTCAGCTGGAATTCCGGCAGAACCTATTACAGGCAGCACTTGAATTCCACAGTGTTGCCCAAGATGTAAGTTTTAATTTGACAGATGAGCCTGTGAATTATTCCAATGTATTACCTTAGCATTAGTTACAATTTGGTGTACTTTTCCTTTATTGGAAAAAATGGAAAAATACGGAAAAAATAATATATCTAAGTCTTGGCTTCTCCCCTCCCCCATCTAAGGATGTATGCTTGTGGAATTTTATAGGCAGATGAATCATATATCTTCTATTTGGCTTTCCATTCCTGTGAATGCAAAGAGAAACTTGTAAAGTGACAGGTTTCCAAACATTTAGAAGAAACACCTGAAGCATAAACTTGTTTTAAATATTACTGTTCTTTTTGTTTTACATTTTAGTTGTCTCAGCAATTGGATGGCTTGCTAGGAATGTTGTGTGTCGATGTAGCACCAGCAGATGGAGCATCAATTCAACAAACTTTAAAACTATTGGAAGAAAAATTGAAAAGTGTTGGTAAGCAAAGTGTTTGTGTGTTTCAGATCCATGTGTTGTAATGAATGCGTTACAGGGGTAAGAAAAGTAATCCTGTCACTTTCCTTTAAAAGACACTGGAGAAAAAAAAATACCTCTCTTCTGATTCCCAGCTAAGTAATGCTCCACTTCAAGTACATTTTGACCTGCTTATGCTCTTCTGTATAGCATTTCTATCTGGAATGGTGATATGGATGTATTTCTCTTTTAAGTGTTATGCACGTATATTTCTTGTATGACATTATCATGCATTTCGTCTGTTAAATAACCTACCACAAAACCAAACCTTTTTACCCCAATAATCATGCTTAGTGTCTTGGAGAATATAGTGTGCTTAGATGATCTTTTTGTCTCCAGAACAGATCCCTTGATGATTACAGTTGTTACCCACTCAGTTTTAGAATGCTTGTGCTGAGCATTCCACAGTAGCTTTGAGTGTATATATAAAGTGTGTATTAAATGGGCATATTTAATGTTACACTGTCAAACATATTGAATATTTCAGTTGGAAGGGAGCTACAGTGATCATCTTGTCCAATATGGTATGGGAGAAAGAGAGCTTTGAAGCAAAATTAACTGCTAGATGTAGTTGGTTGTAACAGTTTGCATAAACTAGATAGTCCTTTAGGAAAACACATAGTAAAGCTGCTAAGTAATAAATGCAGCAGCAGATTCTAAGGGTTGGCATATCTTGGTTCAGAAAAATGCATCAGCTGTATGAGAGGTATTATAAGGCAGTAAATCCTGCCAGCCATGGAAAAACGTTTAGGCTTCAGCTGCTTAGCCATAATAAATATTTCAGGTATCGTTCAACTTTGTGGATGGAGGACACTAATTAGCTATTTATATGCTGAAAGGTTAATACTCACTGTCAGCATTTATTCCTTTTTCTTGTTATCTGATGGGCCATAAAAATAACAGAGCTGTGGCCCTTTAATAAAATAGACAAATGCTCACTCAAAAGTTGGGAAGAGCAATGAGAGAGAGATAGTAATGTGCTTTTCACTTTCCTTTCATTTGCAATTCTGTTGTGTTGCAGATCTGTCCTTTGGGAAAAAGAAAAGTAATATTTTTTTTAAAACTTTTTTTTCTTTTTAGATGTAGGCTTGCAAGGCTTGCGTGAGAAAGGTCAAAGTCTCCTTGATCAGATATCTAACCAGGCATCCTGGGCCTATGGAAAAGATGTGACCATTGAAAACAAAGAAAATGTGGACCATATCCAAGGAGTCATGGAAGATATGCAGCTTAGAAAACAAAGGCAATAATAGTTTGAGTCCTTAAGGGTTTTGCCTGCTGATAGTAATTGTGTGTGTATGTGTATGTATGTGTACACACGTGTATAACAAGACCATTTTGCTTTTTCTTCAGTTAGGGGATACAGTATGAATGTAATTTCTGTTTGTGTTTATTAAACTGAGACAGATGCTTCCTTGCCTAAACTGTTTTGGCATTTTCCTAAATTCATGCTCTTTTTGGGTTTGATACTGGATGGAGCATTTGAGTGCCTTCTGGTGCTTTTCTGCAGAGTTAGGGAATGAATGCAAGGGGTATCTTTTATGTGTTAGCAGTTCGGAGTGGAAGGTATAAGACAACCACAGTAGTGATGATGTCTCTAAAATGATATATTAATCAGGAACAGATTTATCCCCTTTCACAATCTCTATCCTTTGAGCATGGCATTTTTGTTCCTCAAGACAGGAAGGGAGATGAGAATGTGTTGGGAGGACAAGGTACAAAACAGAGGTACAGTTTAGTTTTCAAAGTGTGGGCATTCTTGTGAGTTTTGGAAAAAAGAGTGTGGAATGAAATTGCAGTGGTGAAAAATGCTGATGAGAGTTGAATTAGCAAGAAGGATGGATTTTGCCATTATCCTCTTCCTCCAAGTCTTTCATTGATTATTTTTTCTTGGAGATGTAGTTCTAGATTGGTTCTGTGCTGCCTTTTTTCTGTTCTGTTATTACTGCTGGAACCCCTGAGACAATACTCTCAATAGAAAGTGACTGAATTTTGAGGACAATGGCTAAACAAAAAAAGGCGTCTCTAAGGAGCACACGGTCCAATGAGTTTCAAACTGCTCATTTCAGGAATTAATTCTACTACTCAGGATGTTTTTGTACGGAGCTTAGTATAAGAACAATGCCTTTTGGGAATGTTTAGAGACGGTATTGTTTTAATTATGTCTTCTGAATCCTATTCCCTTGAACTTGAGTTTAGGGGACTAATTGCAAAAAACTGTAGAGGACCATATGTTACTGTACAGTAAAATGACAGCTGGAATTTTGTGTTGAGAGAAGAAATCCACGTGAGAGAAGAGAAAATTTATAAACATGGTAATAGAGTCTGAACCAGCTGTTAACTCAAAGATAAACATTTAAAAACTGTAGCAAAAATTGCTTTTATATTCAGTCATACTGAGAAGCAAGTAGAATGCTAAGGATTATTAGGAAGGGAGTAGAAAAGTAACAGGAAAATACCATGAATTTGTCACCTTATGGATTTGTAGTCCATTTCTGGTTTAAGTGTTCCAAAATTCTGGTCCCTAGTCTCAGATGGGATTTACAATTGTAGGAAGTTAATTAGACTATTAAGAAGTCAATAAAATGTTCAGACAAAGGTAATGAAACAGCTTCCAGGTGATGAGTGATTAAATAAGGTTCTTTAGCTTGGATGAGAGACAAGAAAGTACAAGGACTGCTATCTCTCAGTAACATTTAAAAATTGTTGGGAAATTTCTACTGAATGTTTCATTATTTATGTATGCATGTAGTGTGTTTATCTTTAGGAACATGTTGCTGCTTTAGTTATGCTTTTGGACCCATACAGTATTTGTCACAGCATTGCAGGACATGTAGAAAGCAACAGCACATCAACAGACTGTTCTGTGGAAGTGCTTATGTTTGCAACCAATTAAAAAGAACCAGATCTGTGTATACTACTGTCTCTTGCATTCACTTACAGTGGTAACTGGTGTTGTCATTAGTAATTCCATTTGCACAGGACGGGAGTATGAATATTGCTCTCTACTCAGTAGGCTCTGAAATCGAAGAGGAGAGATCACTGTGATAAAAGGCTTAGCTTAGCTTAGCTGTCATTGTTGAAAGAAAAGAACTTCCAATACTTTCTTTTCAGTTTTAACTAGAGAAAACTGCAGAACGTGCTTAATTCAGAACAAGCGAATTAAAAGTAGTTTTTACCTGAATAAAATTTTCAGATGCTTCCCAGCAAGTTACAGCACAGGATGTCATCATATAACTGTTGAATTATTACACAAAAAAGAAAAATGGGAAAATATATTAACTTCTAAACAGTCCTCATTTTAGTCACCAAAGACACTTTGCTAGCAGTTCACAGTACAATTCAGAATTATGCCAGGTTTTAGCTGGCTTTCACTTAGCCTTCAGTAGGATTAAGTCTTAGCAACATGTAACCCTTTGTGTGGCTTGCTGACAACTTCATTGTCAAGCTCAGTTTCTTTTCTGCTATGCATGTGTTGATGAGTCTGTTTCTGCTACTGTTTAAGGTGTGAGGATATGGTGGATGTGCGGCGACTGAAGATGCTTCAGATGGTACAGTTATTTAAATGTGAAGAGGATGCTGCTCAGGTACGGAAATGTTTACAGAATTTCATCATTCTGGTTAAATTTATGGGGATTGACAGTTGTTCAGAACTTTTACCAGTTTCAAATATTACGTTGTTTTGGTGAATTGTTACAGTGAAAATAAAGGGTACAGACTGAAAATAGTGTATTTGGTGACTGTATGCATGATCTTTCAGTTTGTGATACCTGTTTTAATTAACTTCTTTCCTTAGTATGCTAGCACTGAAGTTACTTGATCCTTCTGAATGAATTTCTTTTAAATTTACTAAGCTTTATTATTGTAACTTGTGTTTTTAAGGCAGTAGAATGGTTAAGTGAACTGTTGGATGCTCTGCTGAAGACACACATCCGACTGGGAGACGATGCTCAAGAAACAAAAGTGTTATTGGAGAAACATCGAAAATTTGTTGATGTTGCACAGGTGAAATGAATTCATTTTTTTAACAATTTGGGTTTTGTACAGTTTCCAGAGATCTCACACAGAATTGGTACCTGTATGGACAATCACAGAACAGCTGTTGCTAATCATAATGATTTGCCTCAATGCTTGAAGAAATCGTCATTGCTGGCATTGGTGTTGAGCCTAAAGAAACGTTGAAGTTTCATCAACAATAGGAATGCCATTTACTACCTTGACTTACCTACTTCACATAGGCAATGTAAACAACAAAACACAAAGTCCACAGTGACTTTCTGATATATTTCAATTAGTCTAATGACTTTTGAAGGACTGCAATAAAATACTGAAATGTGGATGAGCCACTTGGTTTCAGTGTACTTGGTGCTGTACTTCATGAAACAGAGCCTGTCCTATGTTGGTTTTTCAGATCGTGTTGACTGTTTGGTGTATGACATTCCTGCTGATAGAATTAATTTTGGCACTGGCAGAGTTATTGGTTCAACAGAACTAGCGCCTCTAATTCTTGACTGTAGCAGCTAACTAATGAATCGTGTTCTACAAGAGTTTACTCAAAATCCCTGAAGCCATGGGACATGTTTGCATTCCTGTTAGCAAAAAATACAAAGTGTACAAGCTGAGCCTTTTTCAGGTGCTTTTCAGATCTGTACTGCTTTTAAGAATGTCTGATTCAGACTTGCCTTTAAACAGCTGTGATGTTTTCAAATTACAACTGTTGTTGATGCTCTCTTTTGATTGAATTAGAACTGACAATGGCAGGAGAGTAGTTTGTTCTTACAGTGATGTGCCACAGTGCACCTGAGTTCTGGGTGAGTGAACTCGGCAAGACAATTCTTTTGACAGTAGACAGCATGTAAGATCCAAGCAGTTCTTAAAAATTTTCTGGAAAATGGGCTTTTTCAATTTTATTCATACTTCAGTAGCATTTTCTGGTAGACCAGATTAGTTCACTATACTCTGGATCTAAACTGAGGAGCTTGTCTGCTGTTTTAAAAGGTTCATTAGTGCTAGGTTAAATACAGAATTCTTATGTGCACTTACTTTTCCATTTCCTCCATCCTGTAGAGCACTTACGATTATGGGAGACAGTTACTACAGGCAACTGTTGTCCTGTGCCAGTCCCTGCGATGTACTTCAAGGTCCTCAGGGGACACGCTTCCAAGACTGAACAGAGTGTGGAAACAGTTTACAATAACTTCTGAAGAAAGAGTACAGCGGCTGGAAATGGCTGTTGCATTTCACTCAAGTGCTGAAAAGGTGAGTGTTGTGTTTGCAGCTCTTTGTCGAAGGCTGTAATCTTAAAATCAAGGAACACTATTTTGTGCAAGGTATAATACAAAGTAATGGGGTCAGGTCAGACCTTTGGAGAGTAAAAAGGAGAGTTGCTGCTCAAGCAGTGTGCATTTCAAATGTAAGGGCCTCCTTACAACCTATTAAAATTAATGCAACTGTCACCAATTTTGGTTTCCCTGTGTGCTGTATTGCTGCATATTGTGTTTTGCACTTGTAATGTTTAGAGCACGCTTTCTTCAAAACACACCTCTACTTTGGTATGGTTTTCAAATACCTGTAAGCTGTTGGATGGTGCTAGTGGCCACAAAGAATGAGCACTAAGCAAAAATGTTATGAGAAGTAGTTGCTATTCAGTAACATCTGTGAAAGAGAGGAGCACTGAGTTTTCAATTGCCTGAGTTTGAGACAATGTTCATTAATGCAGATAAGGAGAGGTAGGGCCTTTTTTGTTGAGGAACCATGATTTCAGTATCGTTATATATTTTAGAAAAGCAGTTCGAAGAAGTTCAGAGAGTATCTCTAATATTGACAATAAGATTGCGTAGTAACTGCAAAGTCAGCCTCGCACATGATAGAAGAATGTGAATTCATTCTGTCAATGAATGTGAAAGATTGTGTGTATGGTCCTTGCTTTTATTCATTCATTTATATTCCTTTGAATTTGCAAGCAGTGGGCATTGATGGAGGTTCACAAAAGCAGAAATATATCATTATGTAGCCATGGATGGCTGAAAAAAGTGTCACCTAACACCACATTAGAATTCAGAGATTGATAAACTCCTAAGAGTTGATTGTTTCAATCTATACAGTTCATTATTCCAGTTGTTAATTGCTGTGTTTTTAGGCAGTGATAGGTTTTAAAAAACAGGATTCCTAGCACTAATGTGGCAGATCAGTCTGAAGAAAACATGCTTTTAATATGTATGAAGAAAGAGGTGACAGAGTTAGCAGTGGAAGAAAATACAGAAGTAAGTGCTAGTATTGGGTCTCAATCCTGTCTGGAAACACTTGTGTTCGGATTGTTTTTATGTCTCCTGTTCTGTGCAAGGTGTGGATTTTAGTTTTGAAAGAGCTGGTAAGGACCCTTATTATACATGTTGCTTTCATTTTGTATGGCTGTATTTTACTGATGCAAGTTACTATTTTTACGCATTATATATATGTGGCTAGATTTCTGCTAGCAGAAACCTAATTGGTTTTTTGTTCCCTCTTAGAATGTTTTACATGACTTCTAGTACAGAACAGTGCTAGCCCTCAGTTATTTTCTCAATGTGTCCTGATCAATGTTTTCCTTTCTTGATGTTCATTAGTATTACAATTGATCTTGTGTAACTGTGGCCATAAAGACGCTGAAAGAGCATTCACTCTTCAGTAAAAGGAATTTAAAATGACACTTAATGGTACTTTAAATTATTTACATGAACTTCTTTATTCTTTATTTCCTTTTTTTAAAATAGATTTTGCAAGAGTGTCCAGAACAACCTGAAGCTTTTAATGAAATGGAGCAATTTGATGAAATTGAATTAGTTGGGAAATCACTGTTGGACAGGCTAACAGTGCCTGTAGTATATCCTGATGGGTATGTTCAATGTTTTTCTAGTGCCTTCTGAAGATGCTTTTCGTAGAGTTTTGTAATAATAATCTTGTATGCAGAAGAATCTTGAATGCTTAGTGCTGAAGTTAAAGAGACAGCAGACTAATACTCATTAAAACTTTTTCCCTTCTTTTGACAGAAAGCAGGCTGGTCCAACTGCAGGCATTCAAAGCAAGTGTAGCCACTTTTTCAAAACAGATACTTTTTCACACTTAGTAATTACTAGATTAGTGCAGTCTTTACACCAAAAAAGTGTGTAGAAATAGAAGATTGCAATCTCCTTTCTGGAAAAAAAAAAAAGAATTGTAGTACTTCTGTTAATTTGTTCACAATTCTGTGATTTCTGAAGTTTTAAGCCAGTATGTTGAAAATTTACATTTCATTCATTCTACAAATAAAACTACTTGCTTCATGAGCTATTTATACTAACCTAAAATCAGTGACTGTCTTGAGCTACAAAAGCAAATTGGATTTGGAACCTCAGCTATAATAAAGCTCAAGTCTTTGTGTTCAGTAAAACAAACTTGTTGATTGTGATGCCAAACTTGTGGTTAATTTATTCTACCAGTGTATAACCAGTGTACGAGAGATCTGAAGTCAGTACTTTGAATTAGAGCCTGAAATCTTACGAGATTATGGTATCAGGCAACTGCATTGTAAGTTACCTGAATTCAATCTGAAAAATACAGTTACAGAAGCTGATCATGAAAATGAATTTCCTGTCATCTTATTCCCTATGCAGCATAGTTTCCTTCAGTTAGGAGAGCTACCCCAGGCCTGAACTAGTAGTGATTGTTACTTCCATTTCAGTA
Organism: Phoeniculus purpureus; assembly: GCA_028565055.1. Classification (NCBI taxonomy): domain Eukaryota; kingdom Metazoa; phylum Chordata; class Aves; order Bucerotiformes; family Phoeniculidae; genus Phoeniculus; species Phoeniculus purpureus. Next base: position 10,845,952 of record JAOXOE010000602.1, read on the forward strand.
GTGCATGTGAAAGTAGTGGAGGATTGTATAACTGTGAGGAGGAAAAAAAATCAACAAAACCAAGAAGCATGTTATGTTTCTTTGAAGTATTGTGGTGTAACTTTTGTATAGCACATTTTAGTTACCTGGTAAAAGTAGCAGCTGTTAATTGTTCTTAAAACAGATGTTGTTTGCAGACAGACTATTAGTAAAACCTAACATCAGAACCTGGGAAGGCTCCCTATGAGAGAACGTTTTTGCCACACTTCACAGCTTTGAGTCCTAACAAATTGCTCCTACAGTAGTAGGTTAATACACACCTGTATTTTGGGCTGACCGGTGGTAACTTATTCAGCCTTTTCATCACTTCAGTCTTCTGCAGTTTCTTCCTGAAAGTCCAGATCACTATTCCTAGTCCAGCTCATGGTTTAAACTGCATTGGGAAAAACATCTGCCCGTACTGTGATCCTATGCACAGCTGTACAGTCTGTCTTTAGAGTTCCCTAGTCAAACTAGGTGAATCCTTCATGAACTAACTTTTCTTATTCCATTTATTCCATTTTTGCCCCTATTCCAGACAAAGTCATTTGTTCTACCATCATTTCCAAAGACCTTTCTGGTTTCTAATTAGATTTAATACCTGTTCTGCTGAAACATGTATTCTGTTCAAATCCTCTTTCTGCTGACAGCCTGGTTAGTAATCTTCCTAAAATTTCAGCTGGTGTTTGTTATTTTTTAATCTAGGTGGGGAGAAATCAACTTATACAGTCCTTTCAGAATTAGACAGTGTGATTTGACAGCATGTGTCTGACTTTGATACAGTCTTTCAGTAATACAGTCATTGTATAGTCTCACAATTGTTCAAATTGTACAAATGTACTCAAAACTGCCTGACTTGGGAGGTAGACAAAGAATGGAGGTAAAAATAATGTTAGGAAGTGTACCTAGTTGCACATACAGAACAATGCCTTGCTGCCTAAAGAATCTTTTGAATACCAAAGGTTCATTTGTAATCATTTCATTAGGACACACAGTCAGATTTCATCACAGACTCTCTAAAGACATTTTAAAGGTAGGGGTTTTTTTTAATTTGAAGAAAAGCACCAATTTGTCTTAGCTGTATCGTACTTTCTAGTGCCATCATGTGTATATTCACATCATGTGAAGTATTTGTCTTTTCACTGATAACTTTTTGGGTGGCTTTTTTGGGTTTTTTTTGTTGTTTTTTAGGTCTGAGCAGTACTTTGGAAGCCCAAGTGATATAGCTTCTGCAGCAGAACACATTAGAGAGAAGATGAAGATAGTAAGCCTGAAAAAGCAGCAGCTGAGACAAGCAGAATCTACTACCCGAGAGAGCTAATACTAACTCCTGTCTATGAATTCATAGTAGGACTTCAGTTTGTAATCCAGCATGTTGTTTGCATATTACAGAATTTGACATAATATATTAAAATGCGTTTCACACCCATTGTAAGTCTCATCTTTTTTTTTCCTAAGTAAATGTTCTCAGTATCTTAACAATGTTCATCTATCAAGCCATAATTATTTAACATGCTATGAAACCATAGATTCCAAGTATCTTATTAAAAGGAACTGTAAACTTTGCACTGAAATTTGCTGTAAAGCTTTACCTGACCTGTCAGCTGCTTCTTAGTTAAACAGCTGACACAAGCTTTGAATGGTGCTAATGAAAGCATTAGGAGTTACATATTATGAAATCGTAGTTCTTTGCTTCCCCCTATGCCCAGGTGATGTAGTAATTTTAGACTGGAGGTGAAGTTCCTGCAGTGTAGGCAGTGGTGACCTTATAATTTTAACTTGAAATCCTTTTTAAAAAAAATTTCTTGATTTTTATTGTGCCAGTATGCAACCTGCCCATCAAATCTTTGATATATCAAATTCACTAAACAGATGTTTTCCTATTTGTATTGATAATGTATTAAAAGCTGTTTGTGCTTAATAAAAGTCATCTTTTAAAAACCTAATACAAACTTGTTCTGATCTGTATTCCCAAATGTTGTTTGTGTTTGTCTTTGTGATAAACAGTAGCTAAACTTACTGCTTCCCTAACATTTTCAGGAAGTCTGTGTAATGTTTTTTTATGAAATGCTGTTTGACACACTAGCTATAAGGAAAACTGCTCTTCAGTTGTTACGGAGAGGAGAGAGTTGTGTTTTTCCTTTCTGATAGCAGTACTTGGACAAAAGTAAGTGAGTGTGTGCATAAGTCAAATGGTACTACCAAGCACCAAATAAGACTGGTACACATCTCGGGGGGTTTTCTTTTCAAGTCTTGTTTCACTTTGAATGGAGAATCTTTAATAATGTGAATATTGCTGATAGTACCTGTGGGATTAGAGGTTTTCATCGCTTGAAAAGTTATTAACATGAAGTTGATAAACAACTTTAAGCCGTGAGATTAGTAATACAATGAAATATATTAAGAGATTTGGATTGAAACAATCAGTTGTGTGTATGATTTGGTTAACTTCTTACTCTTCAGGTTTTAATCTGGATAAATTCCAATCTGGATGAATTCAGTATTATGTTTACTGTAAGATTGTGTGGTGTCTGACCATTTTAGAATACTGCCTGTGAGACAGGTGTAGGTCTAGGTATCATATGTGCTTGCACTCTTTAATGCTCACAGTAAAAATAATACTCTTGTCTTGCAGACGTTGTTTTTACTTTTCAGGTTTTCTGGATGCATCTGTCATTCAAAGACTATTTCCTTATTTGTCTCATTATTCTCAGCATTTTGTCCAGAGGAAAAGGTGTGTCAAATAATGCAGTTTCTCTATTTAAAAAAAAAAAAATAAAATTGAAAATTCATGGCTTATCTGTAACTTCAGTGATAATGAGATTTTTCCTTTCAGGGTATTTTGGCAGACGAAACTCAATTGCTTTTTCATGCATTTAATGGAAAGGTAAAATACTGCATTAGTACTACTTCAAAACCAGCTGAATTTTCAGAGACTTTATTTAGAAAAAGACTTTATCAATGTAATATTTGAAAATTTAATGTAATTCAGTGTTAAGAAGCTGCTGAGAGAAATTGGCTTAGAAAGAACCCAAACACGAAAAATCTGTGTGTATTTAATACAAACGGCAAACACAGAAGTAAATTAAGATTGTAATCATTATCAAGATCTGTCTCAAATTCTACAGCATTTGTTTGTAAATTGAATCTACTTATAGTAAATCGTGGTCTGCTGTATAACATCATAGTAAAATACTACTTTACAACATAAACACTAACTTTATTTGCAAGGCTTTGGTTTACATTTTATTGTAGTTTTGTTCTGTTTAGGCATGCAATAAAACTAGAGCAGATCACTCCAAAATGCACCTAGACAGGTCTGGACAGTCTGAAAGAGGAGGAGACTCCACAACCTCTCTGGCTAGCTTGTTACAGTGCTCTGTAACCCTTGCATTAATATGACAGCTGTGTTCACAAGTTGGAACTGGTGACTGTTGACCCTAAGAGCCCCAATGTTAATTTTGGCTCTTGAGGCTGTTCTTATCTGTTGTCCAGCATTCCTAGAGGTGAAGGGATTCTGACTCTCACACTACTGTCTCTGACATAGCCCAGTGAAATTTGCCAGTGCTCGTGCTCTGTCTGTTTCTATGTCTATTTCTCTCTTTCTCTCCCCTCTCCCTCTCACCCTCTCTCAGCTTATGTGAATGACAGCACTCAAAGTTGCTGTGGATGTACAGCAGTGGATGGAGAAGGTTTGCTTGTGTGGTGGGATTGTGTAGCACCTCTTAAACCATCATATTAGCCTAAGAATATCAGCACTAACTGACAAAAAAATAGGGGGAAGATATTTTCCATCCCAGGAAAAAATCTGTCAATAGGTCACAATCAGAGAGATGTTGTCAAGAGCTTTCAACAAGAGTAAAAACGCATAATGATGTCTTAACATCTAGTTTCTTGCATTGTTTCTTTAGGAAAATTTGTCTGTATAATGAGATTGCATAGAAGAAGGAAGAAAGGAATCTTTCAGAGCTGTGGATGAAATTCTGTGATGGTGTATTACTTGAGCTCTGCAGCTAAAATACCAAGAAACAAGGAGGAAAGTAAAGATCTAATGATCTGGAAATTCTGTCCCTTGTGTCTCTCCAGGCTCTTGCAAACAGCAAAAAGGGAGTCAACAGGAAATATTTAGTTAGAATAAACTTTTAATTTAAGCAGAACGTTGGCTAAGCAGACATACGTAATAGCTGCAAAACAGTGGAATGTGAACTGCAGGGCCAACAACGGTTCTCTCAGTATCTGGGATTTATGCAGCATAATTCTTTCAAGGTAATCCATGATCTCTGGAGGGGGGATATCTGTTGTCTTTTTTCAGGGTGGTGCAAAAGTGATATACTCTGAAATAACATGCAAAGGCAAATATTCAAGTCGTATTGCTTCTGGTCCCAGATTGTGCGGTCATTTCGAAGCTCAGTAAATTGAGTCTTTTCTGTAGTGCATCATTCCCACAGTTTCATAATACATAATTCTTCACGGAGAGCGTGGTCAAGCACTGGAATGGGCTGGCCAGGGTGGTGGTTGAGTCATCATCCATGGATGAGTTTAAAAGTCGCTTAGGTACAGTGTTAGGTGATCTGGTTTAGGAGTGAACTTGTAGAGTAGGGTTGATGGTTGGACTCGATGATCCCAGGGGTCTTTTCCAACCGGAATGATTCTGTGATAACAGTGCAGGCTAGCGCGCAGTTATTTTAGGGGAATAAAATCATGGAAACATATACTGGACTATCATTTAAAAGTCACTGATTCCCAAAATCCTTCTGCTTTTATTTCCTCCACTTACACTGGTGCTTATCAAGACTAAATCGTAACTGAAAACTGAACTTACTCAGTCTTAAGTTTGTTCTTTTGGAAAACTTTAAGGGAAAATTGGCTGTGTTATCAAGAGCTGTGCAGATAATTTACTAACAAACAGAAACAGTAATATCATTTTTATTGCAGGTAAACCACAGTTTTTTAAACAATAAGGATTGTCTTGTCAGTTTAGTGACAGCATTCCAATGTCAAATGTGATGTGACGTTACAAGAAAAACTGTTTTGTGCACAGGTAACCAGCACACTAAATGTGTATAAAGGTAAGTGTGCTCAAAACCTTAAAGTAGTTTAAAATTGTTAATATTTTCAATAGGTCACTAGGTCTACAGTTTAAAAAAAAAGTATTTTACGTATTAACAAGCATTTAGCTGTTCCACAAACAAATACCTACCCCTAGGTTACTGTCAGTTCAAAGTGATGCAAGATCCTGCCATGAAGCCTCTAAGGCACTTTGTATGTTCAGGGAAGGAAATACTATGTAGTATGTAAAATAACCTGTTTGTTGTAAGTCCAAATGTGTGCTTACAATGCCTGTGCAGATGCAATGTAACTACCCCTAGTCTCTGACACTTTGTGTGTAATAGCCTTTCTCTGAGAAAGCTGATTTTAGCCACAGATCAGACTTCTGTAGCAAAATACTGCTTTGCATAGCCAGCTGGAACACGGTTTCTACTTAGGACCATACAAACACACATTACTTTTCTGAGGTCCTTAACATTATATAATCTCAGTCTTGTTCTGTCTGCTACAATACTGTCACTGTCAGAAGGCAGCATGTTTGTTGAGTAAATTAATGAAAAGGTCTCATAGTAGCTGTGGGTCCTAGTGTGTAGACAGTAGTAAGATCCTTTGGCAGTTCTGTGTAGGTATGTACTGCTTGTAGAATAAGGCTGTGACAGCTCAAGGTAGAAGAGCACTGAGACTTCTGTGAATTTTTGAGAATCACTCATTTTTTGGATGGATATAAATGCTTACAGATGGAGCCTCATAAATTTTATTGAACACTTTCCTAGATCTTACACCAAACATTAATTCTACAAATTACAGAAAGAAAATGAAGAGTGAAGCTTAGCTTAGCTGTAAGAACTGCCTTTCAAAGGAACCGGTAGAAGACCTGTTCCTTGAGACGCTTTTATATTGGAACAAAGCATGAACAAATACCTTGACCCCCTAATTTTTGCTGGTTTCTGTTCTCCATTTTGGCAGGAGCAGTCCGTGTGTTTAATTCCAGTGGTGTCACTGTCAGACGGTGCTCACTGTGTTATATACTTGGTTTGCAGTGTACGGATTGTTATCTCAGATTGGTTTCTGCCTCCCATGTTCATTTTCTCAACAAGAGTTACAGATGGCTGGGTAAGTAACGGCACATTGCCATTAGCAATATTGAGTTTCCAGGCCTGCCTGGGTTCATCATCGTCCCCATGTCTCACAGTATCAGAAGCTGCAGAGTTCTAGTGGGTTGGAGAACTCCAGTAGGATTTTTCTTTCAAATACTATGACAGAATTTTTTTTTTAAACTCTTGGCTAAATGGTGTTTTTTTTAAAAAAAAAACAAACAAAAAAAACCAAAAAGCCAACCAAAAAACCACACCATTCACCTCTTAAGGTTTTTGGACTACTAGGAAAGAGAGTAGATTTCATGGTGCCTTAACAAATTCCCATGCAAGTATACAGCACAACTGTCATTTAATAGAATTGTGTGATCTGAGTTTTATAGACTTGGGAATAAGCGGTGTTCTACGCTTGTTCTAAGCGCACACTGTTCTCTTTCTGCACACTTGTATGCCACTTGGCATGCCTCAATTGGATGATACATGACTGCAGGCTAGGCTCAGCAGAGTGAAGATTGTACAATGTATTTAACACATTTGACTGCTACTCAGTCACTATCTATGGTGATGATGTGAACATGATGCTTTGCTGTCTGCTTTATATCAATCACTGCCTCTCAGAGCATAGCCTTCCTCGTCTCCAAGACAAATGATCCAAAGAAACATGGTTATGTGGTCAGCTGTAGCCAAGGTTTGTATTAATGTTTTGCTTGAAAGAGCATCAGAAGGCTGCAGAGAGCTACATGCTCAATGAGCCTTGTAAGGTTTTTATTTCCACCTATCGTATATGGCAAATTTGTTACACACCTGCCATTTACAGGTCTCATTTTATGGTGCATTACCTCAGCAGAACTGGTCATTCTTGGAGAATCATAGAATGCTAGGGGTTGGAAGTGACCTCTAGTCATCATCTAGTCCAATCCCCCTGCCAAAGCAGGACCACCTAGGGCAGGACACAGAGAACTGCATCCAGGTGGGTTTTGAAAGTCTCTAGAGAAGGAGCTTCCACAACCACTCTAGGCAGCCTGTTCCAGTGCTCTGTCACCCTTACAGAAAAGAAGATTCTCCTCATGCTGAGGTGGAACCTTCTGTGTTCAAGTTTATATCCATAATTCCTTGTCCTATTACTATGCCCCACAGAAAAGAGTTTGTCCACTTCCAGATCACAGAACATAAGGGATTGAAGGGACCTCGAAAAATCATCTAGTCCAATCCCCCTGCCACAGCAGGATCACCTAGATGAAGTCACACAGTAACACATCCAGGTGGGTTTTAAACGTCTCCAGTGAAGGAGACTCCACAACCCCCCTGGGCAGCCTGTTTCAGTGCTCTGTCACCCTCACCATGAAGAAGATCCTTCTCACATTGATGTGGAACCTCCTCTGTTCCAGCACACACTCACTGCCCCTTGTCCTATCACTGGGTGCCCCTGAGCAGAACCTGGCTCCATCCTCCTGACGCCCACCCTTCCCATATTTACTCTCCAGCCCCGCTCCAGCACCTTCTCCTACCTTTGCAGGGTCCGACGGAACAGCCTTGCTGCCACCCAAGCGGGAGGCTTCGAGGGAGCAGTGCGATCACAGGGCTCCACGGGACCCAGGTCTGTCTAAGTCGGTTTATTAATTCAGTCTGTTCTAAGTTGTACAATTATGAAACCAACAAAACGACTGCTGGAAGCCCAGGAATATTTACAATCTCGCCTTGTTGTCGTGAGGTCAGTCTATGTCTTTGCACAGGTCGGTTACGTTTGGTACCACAAAGACGCTGCGTTTGAAAAGTCGGACAAATCTCGACAGATTAAACAACCGCTCTGTACAGGAAAAAAGCAACGGAAAACGAATTCAAGTATCAAAATACAGCGAGAGATTAAATAACGTCTTGCCTGACACATCAGTCCCACCGCCCTCACATCACCACGGGCCAAGACGGAAGGAGACGGCGACGCTGCAAACGGAACCCGACTAGTTCTCTGCCCTGGGTGGGGAATCTCAGGTGGCTGGGCTGCTCCATGGGGAAGAAAAGGAAGGGTTTGTGTTCGACTGCCTCTGGGAGAGCAGCAGAGAGCACTTTGTTTTGGAAAGAAAATAGAGGTTCAGTGCCAATCTGAGACCTAAAACTCAGTGGGATGGGCTGGGGGGGGTGGTTGCGGCCAGGCAGCATCACGCAGACCCTGCTCTGCCCTGGCCATGCTCTTGTGCGACTGGATCTAGGGGATCCTGCTGCAGCAGGGGGACTGGACTGGATGATCTTTCGAGGTTCCTCCCAGTCCCTAATGTTCTCTGATTCTGTGACGTGAGAGGATGCCAGAGGAAATTCTGCTGCTAGAACCTCCTGAGGTGGAGCGGGAGGAGTGTTAACGCAACTGCACTCAGACCCAGATGTGTTCGAGGGACTACACGGTGCCTGGTCTGTGTCGCCGCAGCCTCGTGAAGGTTTCCCCGTCGGCGAACATCTAGTGAAGGCGCCACACGGTCTCCTGAGGAGAAGACCAAGTACACAACCCCCACCGGAGCAGCATCGTTTCTTCCGTGAACAACCCCAAAGCAAAGTTCTAAGAGGGCTCCAGAGCTCGGATTAGGGTCGGAGGAGGTTTTTTTGGTAAATACAAAATGAAGAAGGATAAAGCTGCTTTGATTTGAAACAAAAAGTCAATAAAAACGAATGAAAAGCATCCCCTCCTGTTTAAAAACAGACAGCTGTCGGGTCAGCCGTCCCGGGTTCTCAGCCTGGCCTCACGCCGGGCACAAACCAGTCTGGAGAATCCAATCGGTCCTTAGAAGCAGGGACCCGGGCGCAGGGCGGCGCCGCTCTCCCCCAGGCAGCCAAGAGACAGCAGATGCCTTTCGGTTCCCAGTCCTCACTGAGCACCAGAAATGGAGGGCGTTTCCCTCCAGCTCCCATGAAACACTGCCGCGGGGTGGAAGAGCCCGAATGCTGTGTGATGGCCGGGGGCAACGGTATTCCAGGGAGTCGGCGCCCAGCGGGGCTCCAGGACGGGTCAGCAGCGGGTGAGGACCTTGAAAAAACCCATTGGGAGGAATGGGGAGAGGGAGGGCTTCGTGTGGGAGAGGTGAGAGAGCGCCTGGCTAGCGAACTGTAGGATCACCAAAGACAACACAGGGTTCCGCACTGGGAAAGGACCACCAGGGCCACCAAACCCAGTCCCCTTGAAGATTTTGGAGTCTTCATCACCTCCCAGCCAACCTTCGCACAGCTCATGCATCACATAAAGAACAACCCCTCAGAGAAACCCCACACCCAAAGAGAACGACGTCGCTCCTCCGAAGCAGAGGTTCAATTTGCAGCCTCTCCGAGAGGACTGCTGGCCGACACACCGAATATTTACACTGACACCAGTATGAACTGGGACGAACGCAGGACAAGGAATGGTCACTTTCCTAAATTCATTGACTTCAAAAACCCCAAAACAATCTCCCGCTTCCCCCACCACCCCCCTGCCCCTTTTCCTCATCATTTACAGGTTGATTTACGCCCCCCTTGGGATTCCCGTTCGCTCCTCTCTCAAGCAGAGCCTCCGTGAAATCCTGATGTACAGCAGCAACTGGGCGTCAACTGGAGTTGTTGGGGGCTTCTCGTTGTAGTAAAGCAGCAGGTACCACGTTCCCCGAGCACTGTGGCTCCGGTCAGGGTTAGAACCGTCGTTGCTTGAGCTACATTTCTGCGTCTGAAGGATGGAGATCCCAAGGACTTCGAACATCTCCGTCCGTTGAGGGGAGCGGGGCTGGGAAGACCCGTCGGTCACAGCCCCCAGCCACTGTTAAAAACTCCGGCAATTCCAAAGGGAAGTTAAGCAGACAGCACCTTCGAGTAGGGATCGGAGATCTGGGGACCGAGTCATCCTTGGGGGTTTATCCTGGGGTTGTAGGGTTTGTCCTGGGGTCGCAGGACTTATCCTGGGGTCGCAGGACTTACGCTGGAGTTGTAGGGTTTATCGTGGGGTTGCAGGGTTTATCCTCAGGGATGGAGTGTCTCAGCAAAATGCCCAACATTTCTCTCCTCATTTGTTCCCCCGTCCGGAGCCCGTTGGCACTAATTAAATAACGAGCTAGTGTCAAAAAAGTGCTAAACCACCACGGGACAGACCTTAAAAAGCGCCCCCCTCTAACCCTTCCGGGCGCAAAACCACGCTGGGGCAGGACAGGGAGTCGTCTCCAGTGCCTCACTGGGAAGAAATCGCGTCCTCGCCCTAGAAGCATCAAGTATTGCAACACAACAGTCCTCTGCAGGGGCAGGGAGCTCCGTACCGTCGGCACAAGTCGGCCACAACTGCTCTGGGGTCAAAGATCCGGTGCAGACTCTCCATTTCCTATACAAGTGTGGGGTGGGCTCTGAGATCAAGAGGTGCAGACTTGCCCGGCGAGGCTTCTCCCACTGGAGATTTCCAAGAACTCGGGTGTTTTCTACTCTTCACCCAGAGCTGGAGCAAACTGCAGTACCGTTAGGGACGCGCACACCGGTCCCATCGCTTCCAGTTCCCACTGTATCCTTGCTGGGCTGCGTGGATCCTCAGGAAATAAGGATTTGGGGTGGGGTTTTCCCCCTCATTAAAAAAAACAATCTGTAGTGCTACATTAAATCGTGAACTGGACTTGCTCTGGGTCATCTACACCACGAGCTGGGTTTGGTTTGTATCATTAAAACCATCCACTGGACTGGTTCTGTATCATTTAAACCACAAACTGGACTTGTTTTGTGTCATTTAAACCATGAAATGAGTTTGGTTCTGTCATTTAGCCATGAACTGGGGTTTGGGTTTGGTTTCCATCACTTAAACCATGAACTGGATTCACTCTGTATCATTAAAGCCATGAACTGGGCTTGGTTCTGCGATGGAAACCATGAACTGGACTGGCTCTGCATCATTTAAACCACAAACTAGTTCACCTCGTATCATTTAAACCATGAACTGGGTTTTGGGTTTGGTTTCCATCACTTAAACCACGAACTGGATTGGCTCTGCATCATTTAACCATGACTGGACTTGTTTTGTGTCACTTAAACCATAAACTGGGTTTGGTTCTGTGATTTAAACCACAAACTGGATTGGTTCTGTATCCTTTAAACTATGAACTGGGTTTTATGTTTGGTTTCTGTCACTTAAACCATGAACTGGACTGGTTCTGTATCATTTAAACCACGAACTGGACTTGCTTAGTGTCATTTAAACCGCAAACTGGGTTTGGTTCTGTCATTTAAACCGTGAACTGGATTCACTCTGCATCATTAAAGCTATGAACTGGGTTTGGTTCTGCCATTTAAACCATAAACTGGACTGGTTCTGTATCATTTAAACCACGAACTGGGTTTGGTTTGCATCACTTAAACCATGAACTGGGTTTGGGGTTTGGTTTCTATCACCTGAACCATTAACAGGGTTTGGTTCTGCATCATTTAAACCACGGCCTGGGTTCACTCGGTCTCATTTAAACCATGACCTGGGCTTGCTGCTCGGTGTCGTTTTTGCATGATAAAAATAACCATCACGAAGGGGTCCCGAGACGTTTTGTCTCCAGCTAGAGAAGGTGACATCGCTCTCGGCCTCAGAAGTCTCAACTTTCCTCAGCTGGTGGCCGGATCCCTGTCCCCCCTCTGCTCTGGGAGCCCTCACTGAGCAGCCAAGCGCCCACTCCGAGGCAGCCACCAGCGCCAGATGGAGATGATCTTCGCGTCAGCAGGCCACTGCTTCTTAGGTCTGTGCCCCGTTACTACATTTCCGTGGTAGGAGCCAGCTGCCTGGAGATCAGCTTTGCAGAGCAAACAGAAAGGAAGATAATGCAATGAATGAGTTCCCAGTCAAACAAAACCAAGAGCTGGGTGAGAGGAGGCGACCGGCCAGGAGACGAGACACTGCCGGGAGGGGTACGGGTGCGCAGCAGAAGCTCGGTGCTGTAGGCAGGGCTGAGGTGATCCCAGCCGGATTTGCATGGTCACCCTCGGAAAGGCACATGCTCTAGGGACCCGGTGGAGGAGGTGCTGAGGAACCTGCCCTTCCTGGCTGAAGCAGGGGGAGATGCAAGAGCTCGGACCTTCTGAAGGCAGGAGGACGTGTGGGCAGCTGCATGAGGTCAGTGTTGCCACGCAGGAGCTGCTCCACCACCGCTACCTGTGGTTGTTCCTTACTGAAGGATGGAGAAACCCTCAGAGCACCCTTAGCTGAGCAAACCCAACCCCATCCTTCAGAGCACCTCAGGCACAGAGATCTGCTGCTGTCCCCTGGCAAGAGGGTCCTGCAGCTTTTCAGACAACACCTCTGCACTGGGGCTCTCTGGGCAGAGGGATATAAAATGATGTTCTACACTGAGCTTCCCATCCTTTTTCGTTTGATTTAACACAACCTGTTCAGTTCAATCCTCTCGCTTGGGTTCTCACTAGCCTGGCCCTCACTCTGAAGTCAGTCTGCTGCTCAACATCATTAAATCACAAACGACTGCAGGAGATCAAACTCAGTCCTGAGGAAGAGCTGAATAAAGATTTTGAAACATCGGATTGCACCCTCACCCTGGGGAAACGGCAGCGTGGAGGGAACAGCTCCACCACCCCCAGCAAAGCTCAGACCAGGAAGAACTCAGGGCTCTGACCTCTCCCTGCTGGTGCCAGCTGGTGTTGAGAGGGTGAATTCTAAAAGCTCTTTTGGAGACAGAGCTTTACTGGAGACCTATTTATGTCAGGGATGTCCACCCAGTTACATTACTGGAGGTGAGTGGGCAGCTGCTCTCCACAGCTCTAACAGCATTGCTGCCCAGTGACCCAGAACTGGGCTGTGGGGGGGAACCCCCGGTGAGTTCAGACACTCTCCCTGGGGAAAGGTGCCAGGGCTGCTGCCAGCGAGGAGCTGGTTGGGGTCCAAGATGCAGCTTTGCTATGGGGTGAAATGCTTCATCTGTCAGACTGAGCATCGGGGGTTTGCTGCCACAGTGTGGATGCGGCGGTGCCTTTCACTGAGGGGCTGGAGAAGGGCTCTGCCTCGGGGTGAGCTCTGTGCCCTGGGCAGGCAGGTGAGCACCTCCCCACCCCATACACAGGGTGAAGAGAGGGGACGCTGCCTGGACACTCAGAGAGTCTGGGAGAAGCAGCACCGGGGCAGGAGTTCTGCCTCCCAGCGCTGTCACTCATCACACCCTCCTCAGTTTCATCTCAGAGAGCTCTGCTAACAGCAGGGAGAGGAAGGGGATGTTCAGATTGGAGATGAGGAACCACTTCTGCACTGCAAGAGTGGAGAAGGAGATGGTGGAGTCACCATCCCTGGAGGGGTTCAAACACCAAGCAGCTGTGGCCCCAGGGAACAGGGTTTAGTGGGTAGGGAGGGGTTGGGGAGAAGGTTTGACTGGATCAGCTTGGAGGTCTCTTCCAACCTTCATGATTCTGGATTCTATGAACCATAGATTGAGGCTTTCTTGGGGCCCTGTATGGCAGCCCCAGCCCCGTCCCTGCTCTGCTCTGCCCTGCAGCCTCCCTCACACAACTCCCAGTCAAATTCTGGAAGTAAAAGCTGCCTCTGCTGAGACACAGAGAAATGGGGCTGTTTTCCCAAAAGGCAACACGTGCCCTGGAGAAGCAGCCAGGAGGGGCAGAGGTCCCGCTGCAGGGCCACTGCTCGGTGAAATCCTTGCTCCCAAGGGTAGAAGGTGACAGATGTTTCAAGATCCCTACTGCCCTCATTGGGCAACGGTTTGCAGACTGAGAATGAGCTCTGGGGTCAGCAGCAGACTGATTCCAGCCACGTTTCCTCCCTTTGGCAAAACGACTGAGCACAGCAGAGCCTCTGTCTGCTCTCCCCAGCCTCTAGCAGCACCATCCCCAGTCCCCTTCCGACATCTTCCCATCTCAGGGCTACCACCATGAGCTTTTAAAAGCTTCACCTGCCACATGAGAGCTGCTCACGAGGAGCTGGCTGAGTGTAAACAGGACTGTGGGGTGGGGAAAAGGGGCTGAACTCTGTGCAGCCAGATCACACCTCATCCCAGAGGGGACAGAGCTCACAGCGGGGACATCACGCCCAGCCCAGTGCTCCCCATCTGAGCAGGTTTTCTGCTCCAGGCTTTTAAGGGGAGAGCCTGTGGGGAAGGGTTCGCCCGCGAGGAAATGAAGTGAAGGTGGGTTATTTGCAGAGAGCATCACAGTGGTTAGTGTCGACGGCGGCAGGGAGGAAGGGGGGTGAGTTCACTGCACAGTACCCGCAGCCGTGGCTCAGTCGGGAGGAAGAGGATCGAGGAGGAGGAGGAGGAGGGAGCGCGTGCACCGCAGAGACAAGAGGTCTCCATCAGTCCGAGGATACAAAGGTGGAAGAGAAATTAAAAAAAAGAACCCAAAGGAAAACAAAAGGAAGAAACCAAAAGGCCTGGGGAGTCTCACGTCGCCCCCAGGGATTCACAGTGCCAGAACGAGGGGAGAGACGTGAAAGCGGCAGGCGGTGGTGTCCTGGATCCACACCTGCAGCTCCCCCCAGGCCTGCAGCCCTCTGCACCCCCCCGCCTCACGGGAAATCTACCAGCGTTACCCTTGTTTCCGAGCAAGGAGAATTCACAGTGTTCAGCAGTGATCAGGTACAAAAAGCCGTTTTTAAGTCTAGAGTCTGCTAAGTGCTGCTGCCTCGGACGCGGTGCCTACGCGGGGCTCAGTGCGAGCAGCTGGAGGAAGAGGGAGTTTAGAACAGCAGACAGATCAGATCGCAAAGGCACGGTTAGACTGGGTGCACACGGGGTGTGTTTGCTTTAGAAGATAGTGGTCTCATACTTAGTGCTGAGGGTCCGCTTGGAGTCCTGTTTGGGGTCCACGACCCACGAGACACTGGCGTGAGACTGGGAGTCTTGGTCGACTTCTGAGGGCTCCAGCTAGGCAGTAAGGAGAGAAAAGCAAAGTTAGGTCACTCGTTGCTCCTGGGACAGGAGCAGTGGGGACTGAAAGCACAGAGAGGCTGCTGCTCTGCCTAACGCCCGTCTCAACACCGCACACGGGGGAGCAGCTCTCGCTGGGGAGCCCCTTGAGTTCTTCACAGCTAAAACACGAGGAGCCTTGTCAGGCTCAACCCCACACCCTGTGCTGACTCCCTGCGTTAAGCCTGCGAGTCTCTAAGACCAACCGCTTCGCTTCATCCCACAAAGGAGCCTGAGAAACAGACCCCTGTAGAGGCAGCACTATGGAAACAGAAGAGGCAGAGGGAGAGAGGGAGGCAGCTCGTGGCCGGTGAGCTCCCACGGGATTTACTCTCCTGACCAAGCAGTGGCTCTTTCCTCCTGTCCTCCTACATCAGGATCCTACAGGAAGGTTAACAGCACCAGAAAGAGCGACACGAGGTTAGTCGAGAGCTGCCACTGCACATCGCCAGGAACAGGTAGGAGTGGCTCATCCCTGGGCTTCAGCTGAGCTCCAGGGAGCTGGCAGGGGAGAGAGCAGCGAGGCAGGACAACGGGAGCACAGCGGGGAAGGCAGCAAGCGGGGAGGCAGCCCAGGGTTGGTTCGGGATAAGGGTAAAGACCTTGGCTCCGGGACTAACAGACTGCAGCGGCAGGTAGGAGGGGCGGTGAGTTGTACAGGTGTGACAGTAACAACAGCGAGTGTCGGGAGGGAGCGGCACCTGAGCGGGGGGAGCAAGCAGAACACAGACAAAAGGAGACATTAAAGGAAGGCAATGGACTAGGCAGCAGTTCCTGCTCCTCAGCAGCTCCAGTCTTGGCTGGGTTTGGCTACAGGGGCACTCCTGTACTGCAAAGCACAGCTCACCTACTGATGCAACTGCACCTCAGTGGGGTTTGTGCTGTGCTGGACCCATCCAGCCCCATCCCACCCCGGTTAGTCCCACCTCTGTTTGTTCCCATCCTACCAAAGAAAGCCCCAGCCCCAGCAGAGCCAGAGACACTGTCAAGTCTGATCAGGGGTGTCCAGGGACAGGACAGGCTGCAGCAGAGGAAGATCAACATCAAGGGAAGCTTTTTCCTTGTGAGCATGTCAGAGCCCTGGCCCAGGCTGCCCACAGAGTTTGTGGAGTCTCCTGCTCTAGAGACACCCCAAATCCACCTGGACTATTCCTGTGGAATCTGCTCTAGGGAATCCTGCTTTGGCAGGGAGGTTGGGCTGGATGATCTTTGAAGATCCCTTCCAACCCCCAACATTCTGTGACTCTGTATCAGTGGTGCCTTGTCCACATCTGGGCTGGTCCCACCTCCAACAGGAAGGTTTAAGTATGTGACCATCCCGCCCCATCCCATCCCACCGCACCCCTACGTACTGTGGATTTCCTCGGGCCGCCTCGCGGTTTAGGCACCGGTTTGGAAGATTTTGTTTCGATCATTTCTCCTGCTCCAGCCCCCAGAGGTTTTGCTCTCTGGGCTTGGAGGGCCAGCTGGTAGGCAACCTCGAATGCCTGCCCCAATGTCAGGATGATCTCGTATGTGAGGTTCTTCAGAGAGAACACAAGAGAACACAAAGCTGTTAGGGCGAGTGGAGCAGCAACCTGGGGAAAGGCTGAGGAACCTGGGGCTCTTTAGCCTGGAGAAGACTGAGAGGGGCTTTCATCAATACTTTAAAGTATTTAAAGGGCAGGTGTCAGGAGGATGGGATCAGGTTCTTCCCAGTGGTGCCCAGTGACAGGTCAAGGGGCACTGGGCACAAACTAGAACACTGAAAGTTCCACCTAAGCAGAAGGAGAAACTTTTTCCCAGTGAGGATCCCAGAGCCCTGGCCCAGGTTGCCCAGAGAGATGGTGGAGTCTCCTGCTCTGGAAACACCCCAAATCCACCTGGACTGTTCCTGTGGGATCTGCTGTAGTGGACCCCACTCTGGCAGGAGGCTGGACTGGATGAACTCCAGAGGTTCCTTCCACCCTCACCAGTGTGGGATTCTGAGCTACCTAGCCCTGTGCAGAGTCCCTGCATGCAGCAGCTCAGTCTGTAGACACAGAGCTGTCATCTTTCCGCTAGCAAGTCACATCCTGCCGTTTCCCTGTCAGAGCCGCTGAGCTCCTGGCCCATGGCAGAGCCAGCATTGAGCTGCCTCCACCCTCACACAGCCCTGGCTGGTGGGAGCAGCTCCAGCCCCGCAGCATCGCAGTTTAGCAGCGTTTTGCTTTGTACAGAGAACAAGCCGAAGCACCTCATACTGCCTGAGACTAAAGGCAAGTGATGTTTGCTCCGTCTCGGTGAATTAAAAGGCTGTTAAATCAGCCTGTTACACCCAACATAATTGAGAGTGGATGAGGGTTTTGTTCACAGTGGATTCCCCAGGAAGGAAAACCTCCTGCCCTGCTTTATTCAAGCGCTGGGGGCTGCAGTCATGAAGCCAGAGAAATGTTCTCTGTGTCAACACAGCTCCAAAAACAAAGTGTTTCGAGCCAGAACTATGAGGGGAATATTTTAGGATAGAAATAGGTGAAAGAGCTCTACAACAGACCAGATCCTGGTCTATGAGTTGCCAATAAAGCTGCGTGGGGAGGCCAGTGGACTGCAGAGGGCTGAGTGCAGCACGCTGGCAGATGAGACACCATCATCCACTCACCACATCCACGGTGCTGAAGACATGGCAGTAGTGGTGGCTGGTCTGCAGGTCCTTGGTGATGTAGGCGAACGTGCAGAGATCTTCAGGGTCCTGAGCAGCGCAGGAGATGTTCCGGATCTCGTGCTCAGCAATGACATTCTGCCAGAGTCAACCACAAGCACCCATCACCCCTCTGGGGATGGCAAATACACCCAGCAAACGGTGGTCGTAGCAGGTGGGTAACTGAGGGCAGTTTGAGCCCCTCAGGATGGAAAGGACAGGGAGGTGCTGGAAAGGGGGTAGAGAAGGGCAACTGGGCTGAGTAGGGGTCTGGAGAACAGGGCTGATGGGGAGAGGCTGAGGGAGATGGGGCTGTTCAGCCTGGAGAAGAGGAGGCTGAGAGGGGACCTCAATGCTCTCTACAACTACCTGAAGGGAGGCTGCAGTAAGGTGGGGATTGGCCTCCTCTCAGGTTCTGCCAGGGGAGAGTCAGGTTGGATCTGAGGAAAAATTTCTTCCCAGCAAGAGTGGGGAGGCCTTGGAACAGGCTGCCAAGGGAGAGGGTGGAGGCACCATCCCTGGAGGGGTTCAACAACTGGGTAACCAGGGTGTTTGGGGTGATGGGTTGGTAGTTGGGGGTTGCAGGGCAGACAGTTGGACTTGATGATCTTGAAGGTCTTTTCCAACCTTGACAATTCTATGATTCTACTGGCAGGGAGGGGAGTCTTCCAGTCAGATCAAATGGCTACTGGCTCCACCAGCAGCCAGCCTCTGATATTCAGAAAACCACCCTGGTTCTCTTCCATAGCCCTGGCAGCTCCTCAGGACCAGCTGTGGCTTCTGGAGCCACTGTGAGCAGGTGGGACTGCAGCTCTTGTCCCTCCAGGCACCACTTTGAGGTACCTGAAACTCACCTTGTTAGAGGCGTCGATGAACTTCACCCCCTTGTACGTGATGGACAGGATTATGGTCGGGATCTTCTTCATGTGCTCTGTGGATTTCTTCAGAAACAAGAAATTCAAGTGACCAGTTGTGAAAGAACTGCCCCAGCCCACCCCAGAGACCCCCAGGCCACTGCCCTACAACAATGGCATCTTGGACCAGGAGAATAGAAGCCTATTCCTGGTGGAAGCTGAGGGGAAGGGATCTCTGAGGGGTGCTCCCACTGTACAGAGCTTTGAGCTATGGGGCACAGTCCTGGGGAGGGGCAGTTCACTGGTGCAGCCACCAGTCTGGGCCCCAGTCTGGTGCACAGGGAGTCCGTAGGGTTGGGGGAGGCCTCATTTCACTGAGATCTCTCCAGTCTCCTCCTCACATGATCCACCATGGGCCACGGAGCAAACCCTCCCAGTTGCCACGGGCTCCCTACCCTCATCTTGGCACAGGCATCCTGCGTAGACTCTGTCCCTCGGAGGTCTTTGATCAACATGGACCCCAAGTACTGTTTGGAAGAGGGAGAGATGTTAATGGTTTCAGGCAGGAAACCCTGCTGACCCCAACGTGATGCCACACCCCATGAGCTGGGGAGGGACAGGACACTCGAGGAGGACCAACAACCTGTCCCCTGTGCCTCCTCATCCTCACCAACCCCACAAAGCCAAAAGCCACTTACGTTGGCCTCGTACCCGCAGGACTCGAAGATGAGCTTCTCTGGCTGGTGCTGCCAGTTCTGGACTGGGGCGTACGGGGCAGCCAGGCTAGGGGGGCGCAGAGTCAGCTTGGACTCCCGACGGTCCTCCTGGCAAGGAAGAAACGTGGATGTGAAGCCACTGCAGGGCCAGATCCGGGCTGAAGGACAGATCTTAGTGCAGGGTTCTCTGGGCTGATGCAACTGAGGTTCACAATGGCCGGACCCCGCAGGGTTGGGAGGGGGCAGCAGGGTGCAGACAGAGGTGCCAGCACTCACGGACGTGTGAGCTGCACATTTCCTAGCTGAGACTGAGGAATAAATGAGCTTCTGGCTCTCATGCCTGAGAGAAGCTGGGCCTGGGCAGCTCCCTGGCCCTCCACGCATCACCCCAACCCAAGAGCAGCAGTAACCAGCACTGAGCTGGGCAGAGGGTCCCCAGGACACACAGAAGCACCCACTGACCTGGGCTTTGTAGCGCTCAACTCTGGAGTAGGGAGCAACCTCAGAGCCTCGGTCGTGCTGCCTCTTACTGGTGTCCCCGGCGGGCAGCAGGAGGTCGGCGGATCTGCCCGTGCAGGAGTCGTTCTGGCTCAGGGGCGATGACGTCTGTGACACCAAGTCCTGGCACTGCAACAAGCCGACACCGCAAACTATCACCTCGTGCCGTAGCCGAGCCCACCCGTCACTCTCCTGTTCAGCACCTGACACGCAGGGTGTCACGAGCAGAGTTAACAGGGTCAGCTCCTGCTCTGCAGGCTCCTGCCTCAGTGACATCAACCACGTATGGGGTTCATTTCCCACCCCATAGCCCCGTTTTAATGAAGTTTACGAAGGCCTGGAGTGATAGGATGAGGGGCAATGGCTTCACATCAGAG
Organism: Phoeniculus purpureus; assembly: GCA_028565055.1. Lineage (NCBI taxonomy): Eukaryota > Metazoa > Chordata > Aves > Bucerotiformes > Phoeniculidae > Phoeniculus > Phoeniculus purpureus. The sequence goes on from JAOXOE010000602.1 coordinate 10,866,105, forward strand.
AAGGGCAGACTGAAATTGGCTGTTAGGAAGAAGTTCTTTGGCAGGAGGAGGGTTGAACACTGGAACAGGTTGCTCAGGAAAGGAGTTGATGCCCTATCCCTGGAGATCTTCAAGGGGCGGCTGGACAAGGCTCTGGGCAACCTGCTCCCTGCAGGGAGGTTGGACTGGATGCCCTTTGGAGGTCCCTTTCAACCCAACACAGCCTCAGAGTGTAGGACTTGCTCCGGGATGGCATCAGGCAGCCTCCCAGCCCTTTCTGCTGACCACACTGTCCCGTGAGCCCATTCCAGGAGGGCAGGAGCCTCGCTGGGCTGCGGGCAGGGTGTTTACAGAGGAACAAGCACTCAGCGAAGCAGTCAGAGCTGCTGATGAGCGGCCACCCCAGGAGAAAAGCCCTGGGAGCCCAGATGCCTGACAGCCCGGCTCGTACCGCAGGCGGCGTTGGCTGCGTGTCGGTGCCAAGGCGGGGAGCTCGCAGCTGCACCAGGCATTAGTCCTATTCAAGGGACTGGCTTAATTTGCCATTGACGTCCTTCCGCTCCCCACGCCTGAGCCAGGCGCTGCATCGCACCAGCTGCAGCACCAGGAAATGCTGCAAATGGCCCCATTCTCTCTCTTGCCCTGCCTCCCCCGTCCAGCATCGCAATCAGCAGAGCTGCACCACAGGACTCCTCTCCCCCACACAACCACCCCCCGCCTCCACTCCCAGCGGTATCAAGACAACAGTTTGGAGGAGCTGGGTGCTGCCTGTTTGGGTTTTTGGTGGCTGAAAATGGGGTAGATGAGCTGGGGGAAGGTGTGGGGTTTGGATGTGGCAGCTCCCTATGCAATACCAGTGTGAACCCTCTCATTACCTGAACCCCAGTTCCTACAGAACCCAGTGTGAGCGAGCAGCGTGCAGCAGCCCAACTCACTCCAGCTAAGACTGTTCTGGCTGAAATCTCTTGGGATTGTGAAGTGAGAGGGAAGAGCTCAGCAGCAGCAGGACAAAGGTCAGATATTTGGGATGGGGGAAGTCCAGTGACTTGAACTGCTGCTCCAGGAAGCTGGTTTGGAAGCACTGAGGGGAAGCAGGGTGGCAAAGTCGCTCCCCGTGGCTCAACACCCTCCTCGCCAGCTCACAGGGGAGCTGCAAGCTCAGCCAGCTGTGCCAAAAGCTGGGCTCTCCGATGTCAGATGTCAGGAGGAACAGCGAACGTGACAGCTCCCCTCCCAGCCAGCCCTGCTAACGAAGGGCCTGACATCCCAGGGCTCCCAGTCCCACTGCAAAAACTCAACATCCACAAATCACGTCGAGTGCTCTTGGCAGCGAGAGCAGGAGCTCTGGAGCAGCCCAGCCAGCCCGCGGAGACAGATCGCAGCCTCCTGAGTGGTGCAGTCCAAACGCTGGGTCCCAGCTGCATCCCATCTCAGCAGCTGAGCCGTGTCAGGTCCTGCCTGGCATCTGGGCAGGAAATGAAGGGGAAATGTCAGCTCTGAATTCGCCTTGGGAGCAGGGCAGTGAGGTGGGAGCAGGCCTCTTGCTATCCATCACCCACCTTGCAGGGAGGCACCTGATCCAAAGTCGCTGTCTGACGTTTCCCATGGGGATTGGATCTGCAAGGGCTGGATATTATCTTCTAGAATCATAGAATCGCCCAGGTTGGAAGGGACCTCTAAAAGGCATCCAGTCCAACCTCACTGCAGGCAGCAAGGAGATCCTCAACAAATCAGGTTGCCCAGAGGCTTGTCCAGCCTCATCTCAAATATCTCCAGGGATGGGGCTTCAACTCCCTCCCTGGGCAACCTGCTCTAGGGTTCAACTCCCCTCCTGCTAAAGAACTTCTTCCTAAGAGCCAATTTCAATCTCCCCTTCTCTAAGGGCCTTCAGAAACAGTCCTCCTCCAGCCTTCTTTTAGCCCCTTCAGATACGGGAAGGTCGCTACCAGGTGCCCCCAGATGGAGCCTTCTTTTCTCCAGGCTGAACAACCCCCATTCCCTCAGCCTGTCCTCGCAGCAGAGGTGCTCCAGCCCCCTGAGCATTTTCATGGCCTCCTCTGGATCCATTTCATCAGGTCTTTCCTGTCCTGAGGGGTCGTCGCCCACTCCATCCAACAGCAGAGCCACGGCTGTGCCACTACCTACTGCTTTGGTTGCTGGAGTGGACCAGCACTCAAATGGTGCTGGAGTGGGGCCCAGCCTCAGCAGAATTTATCCAGCACAGTCAAGTCTGTAATCAGTTTTCACTCTGCTCCAGTGCTCCGGCCAAGCCAGAGCCAGCCTGGCTGTCACTACCCAAGTTCCACTTGCCCCCAGTCCAAGTGGGAGTACTGGGCTCTGCCTTGTCCCCAGCAGCAGCAGCCAAGGTGCATGCACGGGATCTGTTTAACACAGAATGCTCCCTCCTGCACACAGCCAGATGTGCAGATGCCTCAATGCTTCAAGAACCCTCTTCCCAAACCACCAAGGATCTGAGGAGTGGGAGCAGCCCAAGCTCCCAGGTCCGATCGATCTGTGCTCAGGAGACACAGCCCGTATCGCTTTCACCTTCCCTCCTTCCAGAAGGCAGTGCGATTTTTCAAAGATCACTCTCTCTGCTCATTTCTCTCAACATTTCCCTTCAAAGGAGTTTTAGCTTCAATATTGACATTATAGGGCTGTTTTTTCCCTTTGTTATTGATTTCCCTAGGCAGAGTCTGCTGTGCATGAAAGCAGCAGAGGAAGGCTGAACGTGCCTCCCTGTCCGAGCCTGGATTCCCAGCCACGACCTGGGCTCCCAGTAAACACCCTCTACAGACCTCTGAGTCCCCCAGAGGTGATGGCTGCTAACCAGAAAGGGGACAATTACTCCTGTCAGAGCCACGTTTAGCTCTCGGAAGAAAGAGAGGAAGGCGAAGGCAAGGCTGCTGCCGAGCACCCTCTGCACAGTTCTATCCCCCAGGCAGGGAACACGAACTGGGACTCACTCTCAGCTGCGAGAACCGAGGAGGCTTTGCTGGTGGCTCCTCGTAGGGTCTGTCTGCCAGGGAGGCGATGATCCTCTTCCGGTGGCCAAGCAGGTTCACTTTCAGCACCTGCAGGGAATGACAGACCACAGTCACTGCTGGGTTTCCTGCTGTTCCCATTTAACTCGACTCCCTGGAAGTCACAGCCGCTGGGGGGGCACGTGAGCAGGACCCCCAGTGAACTCACATTTACTATTTCGAGCTCCCAGAGGTTTTTCACAGTGTCAATAGAGCTGTAGCCACTTGAGAGGAAGGACTGGATGTAGTCCTGCAGCCCCAGAGAGTCGAGCCACGCGGGAACCGAGGGCTGGCTGTTCCCATCACAGCCCAGGGGTTTCAACTGGAAAAGGACAAGAAAGGGGTTAAAAGCACAAGAAAGGGGTTTAAAGCTCCCAGGGTGGGGAGGGCCGGGATCCCAACACATGTAGCATCACTTAAAATCAGTTTAAAGATCACCCCAAGCTCTTGGACTTGGACAGGCAGGAGGGGTAGTCACCCTCTCCCCAGCATAAAGCATCCCATCCACATAGTTTGGTGGTTCAATACACTACTCCTCCTCCTCTCTACTATTCCTAAATCTCTTCCCACAGCCCCTGGAATCCCTCTGTGGGTCACAGGGCCATGGCTGGAGTCCCAGGGACTGTGTTGTCTGCTTTCACTGCCATGCTGGGCTGTACCCCCATCCCAGCTGGGCAGTGCCCCATCCCTGCTGGCTCTGATGGCTGCTACTGCTGACCTTTGGGAGTGAGCGAGCAGCCTGGAGGAGCTTCCGACGGTGCTGTGGGTCCCCTATCCCAATGTCCCGAAGGTCTTGGTCTTCCATGACATTACAGCCCTGTGGGGACAGGAAGGAGTGACATGGGAGTGGAGGGTAAGAGAAGCCACTCCTGGTGTGGGAGTGGGGATTGGGTTCCTTACAGTAGCCTCCTGACCTCACCTCCTGGAGGAGGAGGAAGGCTTCCAAGGATGCCAGCTCTACCTCATGTACCACCCCCCCAGGCACCCACTGGTGGGGCAGAGACCTGCTGCCCTCTCCCTCCCACAGCCTCTTCCGTACAGCAACCTTCCCACAAGAGGTACTGCTGCCGCATCTCCGCTCCCCACACGGTGCCCAAGCAGGGGAACTGGGTCTGCTCAGTCTCCCTCCACACCAGAGAGACCTGAATTTCTGTCCATGAGGGCAGTGAAGGTCAGATTTGTCCCCCATCCCCAGGCAGGGAGGCATCAAATGCCGCTCTGTCAGAGATGCTCTAGTCACCCCACCCAGTAAAAGCCCATTTTCTGCTCCCTCTACCCCGCAGAGGAGACACAGAGGTCACCAACTTCACTCTCCTTCTCCAGAGCCTCCATCACAACCAGCTTCCCCACCCCTCGTACCTGGGGAGAGCTCAGCAGGAACCCTGGGAATGTCCCCCCATGGCTGGAAGAGCCCCGCTGCTGTTTGACCGAGGGCTTCGGCTCGAGCCCAGACCCCCCCACTCCCCAGACCGGCCTCCCTCTGCTCTCAGGAGAGTCACAGCTGAAGGGCTGAGCTGACAGCGCTCTGCTGTTCCACATTTTGGTTTTATAAGAGGAACCTAATTAAAATTGGCTGTCGGGCAAAAACGCCGCTGCAGGGCCATGCGGGAACAGCGGGCAGCAGGGCCAGGCCGTCGGGAGGGAACAATCGCCAAGAACCCTCTTTAAAGGGCAGCAAATGTTTCATCTTGTTCCTTCCCATCACACTTTCTGTAGGGTTTCAGCACCTACGTTCTCCTCAGAGCTCCTGCTTTAAATAACCAGATGCTCAGCTGCTCCCTGAGCCATCAATCCCAGACTGGGTTGGGTTGGAAGGGAGCTCAGAGCTCCCCCAGCCCCAACCCCCTGCCATGGGCAGCGACACCTCTCACCAGACCAGGGTGCCCACAGCCCCATC
>JAOXOE010000602.1:10871103-10897137 GCA_028565055.1 Phoeniculus purpureus
ACCAGGCTTGCCAGAGCCTCATCCAGCCTGGCCTTAAACACCTCCAGGGATGGGGCCCCAACCACCTCCCTGGGCAAACCACTCCAGGCTCTCACCACTCTCATGGTGAACTTCCTCCTCACATCCAGTCTAAATCTACGGTAGACATCACTAAATGAAAAACAATCTCAGCCTAAAACTAATCCAAACTAAAACTCCAGACTAAAAACTCAGACTGATCTGAATTCGCGGTTCCATGAAACGGACAAGAAGGACATGGTATGCGCTTGTCAAGGGTTCCTCTGGAGACAAAATTAAACAATTAATTTAGTTAATGTGCTACTGGATCAAAACGAAAACAAAACAAGGAAGGTTCTAAACTCACTTATAAATTGCAAGAAAAACACAAAACTAACTTGATTTGGGGAGAAACAAGACACATTTAAATCGCTCTACATAAAAATACACACACAAAGGCATACAGAGATTGATCATAACTGGGCCATGCTGCTATTTCCAACCCCTTAAAAGGAAGAAACTTCCAACAGTTTGTGCCTCTTGTGGAAAGACTGCTGCCTCGCCTAGCACAGCGCCAGGCATCCTCCCAACGACGGGCAGAAGTGAAGAAGGAGCAGGAAACGGGAAGCTCCAAACCAGTTGCACCAGTTCACAGAGTTGAAAAAATTTGACAGATTGTCATAACTTCCTAATGCCTCAGGCAAGAAACCAGCTTGAATTCAAACTATGACAGTGCTTGATGTTTGGGGTACCATGATCTGGAAGAGGGAGTGTGTGACCAGAATATACCTAGGAATGCTCAGCCGTGTGAACCTTCAAGTAGCAGGCTTAGACAAGATGGAGTTACCTGTTTAAAACAAAACAAAGTGCTGCTATTTATAACTGCTGATAAATTACTTTTTAAAAAAAGAACTCTAAAGCCTTGCATTTCTCGAACACTTAGATTTAGCAGGGGAGTTGAGTTTTTCCTTTGCTGGACCCCGATATCTGAGGGTTAGAGTAATGTTCTGTTGGAAGAGTGTCTATGTAACATCTGTACTTGTTCCAGATCCAGCTTTCTCAGATTTGTGTTGATTTGAAATCAGTTCTTACAAAAACTAGCGACACTGTGGCTTTAATGTCTTGGTATTAGTCATTATGCTGGTATTTTTGCACCATTGCTAGCCAATGACTTTTGAGAAGGTTGGACAGGGATCTTTTCATTCTTAAAAGAAGGTTCTAAGAACCCAGCTACTGTAAATTTTTGAACAATCTGTTTTGTTGACTGATGTATTTATTTCACAACTTCAACACAGACACCCGTGTTCATGTATATGAAAATGAAATTAATCACTTCTAAAACAGCTAAACTGTATATTTAAGTTAAACAACGAAATTGGTGGCATTAGGGAAAACTCTTGTAGTTACCATTATTAGTGGGAAAGTTTGCAGCTGCCTTGTGACTTGGATGTAGGTTGCAGTCTGCATCTTAATCTTCATTCTTAAAGGGAGCAAGCATAGCCTGTCTCACGTCTATATTTGGTGCAGAGCACGTACTCCATTGTGCTAACACACCACATCAGGAAGGAATTTCAAATGCTTCCAAGGAATTCAGTAACAAAAGTCCTGCTGGATTTCCTTACATGCATCGACAGGGGAACATATTAATCTTGTGTAATAAACTGTTCCCTTTCTACTGCTGCTGATGGAGCCTGAGCAGCAGACTAATGAACTATCTAATATTTCTTCATTGTCCTGACAGAGTTGAAGATACTGGGCTACTGTTGTCAATGTTGACGAGCTTGCAGTTGGGCTAACCAGTGTGTGTGCCACCTGTGAGCTGTCAAAATGGCTTCACTGTTGTATTCATCAGGGTGCAGCTCCACAGGCTGTACAGCACTTGTTTTGGACAACACTCAGCGAGACAGGAGGAACGCTGAGCTTCCCTGGGGGTGCTGACTGGGTAAGTCCATTCTCTGGCTAATTCTTCAGTAAACCTAAGAGGACATGCTGATTTCTTCACCTGGGTTATGAGAGAGAATGAGATGTGATCACTTCATGCTTCACACTTGTGTATTGCTTTCTGTTTTGTTTAATCTTTTCACCCCGTTCAACAGCTAAAATTTTAATTGTTTGTATTTTACCGTTAAATTTACACTTGAATAGTCACAACTTTTTTCTTTCAGTCTTTCCTGTAGCTGACATTATAAATCCAGCTTGTATTCCATTGGTTGCAACATCAAAATAGAATTAAACTTGCAAGGAAAAATAATACCAAGTAATTAATATGTTTAGGTTTGAAAACATCTGTTCAGATGAGTCGGCTTAGATGTACATCTGTTAATCAGTCACAGCTGTTGGTGGCTTCAGAATTATCACAAGGACCTATGCTCCCCTCTCCTTCCCTTACTCTCTTTTTTCCCATGAGGTGCTGTTTATACTCTTTATTGTGGTTGAAACCCCCTCTAGCTACCTACAAGCATCTAAATAAATAAATAACTCTTTTGCATGATTACATTTAACAAGGAAAAGAGGTTCTTTCTGAAAGCACTAACGTTTCAATGTATTTTTCAGAACAAGAAACTTATTTTGCTGCAGGGGCTTTGAGTGGAGATCCCAGCACTTGTTTTTTATGATGCCCACCTTCAGCTAAGGTAAGAAGAAAGTAGATCAGCTGAGCAGGTTACCACCTAGCTTGGTTCACAATTTGTGTATATTGGGAAACAATCTGGGTGATTGTACACTCTTCAGGAATTCAAGTAGCATGATGCCTAATGAATAAGGATGTGGGCAGTCTCTATGTGTCCGCGTTCCTCTTTACCAAGTATGTAAGTCAGGTAAAGAACAGGAGGTCAAGTTTTCAAGTAACAGCTGCTAGAAAGAGCGGTCTTTGTTTATAGAGCCTTTAGTTCTGAATTTAAAAGCTGTATGAGCTTTTTTAAAATGAGAGTGGAGTGTTATGACATGTTGTTATAAGCCCTAGTTAAATCTGGCTGATCTCTTCTATAATTTAATGAGTAGTGGGGACTTAGGCACTATTTTGACAAGTGCTAGATACAAATAAAAGGTACTTTTGTTTCAAAGCCTGTGTTGCAGGTGCTTAGAACTTCTAGAAAACAATATGGATGTGTTCCTGTGTGACTTGGTCTAGGCGATTGATCCTGCTGTGGCAGGGGGATTGGACTAAATGATCTTTCGAGATCCCTTCCAATCCCTAATGATTCTATGATTCTATGACAATGAAGAGTTTGTGGAACTCCTTTAGGATCCCAGAAGAGGGATATAGGAAAGAGAATGCTTTGGGACGAAAGAGTGGTACGTGAAAGATTAATGACCTGGGGACTGAAATGTATCAGCTGTCATTGCTTCTTAGGTCTGTTTCCTGTATGGGTTTTTGAAAACTGCTTCTGCATACTCCATTCAAAAGTCATGGTTTGAAGATGCTGATCAGATTATTATTATTATAGTGTGCCAACAATTGGAGAGAGGAGGAAGTTAATAAAATATCCCAGACCTTGACACGTCCATTCAAGTTCCCTGTAACTGCCCTGTTTCTTCAGGTCCAAAACATTTCAGAATTTGCTTCTGGATCTCTGTTTCATTGCAGATATGTGCGTTGTAGTCTGCAATTAACAAGTGTAATTTATACAAGAATGCATCCAAGTGTTACACACGTTAAAATAAAAAAAAACCCAAGCAAGCAGATGCTTAGAGGAGGGCTACGCATGTGGCTTCTTGTGTGGAATTGTGTTTCCAGAGTGACCCAAAACTCCAGTGTCACTTTCTCAGCTGTTCTGTGGAAGGAAACCTAGCAGCTGCTGTCTCCTCCTGTAGGCTACTTGTGGAATGCTCTGGGCTTCTGGCAGTGGAGTTAATATGCCAAACTAATATTGTGATTTGAACATGTCTAATAACTTCCCTGGACTTAAACAAACATGTTAAGTAGACTTAAAACCATAATTAGAGAGGTCTTTCTTATGCTTACTTAGAATAAAACAAAAACAATAGAGGCAACTTACAATGAAATTGAAAAGCAGGTACATAATATTACACAGGAATAAAACACTGCAAGAATTCATACAAAAACTTGGTTTTATTCTCTGCTGTTATGGTCACTATACTTTTGGATATTTTTAAATTAAAAATCCCCTGTCTGCTTTGATTCAGCATCCGACTTACACACACACACGCGCATTCCTTTGACTGAGTGGTATTGTGGTAAGTAAAAAAGTATTCTACTTGTAAAATGGCAAAATGTAGTTTGCATCTATAAGTGGCATGTGTTAACGTCTCAAAACATTGTTTTTGTCTGTGTGGTAATTTTTTTCCCTACCTGTTGTATTTTGAGGCTCTTTTCCTTTAGTTAGCCAATGTCAGATGATACTCAGTGAAGAAGCCCTTTGCACTTCAGATGATGACAAAAAAGAACAGGCAGCTAATTTGCTACCAAACTAGGGGTGTGTCAAATCTCTCTCAAGAATGATAAACTCAATGGAGTTGTCTATTTTTAACTTCCTGTTCTTTCCCTTTGGCAGAATAATCAGTGTTAGTTGAGCTGTTTCACCGAGTGAATCTGAGGAACCCTGTTGCTTTCTGAAACACATAACAGACACTGCAAGAACATTTCAAGTCTGCTTTGATGTATGAAGTCTCATTTTGAAACATCATGTTAAATGAAGGCAGTTCTGAGCAGAAGCTTTTTGCAACAACCATCAGTTCAGTTGCTGTTCGGGCCGGGCATGCCAGTATTGTTATAGCTGTACTTAAGGTAAGGCAGCAACTGCTTGCATGTCTCTTAATGGCTTTCTGCTGCTCAGTGACTGCTACTTCTAAATCTTCTGTACAAGTGAATAATTAGTACAACATTGCAAGAGGAGGTCATTTAATATCTATTAGTTAATATCTACTGGAACTTCGTTGGAAGTTCACGCTTGTTTCTGTTCTCAATTTCTGTTTGTGGGGTTTTCTTTCTTTTTTTCTAAACAGAATAAATAACTTGGCTCCAATATGTAGGCTGTAAGTAAAGGATTTCCTCTTATTCTCTTGAAAAACTAATAGGTGACCGCAGAGTGCCATGAAAATGTGTTCATAAGCATTTACCTTTAGTTGTAGTTTAGACTCTGCAAGAGTTACTTTTAAACTACACTCTGCAATGATTTTACATAATACGTAGTCTACCAACACCGTAAATGTCTGGGGGTCTTCTTAAGTACTTACTGGAAAAAGAAAGTAGCCTAAGCCTGGTATTGGGTGGTTATCCCTGAAAACTTGGAGTAATATTTCCATGTGTGTTAGTAGAAGCCCGTGTACACAGTTGTGTTATGGTACTGAAAAGCCTGTCCTGTTACCTACAGCTTGCACAAAGATCTGGCACGGGACAGCAGCCTGGGTACCTAAGTACTGAATCCTGGCTGGAATTTATTGCCGGTTTGATCCTACATTCTTCAGACAACTTGGAAAACATGCTAGCCTCAGCTACTAGAGTTTCTCTGCAGTAAGAACAGGATGATAATGAGTTGGGCTGTCACCAGATTGGGGTGGTTATTCAGGACCGGGTTTCTTCAGTTTTGTTCGAGTTTCCCAGGAGACTGCCACTGCAGGAGAGTAATTTTTGTTGCTAGAAGACTCTAGGGTGAAGATACAGGTTCTGTGCGCTGTGGGAACCGTGTTACCTCCAGTAACCTAATTGTTTCATTCCTTACCACCTCCCATTTCTTGGACTGTAGCAGTCCTGCAATACAGTGAGGAAAGAATCACCTATGCTTTGGGTTGCTGTAAAGCTTCTTGTCGTTGTGTGTGTTGCTACTGGTTGGGCAGTGTCTCTCTGTCTCTTTTCAGCTATCAAGTACATTGGGTCTGTGTGGTAGAAATAGGATTCCCCACTCATAAAGTTTCCTTAACTATCTACACACTCTTCAACTGAAGGAGGAGCTAAGTTGGACAAGTTGTTTTGTCTCTTTGGGGTAACCTTAAACAGGTTTAGGCAGGCAAGTCCAACATTTCTGTAGCTATTGCATAAGACTAGCATCTAGGATTGTTTGAAGTAAAGTTTCTGTTGCACTCATTTTGTTGTCCTTCTGCAACTGAATGTGTGTTTATGGGTCTCTGTGCTCCTATGACCGTGGAAAGGACACATGACCTGTGAGTAGACAAATGAAGGAAAGCTTATGTTTTGTAAAGGCTGTGATTATTTACTTATCAATGCAATTTACTTATCACAGTGTGGGAAATGTCTGAAACTTCAGCTGGCTGAATCGACACCAAATTTGCTAGAAATTGGCAGCAATCATGACGAGACAAAAAAACTCCTGAGAGATCATGAATTCCTCCTTGTTAAGCTTAAGGTAAGATGTGATAATGCAACACAAAAGTACATCCAGTTGTTCAGATATAACAGCTGTCACAGCTGCCTAGACCCCCTGTAGCAATGTGTGTAGCAAAGTGTTGGTTAAACTCCGTGTAGAAAATATATGTTCAGCCTTTGTCAGTGTAATGGGTCAGTTAGAACCATAGAATCATTAAGGTTGGAAGAGGTCTCCAAGATCATCAAATCAACACCACCAGGCCCACTGAACCATGTTTCCAAGTGCCACATCTACACTGTTTTTTGAACAGCGACCCCAGCCCCATCCCTGGGCAGCCTGTTCCAATCCTTGATCACTCTTTTGTTGAAGAAATTTTTCCTAATGTCCGATCTAAACCTTCCCAGGCACCACTTAAGGCCATTTCCTATCGTCCTATTGCTGGTGACTTGCAAGAACAGACCAACCCCACCTCTCCACAACTACTTCTATGTAGTTGTAAAGGGCGATACGGTCTCCCTTTTCTCCAGCCTGAACAGGCTGCTGCACTGGACAGATGTGCTCAGTGTTAATTCCTAATCTCTGACAACAGCAGTAAAAGTGCACTGCTTTTTCCATGTTGTACATTACTGTCAAGTGAAAAGTTCCTACAGTTCCCAGTAACTGCAAAGTGCAATATTATATTGATGGGAATTTAGTGTTCTTTTGTGATTTGTTTTTTTTATTTTTATAAGATGTCATTTTTAAAAATTCTCCAATGTTATGAGAAGTTTGATTAGTTCGTAGCAGCTGTAAACCTAAACAAGCTCTTTGCAAGAGTGAAGTTGTTATTCCAGGCACATTTTTCTTGAATATTCCACCATGTAATTTACAGCAAGAACGGTGCTGCAACATTAAGTATTGCCTGCCTTAAACTATGGAAATTTTAGCTAAGTTCCAGATCTAAAAAGGCTTTTACAGCGTTCCTGAGAGCAGACTATAACAACAGTGTTGTTGAGATACAGTGACATGCTTGCGTGGAAAAGCTGAGTTGTTTTAAAGTGGATTGTGTGGCACTGAGAAGAGTCTAAAGAATTGAAGAAGAAATCTTGTTTTCAAGGTTTTTTAGGGCAGTTTGGCTTTATATCTATGGACAAATTCTTCTAAAATCCTGGAGCTTTGCTGCACAGCAGCTTATCTTAAATATGTCTGTTTTAATTTTTACGATCATGTAAAATTCAGATGTGAAAGAGGAAAGATTATCTGGATAGACTCCAGTGCGTTTGATTTAATACGAATACTATGTGCTTCCCCAGACAAAAATCTCAAATATAACTGAGGTAATTTAATGCAGTATAGATAGAGTGTAACCTAATAAGCTGCATGGTGTGGAGTTTGAATAGCGCAAAGCATATTCAAAAATAGCATTACTAAAACCTACTCCAAGCACCCTAAACCAGAAAGACCTTAAACACCCAAAAAGCTCTACACACTGTGGTTCTGCTGTCTTTACCTATGCAGACACCTTATCTTTATTGCTGTCAGTGCTACATTCAGGCATTCTTGGAGCAAACTGCTGTGTACTGTTTGAACAACTCAGAGTCGGTTGAGTTCCTACACGGTAACAGCGTGGAGAAGCTGAATTCTGTCTCCTACATGTCAAAATACATCTTTAAGAGTAGAAAAAGAAACCATAATAATTGCATGATTTAAAAGAAAAACAAGGGTTCAGATAACATTTTACCACACAGTCAAAACCAAGTGTTGTAGATTTTCTTCCCCTTAGCAAACAATATTTACAGTAAATATTGTCCTAAGAGAGACCTTGTAGGTGTTACTGAAACCTAGTGAGAACATCAGCAAGGCTGCTAAATCAATAACGTCCTCTCTATATTCTCTAACTTGAAGTCCTTCCAATCCTTGAAATCCTTGAAACAGAAAGTTAATAGTTTTGGAAAAGCTGAAAAAACCCCCCTATTACAGGTGAAATCTCTCCATGCATCCTCAAGCATCTATTCCATTTATTGTTTAAAATCTTCACTAAAGTTTTGGATATGTTTCTTGTCATTAAAAATGACTTATATAATGAAAAACATGAATGCAAAAGTATTTCAAGCTCTCTAATCCTCATGCAAACGTTTGACTTTCCATTCCTATTGGTCTAGATGCATTAGTCTGCAGTTATAGTCCAAAGCTTTAGTTTGAATTAGTTTTAGTCTGAACTATTAGTCTCAAGCTTTTCATTTAGTGATGCATGCCTTGTTTTCTGCTCAGAATAAATGCCAAAATAACAATCCCAAATGGTTACTATTGATGAAAAGGCTAAAAGTTTTTGCTCCTATTTGTGGACCCTTGTCACTGATTGCTTCAATTCAAAAGATTGACTCTTATTTGGATCCCCAAATTGGTCAAGAATGCTCGTCACCTAAATATATTGGGAGAAATACTCTTATTTCATGTTTTATACCTGCAGTCCTTGCAAAATTTAGCGCTGACTAATGAACATACCGTAGAAGATTTGCATTCAATTTTTTTTCCTCAATAATTTAATAGCTGCAGTAATACAAGAATGCAGCATCATAAGTTGTCCTGATCCTGAATTTTTCAGACATGAATGGTTCATTAACATTTGTCAGTAATTAGTCGGTCTTAAGTGACTAAATCCACTTAATAACAGCTATTACATTAATGACTTTCAGTATTTGAAGTATTGATTATAGTATTTTTATCCACTTAGTATTTGTTAATGAATTATTCATTAGTTCTGTGAAGATGATTAATGAGGTGCGAATGTTTCAGTCCTCAACATTTGTGGACATAAAGATTTAATTACTTATGAGAGGATAAAAAGGCAAGTAGAAATGTGAGCGGGGGTGGGGCTTGAAAAGGTGACACTCTTACAGTCATCAGATGGTTCTTGTTTCGATGGTATCCATGATAGGTAGATCTACTTGATCTTTTCAATATTTTAACTAATCATTGCACAAGTATGTGAACGTGCTGCTAGCTGTGGTCTTATCCAATGCAGTTTTGAATTCTTCCATATTCACTGCAAGTTATTTGCATTAACTATCATATTCCAACTGGCTATCAATGATAGTCTATTGCAGGTTATATTATATTATTATATAATATTATATATATCATATATATTATATTATTATATAATAAATTCCTGAACCAGAAATTATTTCAATGTGAAACTAGTCCTGCTTAAGGAAAGACTTGGGTGATTCTTGCTAAATAAATATTTGTAATCGGTGCTCAGTAATTTCTGGACTTTCAAAAGGTAACTTAGGGGATGGTTGACCACGCTGGTGTATGCCGTGTTATTTTGCAAACTCATTCTAGTTTTGAGCATCCATTTGCATCTTAGTTTCGTTATTCTCATCCCAATATATGTATTCCAAGTTATAAGCAAAATATTGAGGTGAAATTGTCCCAATATATGTATTCCAAATTATAAGCAAAATATTCGGGTGGAATTGTTTCATTGGCTTCACACACTGAGAATTCAGAAGTGTAATTGAGGACAAAATTTGAGACAGTGACCAATGATCAGTTTACAGTACTGATGCCAGAGGAAAAGGTGTATATAATCTAGCTCACTATTCCAGGGAACTGCTTTTGACAAAGCAATGTCAACAGGAGCTTAAAAAAATCTAAACAAGCTTGATACTCAGTAAGGCTGGCGATACTGCAAAGGCTAATAGGAACCGACCTGTTAAATGTGAAAGCTGTCATTTTTAGAACATTTCCTCACAGTTTTTAATGTTCAGAATTACTGTGAGAAAAACTGAGTGTACTTTACAGCATTAGGAAAAAGACTCCGAAGACGTTCCCTTTGGTGGGTTGTGCTGTGCCATGCCTATTACTGGCATATATTTGTACCATTACATTTGGAACACGCTACTGTTGTAATAAAAACCAGAATACAACTTCTGAAAAGACCTGCATTTCGAATGTTTACGGGCTAGGCAACAATCATTCTTGTTAAGAGTTGAACAAGAAGTAATAAGGCTGAGACTAAGCAAAACTGACATACGTGACTTTACATCCTCTAGTTCAAATTGTCTTCAGTGCTCTTGAAGTTTCATTTCTATGTGTCATATTGACATGCTTTATAGTGTTCATGTTTGGAATCACATCGCTTTTGTGATTTGACCCCGTTCAGTAGTCTGAACTAACGTGAACATGATTCTTTGGGAGTCAGCTTTTCTTTTAGATGTTGGGAAACAAAATCAGCTTCCTTTAGAATCTGTTTGCCAGCATTCATCCAACACAGAGAGCGCTTGGCACTTCGTACTTAGCATTTAGCATTTTTTTTGAGGGTGAACAAAGAACCAAGGCTTTGTTGGCTCTGCAGAAACTGTGCATGTATTTAGGAAAATCATCTAGTACTTCATGGATGATCAGTTGACCAGGTCTAGAACTGAGATTAGCACATTAGCTAAATCAATTAGGCAATGAGCTAAAAACAACAAAGAGGGTTGAAAACCCTTTTTAAAGTCACATGCAAAGCCAAAGACAGGCTCAATTTGGGGAAAACAACAAAACATATTTAATTCATGCAGCATAGAGACACCAACACCAAACCAGGCAGAGATTAATGCTTTTACATAACTGGGTGGAGCTACTGCCTCCATTTGCTCAAAGGGAAGAAACCCCCAGCAGTTCTTTTCCTTGTGGGACCTGGTGTCCATAGTTCAATCTGGCTTTTACCTCATCAATGCCGGTGGTTCCTTTAAGGATAAATTCATTGCTTCATGTTCTAAAAGCCAATCCCCTGCCCCAGCACGTTGTCTTCCATGAGCTACAGAGGGGACTCCATTTCACCACAACATGGACTTGCAGGCACACTTCTCCACTGACCTCTGACATTCTGAACTCCCACTGTCCCTTCTACCACCATGTTCCAGTGGTGTCCTCAGCTCCAGTGCCACATGGTTTATCTCTGAACAAAGAGAGACTGCGCAAAACTAGTAACACTGTTTTTTCCCCCTCACCCAAGTATGCCTCTTTGCAGAGGTGCCTGTTGGACAGAACAGAAGCTGAGGGAGAGCCTAGAATTCCAAGTTGCTTTTAAAGAACTGCCACAGCAACTGCTAGTCCCTCAGCATAAAACCTGCCGAAGTCAAACTACAATGGACAACATAGGGTTTATAGCTTTGACAAGGTAAAAAATAATTTTAAAAAATAGAAGAGAAACTAATAAAGAGTTGAAAGAACTATATCAAAGACTGCAGTGGAATGTGGATTTTCATTACAGATTTTTATGAGCCCAGTTCATTAACTTATCACTGTTTTGATGAAGCCAGCTTTTAAATTTGGTGAATTGTACAGTGATAGGATCACTGTAGATTAAAAGTTATCTTGAGTCGTTGCTGCTCTTATTTTACTTCTAACAGTAAGGATTCTGACTGCTTTATGTAAGAACAGAAAAACACCTGCAGCAGTGCTTAGCTACCTTATCAGCTAGATAAATATTCATGAGTAAAGTTTCACTGCAGTACTTTAGATTAGATGGCCCAGGTCAGCTGTCTTTTCTCATCTTATTCTTGTTTCTCTGTGGTTTAATGGTGATGTAGACCAGTGACTATTGTAATGTGGTATCTACTCCATACAAATTTCCTTATTTAAAGTCAAAGTGTATTTTTAAATTGAGGAGAAATCCAATTAACCTTTAATACAGAGCAGGCAGCATTTGGGGGAATTTGAGCCTTTCTCATATTGTGAGGCAGTCAGGATGGAGATTCAGCAGAAGAAAAAGAACTTGTTTTACAAAAGGGTTGGACAGCTGCAGTTCCCGTTCCTGGTATTCAGAAAACCCAGAGCACAAGAATTTTGGTGGGATTGTCATTATACTGTTTGCCATCGTGACTTTTCTATATACTGTAGAAAAAGGAGGTTTTGTTGGAGCTGCTGCCCGTTAATTTTACCTGTATTTATTTTCATGAACTCTTCAGTTCAGGCTGACGTGTTTGTGCACTATAAAAGATGCAGAGAGGACTGAAAGTTAGGGTCCTGCATTAGAACAATAAAGTTGTCTGTGATTTCATCTATTCGGTTGGCTCTGTCAGGAGAATGTGAAGATTTTTCAATTCTTTAGCCTTTATTAAAGTCTGTGTCATAAGAACAAGTCCTCATAGATTTTAATTTGCCAAATACAGAGTTCTTTTCCCATAACACATTTGTGCGGTAGCGCCTGTAATAACAGCTGGGATTAACACTTCATTAATTCATGCTCATGATAAAAACGAAGAGGTAGGGAAAAAAATGAACAACAAATTTTGAGTTTTACTAGAGGATATGTGACTTTGTTCAGGCTGCTTTTGTTTGGATTTCACTGAAGTCTGTTGAGACTTAGGAGGAAGTTACCTTAGAAACTTCAGACGCTTGTAATGTCAGGTGATGGAGTATAGTGGCACATCAAAGAAGATCCAAAGTGTCTGCGTTGCTAGAGTGAGATCAGTGTTGGAGATGATGTAGACCCATTTTAATCTAAGTATCAGAGATAGTAGGATTCATTTTCTTAGCACTTGGTTTTAAATGAAATGTCAAATTTATTTGAACTTAAGAGGCAATATAAAATTCACAAGCTTGCTGTGAAATCTGCAGGAACAGCTATGCTCCTATCACCAGGCACTGGAAATAAGCAGGGTTAGGAGACTTGTTGCTAGTTCATGTGATCTGTTGGAAAAAGTACTTTGACACCAGTATCTGTGGGGTTTTCTTAATTTATTTTTTTCCCTCAGGCTTTGGAAGACCAGGTCTGGGACTTGCTGCATGAAGCAGACAAGGCTACAGAGGCTAACAAAGATAAGAGTCAGGTTTATGGTGCCATGGCGGAGACCCTTGGGGATGCATGGGATGCCCTTATCGTTATGTTGGAGAAGCGACAGGCACTTCTGGAACTTACTTCAGTGTTCTTTGAAAATGCTTTGGAGGTTTGTATTCAAATCACATTAATTTGAAACCTCTCACATCTTACACGTACTCTGCCCATTGTAATTTTACTCTGTTCTATGCATTCACTGCACTCCTAAAGGATGAAACAAATCTCTGGATGCTTCCTTACTTTTCCACCTCCTTGATAATTCAGCATAAATAATCCAGCTAAATAATTCAGCTAAAAAAATAATCCATATTGATTAATATATTTATACATACATAAAAATAGATATAGTTCAGTGGTTAAGGACATACTGCAGAGTATCTTTCATTCCTTATGATTCAAATTGTCTGGCAATGCAAGAATTAAACTTTACAAATGCCATCACTAATGCAAAGGTGGAAGCCAAAGAAAGTATTCTCATCCTTGTTTTAACAGTCTCTTACCAAGACCACTTCAGATCTCTCTGAAACACAGTGTGTTTCAGTATTTAAAATATGGAACCCATGGAGAAATGAACTGTAAAAGAGCAACACGAGTCCTCATTACCAAGATTTTGTTTCCATACTACAATTAATACCATACCATTGGTATTATCGTCCATTTGTTATTCAGGTCTGCCTTCAAATACTGCTTTGAAGATGGTATCTCTGTCTGATGTGGTTTTTAAATGTGTTTTTCCCTCACTAGAAAGAAGTTCTGGGAAGGAGACCTAAGTTAAAGCCTTCATTCATGTTAAATGATTTTACTGTGAAATTGACAGACTCTTATGTAAAAATTTCACTTTCAGTGTGTCCAAAGGCTGTGCAGGAGAGATGATGCATAAAGTGACAAGTTGTAATTGCATACTATCAGCTGAAAGTAGGATCTCCTAAATCTATGAGAACCTCAGTAAAACTGAAGGTGCTTAGACTAAGGCCACAAAAGCCCAGTATCTGGTAGTCTCTAAAAATGCCTTTAACCAAGAGTTAAACCAAGAGATCTTCACGAATTCTCCCTATCATACAGGGATTATGACAGTTTTGCAAATGAAAATACCATGCTGCTTTCCACTCTGTTCTCTTAATACAGTTTGCAGTTAAAATAGACCAAGTGGAAGATTTCCTGAAAAACGCCCAAGAGTTTGACAATATTGACTCTTTGAGAGAAGTCCTTCTGCAACAAGAGCATCACATGAAAGGTACAACCAGCATCCCAGCTGTCGGAGATTGCAGTTTGGCCCAGTTACTTCACAACACGTGCTTAACCTCCACATGTCTTTGTGGAGTGATTTTCTTATGTTGCTTTTTATGGGAGTTGAATTCAATATCTTGTTGTTCCCAGTTAGTTTTGGACTTGCCTGCAATTTAGAAGTAGCTTCCAAACCCTCTTAGTTTTGTTTTTGTTTTGGCCAGTTAGCTAAATTAATCGGTTAATTTTTTCTTGGCTTTAAACCCTTGTTTATAATCTGTATATAAAACCATAATTTATATTGTCAAGGGTTTATAAATATTTAAATGTGTATTTATAGGCATATTTATGTGTACCACTACAGGGATGCTACATGCACATATACAGTGTGTGTATATGCAGATGTATACAGTGTTGTAGTTTAGTAGGGTTGTATAACAGCTGTCTGAACTGAAATGCCATAGGATGTATAATAGCTAAAGTAAATGTTTATAACCTTGTCATGCAATGCATGAAGATAAATTGAATCCATCTATGCAAATAGGTAGTTCTTAAAACACTTGAGTAATCTGAAACATGCTACTAGAATTAGAAACTTTTTTTTTCTGTGAAATTCTATTCTTTTAGAGCTTTTGAAAAAATCACTTTCACTTTTAAACAAAAGCCATGAGCTAACAGATTTCATAGAAGAATTCAAATGTGAGGGCCCAAATCCAAATCTGCAACTGATTCAGGGAGCCCACAGTAGCTGCTTGAAAATTGACAGTCTTCTTGAAATGCTGCAAGACAGGAGAAGGCAACTGGGTAGATTTCTTAAACATCAGCGTCAAGAACTGGAGCAGGTTCTGCAAATCTATTTATGGCACCAACAAGAGAACGAGGTAAGACACTTAAATATTGAAGGACATAACAGTAATAAAATACAAAAAATCTAGCAGTTGATTTAAGGCAGGGCTTAAAAGAAAATGGATTAAATATTGGGGGGAAAGAAAGAGCTTAAATATGTTTATTAGGCCAGTATCTCGTGGCCATTTCTGTTTCTAACAAATAATTTCTGAGTGTTTTAAAATGCAAAGTTTCACTCGGACATTCTTGCCATGTGTTGTTTACAGAGAGAGGAACCTAATGTGACCCAAGGAGAAATAAATGCAAGTTGTTCTGTGCAATTAGTAAGACACACTTACATACCGCATACGTTTGCTGCATGTACTTGCTGAAGTATGGTTAGGAAGGATTTTTTTAAGCTACGAGACATTATTCTGCATTGTATTATCTCAATAGCCTAACTGAGTTTTTCAAGCCAGGGTTGAAGAGGTTCTCTCAGCTCATAAGGACCATTTAGGTTTTTTGGGGGTTTTTGATGTATTTGCTAAAGTACTCAGCTTTATATTTTTACTGTGTACAAAGAGATGTTATAATGTGATTCTAGGGGAAATGCCTTTATTGTGTTACAAACCATCCATTTATTTTATGTGTGACTATAGCTTGATATTTATTTTATTGAGTTAATTTATAATTCTGCCATACCTGATGAACACTCTTCATCAGTTTTGTTACTCGTCTTCCAATACAATGTTTAGACACAGTCCTTTCCAGCTGCATTTATTAATGTTCAAATGATACAAGTGCAAACAATTGAATAAAAGCAGGAATGTGAAGATAGAAAAGTTAAAGGAATGGAAAGTTAACGGAATGAAAATTAGAACTTCTTTTGTAGATGGAATTGTTTTGTACTTACTTAAAAAACGGGCAGTCGCTTCTCAAATTTTTCACTGACTGAATTGTTTTTATTTTTCATTTAGGTAACATCTTGGTACAAGACCAACATCAGAAATTATTTTCACAAAAAAACCTTAGGTTCATCTCTTTTGGAAAATGAAGATCTACTTCAAGAGCTTGAAGAAATGGAAGTCAAAGTGAAAGTAAGAAAAATAATTGATTTGTGAAGCAGTTGTTCAAAGGAATAGCACAATGTGAACTTGGGCATTTAGTATGAACATACAGAAGTAGGGATGTATATGTAAGATAAATATTAGCTACGTACACGTATCTACTTATCTTCATGTAAGATACATATTTCCGTAGGTCTAGATAACAGAGCTTTTTTCATTTTACATCTTTTAATGCAAACCTCCAGATTTTTCTGTGTTTTTCTCATTTAAACCTTTAAAAGCCATTGTTGAGGTAGAGGAGTAGTAATGATGTTGTTAAGCTGGTTTCCAAGTTCAGTAGTTAAGTTCCAGGCTAGTAGTTTACATGTTTAAGCATTTTGCAAAAAATAAAGCCATTTTATGACAATATTGTTACATCTTAATATTCATAAAGGATAAAAAGCCAGCCATGATTGGACTAGATGATCTTTCGAGGTCCCTTCCAATCTGTTATGATTCTAAGATTCTATGATAAATTGTCACTGAACTCTACATGATTAGAAGAAGTATTTGCTCATTTATTGTAATTGAAAACAATACTTTGATTGTGAGTATCAGTTTTGCAGGGAATAAATCAGTTACCATAACTCACAGAATCACAGAATGGTTTTGGTTGGGAGAGACTTTTAAAATCATTGAGTCCAATCATTGACCGTGAAGTGCCAGGCGACCACCAAATCATGTTGCTCACTGCATCTGTATATCTTTTAAATGACTCCAGGGATTGTGACTCTACCTTCTCCCTGGTGGACCAAAGGTGGGATTAAAGGAAATGTTGATATAAAAAAGAAAAAAGGATATTTGCGTATAAATTGCATATTCTTAGAATCCATTTTTTGGATGCCTCAATTGTGTCATTTTCAGGCAAGTTGCTGGGTCAGATTTGTTCCTGATCCTGGTTTTTCATCCAAAAACCATTCCAATAGAAAAAAGTGCTTTTTTTAAAGGTTGTTGCATTGACAGTAGCTAACAGGTTTGGTTGTGCACAGTTGTGTTTCCTTGTAAACGGTCCAGTTAAAAGTCACGTCTGCCTATTCACCGTTTAGTTGGTAGCTGTGGGGTTGCTGTGTAAACAGAACACAGTGATATTTCATAGAATAGAATTCTATGATTCTATTTATCACTATGATTCTGTGATTCTATTTAAATATCACTGTGTTCTGTGGTCCTCCAAGCAGTACATCAGAAACTGCTAATTTAGTGATGGAAAGCTAAATTTTGCCCCGAAACTTGAGCAGAACTTCGGCACTGGAGAAGTAGAAGATACAGAATAAATTATTAAAATATTGAGTGTTTCCAAAGAATTATGGACCCACAAAATATTTCAGGTGTTCCTAAAGTACTGTGAAATTTTAGAGTTAGACAAATGATCTTTTAATCTTCTTCCCTTTCCACGTTAAAAGGTGTTCTTGTAGTTCATTGCCTGAATTACAAACTGTAAGTGCAGAAAGGAGTTAGTTGCTGCTTCTACCTAATAGGTCCAAAGCTCAGTCTGTGGTACTTGACCATTTTTCCTATGAGTTAGTTTGCACTTGCTCTTTTTTTTTTTTTAAATAATAGCTTTTAAAAAGTTTGATTGTACTCAATAATAGTATCAAGAAGCATAGTTCTATTCAGTTACTTAAGCAAGTTGTTTACGCCAAGCCTGTTGGTCAAGGGCAACAGCTGGTCTTGTTTTTCATTAAAATCTGTGTTGGTTATGTTCCTTACGCTTTATTGAGAGTGCAATTTCTGAAGCTGGGATGGAGAGAAAAAAAGAACTCTACACCCAGAGCTGTTAGGGCTAGGCCAGGTCAAAAGTTTTCTTCCAGGAAAATGAGAAATTAGTTTTTCCCATGAGAATTTGGGAAGAAAGCCTTTCTTCTTTGCACATCCGCTTTCTTGGCTATGGTTGTCAATTACCTAGCTGAATTAGGTGTCAGTAATGGTTTTTGACTCCGTGGCTTGAAATTACAAGGAGTGATCTTTCTTTGCAAAGCAAAGGAAGGCTGCTACTAGGAAAGCTCCTCGTAGTCAGACTAAGGCAAATACATGTCCTGAATGGACTTGTGTTTTTGTGTAGAAAATCAGGGAAAATGTGCAGTTGGGAGTGTCAGGGGTGATAGCATTTCTCCTTGTACGGGTGAGTCATTTGATTTGAACATCAGACATCTCTGCATAGACGTTTTCTTGGGAAGCGGCTATTATCTAGGCAGTATTCTAATTCGTTAAATAGTTGGGTTGAAGGAGCTGGGTGTTATGAGAGCATTGGTTTACCCAGCAGAAGTTTCTTATCTTTATCCAGACCAGCAGACCCACTAGCAACTGCTACTTCTAATTCTGTCAAAGAACGTACAACGACATGACTGAAAATTCTGTCGCTAAACCAACAATTTTCCGATAAACCCTCCTACTAACAATACTGTTGTAAATGGTGGTGTGCTTCGTGCCTATAAACATGATATGAGTTTCCCAGCGTTGGTATCGTTATTGTGCAGATATACTACTTTTCTGTGTGTGGCTGAAAAAAAGTGGACTTTTTCCTGTTAGGAATGGAATTCCACTGTGGAACAACTGGAAGCTGAAGCACTGAAGATCTTGCTTTCAGAGGACTACACAGAAAAAGATTATCTAAAGCTTTCAAATCAGAAAATCTGTCTGTTGAGAGAAGAAGTGTTCTTCCGTATGGAAGAAAGGAAAGTCCTGCTACGAGAAGCCAATGACTTTTTTCGTACTGCTGTCAAGGTCAGTAAGAAGCCAAGTTCATATAATAACCCGATAATGGAACTCTCAGTGTGGTCTTGAAGTCTGACGTATGTGGGATTATGCAAGCAGAGTTTGCCAAACAGTTTGGAGTGGAAATTTACAAATCCAGTGAAATTTTAACCTGACCTTTTGCCTCAAACTCGTATTCAAAATGGCAAATGCATGTGAAAAAATATGTTGTGAGAATTGTTCCTACAATACGTGATACTTCAAAATTATCTGCCAAAAATTGGGCTTGAAGTTCATGGGTTCTGTCATGACGGTATAATGCTATAGGAAGGTACAGGACCTGCTGTAGAACACCCAGAGAAAAACCAAGGGCAATACACAGTTCCTCATACTGGACTTGGCATAGAGACTATACAGTCTAGACATGGAGTAACACCAAAGGTGGCCAGATAAGAGAACCGTTAAGCCCCTTAGTCACGGCACAACTGATGAATTAAGGCCCACAGCTATGCTGTCAGCAAGGTAATGTACAGGCAATAATTTGCATCTCTGATGTGTTCATATGGAAAAGCAGTGACTCAGATTCCAGAAGTAAATTCTTGGAGCTCTCACAGGAGAAGGCTAAGAGGGGCTGAATTCCATAAATTGATTGTTTGGTGGGGGTCATGTTTACTACTCAGCCTTGAGTAATATGTCTGTTTAATTTTCTGTCCTCTTCCTTACCTTACGTGATGAAAATGGGTAAATCTCAGATGACCATAAACGGGAATGTTTTAAAACTAAAGTTTTGCTTTTTCAGATATCGAGTTCAGTAATAACAACTTACATGAAAATTGTTTCCATAAATACAATAAC
The DNA here is from genome assembly GCA_028565055.1 of Phoeniculus purpureus. NCBI lineage: Eukaryota > Metazoa > Chordata > Aves > Bucerotiformes > Phoeniculidae > Phoeniculus > Phoeniculus purpureus. The sequence continues at coordinate 10,890,903 of JAOXOE010000602.1, forward strand.
TTCTTCAGGTCTTCTGGAGCTGTTGTAGCCTAGCCATCATGTAGTTGTATGCGAGTTGAATTACTTTTGATATCCTTACTGGCTCAAGGTCTAATAATCTTAAAAAATGTTTTTCAAATGCTGTGATTTTACAAAGTAGCACTTAATCATGGGTGAAATACACGTGTTTTTATTGTAAACTGATTTAATGGAGAATTTCAATAGGTCTTGGTAAACAAACTTATTATTCAAGTAACGAAAAAAGAATGAAATCGAAAATAGATTGAAAAAATCCTCAAGCCCCTTAAAACAGATTTGGCTCTGAATCAGCTTAAAGCCTTAAAATCAGAAAACAAGGAGGGATTTTTTTATCAGCATATGAGGTTCCAGTGGAGTACCATGTATTGATTACTGATATTTTTCTGTTAATAATATTTGTAGTGTTTTGCAAGACTAGCAGGTAATGAAGAAGAGCAATCTATACACAACTATGCAATGAAGGCAATGTTAATAGTATATGATTTTGCTTTCCAGCTGACAAAAAAAAATCCACAGACAAATGTCAAATGTTGCTAAGTTCCAGTTAGTAATAGAGTATATTTTTTCACAAGTGCAGAAATGAGCTATTGTAAAAATTATTAATTTATCAGAGTTGTACAAGATTTTTGGTGACTGAACTGTGTTATATTCTTTAGCTGAAGTGTTACTCAGTGATCTGTTTGGTTTACTGTACAGTAAAAGCCAGTTTTGCTACTATATTCTAGAGTAAATGTGCAACAACTTGTTAAAGAAATTCACTTGAGTTAGAACAGAAGCATCAAACTAGGAATCCTCTGTGCCGTCAGTCACTGGTGTCAGCAGAGAACTTGCTTAGTCCTTTGCAGGTCTGTGCTATTAGGTATAACCCCAATCTTCCAAAAAATGGGTTCTCAGTTTGGAATACAAAGCTCTTGAAGCATTAGGTCTTTACCCAATGGTGCTGTCCAACTGTCTGCTAAATTGAAGTTAAAGAAAATAAAGGTTTACGTGCTTTTTGGAAATGCTGAGCACTTAGACTCTGCTGTCTGAAAGCATCCCATTTAAATTTAAGTCCTTGCTAATTTTGACATTATGGCTCTGCATCTGAAAACTTGCCAGTGAAAAGAAGGACCTCAACATTAAAGACCAAGTTTAACAAGTGAAAACTTTGTTTATGTTCTTCAAGGGCACATACACCAAGCAGTGTTAGTAATGCAAAGGGCTTTTCCCAAAAGCCTTGAGTTAGAAAACGAGTTTAAAAAGTGCACATTGTAGGATGTCCAATAAAGCAAATATCTTTTGGGATGTTTGAAAATCATATTGGTTGTAGGTATTTTACATAAGTTTCTAAGCCAGGTACTTTCAGAGGATAAGCTCTGACAATGAGCTTCACACCTCTATTAAATGTGCTGAAAAGCAACTTTAAGACTTTGCACAGTTTTTTTGTTTGGAGCACCAGGTGGGGCTGTAATCCCTTAGGTTTCTTTGGGGTTTTTTTTAACTATAACATAAGCAATATTTGATTTTGAAATTATTTACAGAACCTTGCAGTGAGAGAGATCTTCTGTTTCAGTGAGTCTGATCTTTGTTGATTTCATTTATAATGAGGAATGTGAGATTCCTAATGGGAATGGGAACAGCTAATGGGAACAGCGTTAAAAACTGTCACCCTGTTCTAGTTTGGATAACGAGCTACACAAAGAGAGGTCTGTTGCTTTGAGAGTAAAGGCAGCATTTTTTTTGGAGTACAGCACTGTGCTTTTTGGAACTACTCGCTGAAGAGAACACCCAGGAGCATCTCCACAGCATGCCAGTACACCAGTTGCACATGAAAGTGAAGAAAGGAGAGTGAAGAAAGCACTGTCATTCAGATAAAGATGCTTTTTCATAGACTCATAGAACCATTAGGGATTGGAAGGGACCCCAAAAGATCATCTAGTCCAATCCCCCTGCCACAGCAGGATCCCCTAGACCAAGTCGCACAGGGACATGCCCAGTGTTCAGCTTATACACAAATCTCTGAACCTTTTACCAGGTAGATGGTACATGAGCAAAATAGTTAAAAACAAGTAATATTGTAACACAAAAAGAACTTTTAGATCTTCTGCATTACTGTCATTTTAATGTTTAATGATTTTGGGAAAATAAACTTCGAAGAACAGCGCTTGCGTGGTGCTTCTGTAACATTGAGTATGGCTAAAAACAGATAGAGACCCATGTTGATGTGTAGAATCCTTGCTGAAAAATCCGATACTTCATCTTGATAATTAGTAAGGCGTAAGGAATTACAGAGAAACAGCTGAAACAGGCACAAGACTTTGAAAGCAAGACAGCTATGTGGAACCAGATGACAGGAGCCAAGCATGAGAGTTATATCCGTTATTTCCTTGTAAAGAACTCAAAACGATGATAAATAGGTGAGGAAGACAGACTGAACCAAAAACCGTAGCAAAATCAACCAACTGAAGTGGAAACCACCTCTCTAGCAAAATTCATCATTCGTACTCTGCATGTAAACAATCACAAAACTGAACAGGCTGGGTAAAGTGCATTGCATGACTTTTGATGCTTAAAATACTGTATTTTAAATGGATCCCGCTAATGAAGAAGGGTCAAAGTGGGACAGGGAAATTTAGAGAGAAATATTAAGATCATATTTGAATAAAAATTAAAAAGTAATCAGATATCAACATGCTAATTTGTGAAAAGTGTCTGACAAGTGGCTTTGTGTTGGTTATTTAATGCTGATTTGATTATATGCTTGAAAGTCTGAATTTAAGACCTGATACTCTCCCTATTCTCTTCAGAATTGCAGTGTAGAACTATAAGTGATCAGTAGTCTCTGATAGCTCAAACTCATGAGCAAGCAAAGCACTAGGTATATTTAGGGAGAGAACACCTGACTTTTAAACACTCTTTTTTTTTTTTCCATCCTGGTTCTCTTTTCAATAGCCTCATGCCCAATTGCCAAATTCTACTCTTGTAGCTTTTTGCTAGATTTAACAATGGCAGCAGTAACATACAAATTTTATGTTTATTAATTTAGAGAACTGATAAAACATGTGTAAGAAAACAGGGTGCTACCATTATGCCACTAATTATGCATTAATTAGTGAGATTTGAGCATCTTTGTATTTTACTAATTTTTTAGGTTTGAGTGTCTTTTTATTTTACTAACACTAGCTTTTACTAGTTTGTTAGGTTTCAGCATCTTTTTATTTTACTAATACTAGCTTTTACTACTTTTAAATGAGTATTGCGAAAAGTCTTTGTCACCATTTTGTGGTCTTCGAACAAGTAACTTCTGCTTGCACTAAATGAAAACAGAGGGTAGGTTTAACAAAATCAAAGCCTACCTTTTCAATAAAAATGTGTTTCATTTTAATTTATATTTTGGATATACACTTGATATTTAAAAGATTAAATAGAAGAATAATTTTGGTAAAACTCTTTAAGGATGCGTTTCAACAAAAGTTTGAGTCCTAATGCACTGTATTACTTTTGGTATCTTGGTTCTGCTTCAGTATGCCAAATTGGCCTATCACTGAACAAATGCAATAGCTTTTAGCATCCCAATTCTTATGTTGCTTTTGTTGAGCTGTGTCTCTGTTACCCTGGGACCTGAAAATTCATTATTAGACCCTAAATTAAAATATTGCTTTTCATCTCTGAAGAAATGGCAACTATTAAATGTTGATCATCTGTTTACATAAATGAATGTGCACACACACTTTAAAATGAAATATAGACAACAGCTGGTTTTTGTGGTTTTCATTGTTTTGCAGATGCTTGATGGTCTTGAAGGTATTGAGACCTGCTTTAAAGTCTTTAATTCAGAAGCTTTACATTTGCCTATCTTGACAGCGAAGTGTGAGGACCTACGTGAAGCAATTAAAGGTTGTACAGCATCTACCTTGCGAAAAGGACAAACTTTAGTTAGCAAAGCAGATTCTCACAGGTATTGCCTCCTTTTCTGCATATCTGTTATAGCTGATTCTGTGATTTCTTCTTTAATTCTAGTCATTAGAATCAGAATGCGTTTAGAACGAGTGTCGTTAACTTAAGCAGATGTGCATTTAAATAACAGAAATTCAAAGTTTCTGCCAGACTACCTGTTGGTACTTATACAAACCAATCTTTTTAACAAATAGTTTTAGGGATACTGCATACTCCTTGTAAAGCTGGTGTCAAACGGTGGGCAAACCAAGTGATAAAGTTGATTTATTTGGAGCGGTGTTCAGAAACAATGGCTTAGTTCACATTTTGGAAAACTAAATGTATGTAAATAAAAAGCTAAAATCTAAATAGCTGTGAACACTCAGGGCTGCCTAAAGCAATCCTCTTAAATCTTTTTGAAAGTCATCGTTATCGTAGAGTTGGTTGGAAGAGACTTCCAAGATCACCAAGTAAAACAGTCAAATCAACACCACCAGGACCACTAAACTACAATCTCTACCTCTCTACAACCTGGCTTTTTGGTAAAACTCACAGAATCATCATGGCTGGAAAGGACCTCCAGGGTCATTGAGTCCAACCTTTATCCTAGTATCTAACTGCTAGACCATATCCCTAAGTGCCGTGTCCAGTCGTTCCTTAAACACCTCCAGGGATGGTGACATCACCACCAACAACTCCTTTTTATCCAGACTAAACAGCCCTAATTCCCACCACTGCTCTTCACAGGATTTGTCCTCCCCAGGGCCTTCCAGGTTTAGAATGGACATTAGGAAAAATTTCTTCATGGAAAAGAGTGGTCAAGTATTGGAACAGACTGTCTAGGAAAGTGGTGAAGTCACTGGCCCTGGAGGTGTTCAAATAGCGTGTAGATGTGGCACTTGGAAACATGATTTAGTGGTCCTGGTGGCATTGATTTGATGTTTGGACTTGATCTTGGAGGTATCTTCTAGCCTTAATGATCCTATAATCTTAGCTGTGTGTGATAACTTTACAATTTGAAGAAGACTGTCTCAGATACCCATCTGGCGATTAAGTTGAGGATTAGCCATTGCTTTGTAAGTAGATGCATGCTAAAGCAGTACCTTTAAAGAAACGTTCCCTTAGAATATGTGTGACCTTCTTTAGTTAGCTACTGTAAAAGCACTGAAATATTGGGAAGTCCAAAGAAAACACTGTTTTTAAGGTGAAGTGACATGCTATATGTTTTCACTCTTTTTAAGCTGTTCTCTTTGTGATTTTAGTTTCCAGATAGTATAACTAAAGTTGGAATTGAGTTATTTCTCAGTGCATTAGAATACATGATATGTGACTTTAACTTGCATATTGCTGATAAAGGATTGGTTTGGAAATGTCATTCCTGTATTCTACTCATTATCAATTTTGTTTAGATTAATTTCAATATTTTGCTTTGATATTTTTCTTGAAGACTGGTAGTTAATGCTATTTGTCATACAAATCAATTAAAAAAATGCACCAAGAGGTGTTTTTTTAGTCATCATACTGGTTGTTGAGCAACAATGAGAAAGAAGTTTTACTTTTCCATTTTAGTTCTTGGGTGACAGGAATTCAGAAAATGATGGAATACATTCAAAAGAAAGCAGATCAATTAACCAGGCAGCGTCCAGATTATAAAGAACTTCCCTTGAAGAAAGAAAAATGGTATGCCTCACTTGAAGGTCACCTAAATAAGGTACATCATAACACAGCGCCTACTTAATGCATTCAGAAGCCGCACGCCGCATTTCCATAGTTTAGCTAGATGAATTTTGAAGTGGACTCCAGTAATTACAGGCAATGTGTTGGTTTGGTAGCATGTAGATGTAGTTAGAATGCTAGATGCTGTCATCTGCACAACTGAACCTGTCTCTCTTCTGAAACATGCAGCTGTTTCCATTCCATGAGAAGAATATTTTACCAGTGTTTTCAGTAAAGCATGGATTTGCTTAGATAACAAGTTATTACAATTTGTTATTTTGGAGTGAACAACCAGGACTCTGACCTGCATGCTGGTTTCCTCTACTGTGTCTGTCTTCTGTTTCATTAGATTGACGATAAAAATAGAAGTGTGGCAGAATAAGACGGGTAATAAGCTTGGTAGCTCTCAACCACAGCAACTTTTCCTTAAAGCTGAAGGACAGTATGTTCTGTTTACTACAAAAATTATCCTTATTCATTAAAATATTGATTCATCGATGACAGCAGAGCCTTCTTTAACCTGCTGAATGTTGTCTAGTACTACAGACCTTTTTAATAATTTATCAGAGATGGAACAGACATGTTA
>JAOXOE010000602.1:10897237-10929077 GCA_028565055.1 Phoeniculus purpureus
CACGTGGAACCTGACTTAGGAGTTACACGTGGAACCTGACTTAGGAGTTACACGTGGAACCTGACTTAGGAGTTACACGTGGAACCTGACTTAGGAGTTACAATTTCAAATAAAAAGATAGTCTTTTAACAAAGTTCATATGAAGGAAATGGCAGATTGTAGACCAAAAAGTAACCTAATGACTAAATAATTATATCTGCAATTTGATATTTGATGATTATAAAATATCTGAAAATGTTATATTTTATTAGATAAAATAGCTTAAACATTTTAGCAAGAGTAGTAATGAAATATTTTTAATCAAACAAATCGATTCACCATGAATTTGTCCATTTGCATGTAGTTCAGTCCTTGTGGTACTGGAAATCAGTGACAATACTGGTGAGCTTAGCTGGAAATAAAAGATTTGCTAATAGCTGCCACTGATCTCATAGAAATGATGTCATCAGCAAGGTAATTTTTACTCAGACTATAGACCCCTGTTTTGACATATGGTTTCATTCTGCGGTTTGTCCTTATTATTTTAATCCCAGTCTTGCATTAGAGAACATTTTGAAGATGTGGGTCTTAATTCATGATCTTTCATTGCAGTAAGTTGTTGTATTCTTACCAAGCGAAACAGTTTTCATTCCAGTGACGCTGGAATGGAATTGTGTACGTACATCTGAGCAAAAATGTGTTCTCAGCTTGACAGAGAAGCTTTAAATGTATCATCTGGGAAAAAAAAAAAGGCATAGTACAAGTATTTCTTCCAGGATTGTAATAGAGTTGTGCCTTATTGAAACAGCAGTACTGGAATTCTAAGGATCAAGAAAAGCACTGTCAACAAAATGAGAGCAAACAGGTTTTATCTCAAACTCTGACCGTACCCGTTAGAGTATTTCTTGGGAGAAATCATTTTTTCCTTTGTATTTTCATTCCTGAATTCCTCTGGTTAAACAAAGCACATAACCTAAAAGCCAACAGCCAAGTGTTACTTCATCCTTCTTTTCCTGTGTGAACTGATGTGTTATCGCTTTACATTGTGATACCTTATCACAGAGGTCGTTTTACATGGACCACCTCTATAAATTAACTATATAAATAATACTTTCAAATAAAGGTATCACAGTCAATCAAAAAATTGACCCCAATGCTTGCAGTTGGGATGGAGATTGGTTCATATTTATCTCAATCAGAAAGTGTTTTGAACAATCACCTTGAGCTGGCTAAACAAGCAAAAGGTAAAAAAAAAAAGCTTTAATACTGTAAAGGTTAAATAAAAGCTTGATGAGGACCCAGTGCTTCTGTAGTCTCACTCTAGAGTGGACACGGCACTCCTCTATGAGGACTGAATATCAAACAGTTATAAGGGATTTAAACTCAAGAGAATCAGTTTAAAAATCAGATTATACAGTTTATGAATGGGATTGTATTAGTTCTGGCTATGTCCACATAAGGCACTCTTCTGTTTTCTTTCTTACACTGTGAAGTACTTTTGCTTAACTAGAATATTGAGATTTCTACTTATAAAAAAGTTTACAGGTAGAAATTGCTATTTTAAAAACTGCATCCATGGATTTTAATAAAGAATGGGTTCTTTTCGGGACACAATGTTCATTACGAGTTCTTCTTCAGATGATTGAGAGGATTATGCGTAAGAAGGTAATATTAGTGAAAATTAACAATGTGATATCAGTATTCACAAACCCTTTTCAGCATTCACTTGTGCTCTCACAGGAAACCTCACGTGAACTGGAAGCAGCGGAGAGAACCATCAAGGATATGGAAGAGTTTGAACCTGAGCAGGTGGCAGCATTTTCTAGCAAAACTGTCTTCCCGAATGAAGAGCTAAAAAAAAGGGAGAAAAAATTTGGTTCAAAAATGGAAATTCTAGAAACTTATGTGGCCTTTCTAAAGTCAGCGATGGAGGTACGGATTATTTATTCTCTGGCCAGGCTGTGAAAATCTTGCAAGTGAAAAACATGCTTTTAGCTAGATGAGACAAATCCCGTAGATGCTGTGACACAGAAGCACTCCACCTTTGTAATCTCCTTTCTAACATAAAGGAGTATGTTTTTATCAGGGTGAGCAGCCCTGGCCATTGACCTTGCATCAACATAATGAGAAGTACACGTACATATTTTCTACTGATTTAAATCACCGTTGTAGGAAGCAGGTACTTGTATTTTCACTCTTTCCCCTGCGCATGTGCTTTCTCATGTACGTGAAAAGCTGACGTGTGTGCTCTGATCCTTAAAGGTACATATTTTGCTGTTTGTACTTTCAATAATATTTAACATAGCATGTTGCTGTAGGTACTTACCATGTTATCGTATATATGGAGAGAGAGATATATATATATTTATCCCTGTCTTGCACTGTTTCAGCTGAGGTGCTAATTCATCTGAAGCGGTTTAAACATTAAATAGTAATTAATTCAATACCACTAGAATTTCGTAGCTAGGGCAGTTAATTTTCCTTTTGAGTAGTGCTTATTCTAACGTTCTACAACACTGCTGTTCTTTTGCATTTAGGAAAAACTTGACAAAATGGAACCTATCAGACTATATTAGACAGAGGATTCATTTACTTGAAGTTAAGCTGCCAAAAAGTTGGCTTGCGTCTGCTTTTGTTTGTTGTTAACTCCACTTATGTCATATTAAACAGATCTGTGAGGGCGGTTGTGTTGATGCTGTTGTATAATATCCATGTACTGATATGTGAGAGAAGTTGGAGAAATTCCCACCTGCCAGGTTGCCCCCAGCCCCAGCTGCAAGTTTTTAAAACTGTTTTTAACAGTAGTGTTTATCATCCTTAACATCTATACAGATCTTAAAGTAGATCCAGAATTCAGAGGCTGCTATTCAATTTTATTATGTTTGTATACCAACTGATTGTAGCAGCTCAAATCTTACCTGTTTCTTGATACTTATTTTTTTGCCTTTCTGTAGGTGAATGACGATATCCTAAATCTGAAGGAATTCTACAAATCTGAACCACTACAACCAAACAGAGAAGCTGCAAATAAAATTGAGGTGGAGTCTGCTAATAGTCAATGGCAAAAGGCTATAAAGAAGATTTTTTCCACCCAAAATATGGGTTGCAATTTTCTTAATCTAGTAAATATGGTGAGTATAATCTTCTAAAGCATACTGCATATTTAATGTTAGTCTGTGATTGTGTGTGATCCTAGTTTTGTGACTTCGTGGATCGCTAGTTTTAAAGGGACTGATGCTGTAAAGTATGACAGTACTATTTGAGTGTTTATGGTATTGCAAATACTATAATAAGTTTAGTGACTGACAGTGACAAAGCCTTTGATAAATGATGAGTGGCCTGCATCAGAAATATTGTGACTAGCATGTCCGGAGAAGTCAACATCCCCATGTACTCTGCACTGCTGAGACCTCACCACAAATACCGTGTTCAGTTTTGGAACGCTCAGCATAGGGACATCGAGGTGCTGGAGCACGTCAAAGAAGGGCAAGAAGACTAGTGAAGGACCTGGAGAACAGGTCTTGTGAGGAGTGCCTGAATGAACTGAGGTTGTTTAGCCCAGAGTAAAGGAGGCTGATGGGAGACCTTACTGCCCTTTAAAACATCTGAAAGAAGGTTGTACAGATGTGGGTAGTTGGTCTCTTCTTCCAAGTCATTAACAATAGAGTGAGAAGAAATGGTCTCAATTTGTATCAGGTGAGGACATTATGAAAAATTTCTTCATGGAAAGAGTGGTCAAGTATTGGAACAGACTTGTCCAGGAAGGTGGTGGGGTCACTGTCCCTATAGGTGTTCAAAAATCCTGTAGGTGTGGCACTTTGAAAACATGGTTTAGTGATCCTGGTGGTGATGATTTGATCGTTGGACTTGGTCTTGTAGGTGTCTTCCAGCTTTAATGATGCTATGATCCTATGATAATAATGACTTCCTCAGTGGTGATGTTAGACTGACAGGCTTGTAGTACCCAGACAGTTGTTTTTATTAAGCTTTTTTGAGACTTTTTTAATTTCTGTAAACTAAAAATATTTTATTGGGTCCTAGTTGTGTTTTACAAAAACATATGTGGAAAAGAACTGTCTGCTTCTTTACCAGGTAAATGAAAACTTAATGTTAAAAGTAGAAAATACTGTACAAGTAACAGAAGATACCCTTATTAATCTGAATAAAGAAAAGGAAGAGCTGACTGATCTTTGGGCAGTCTGGAATTTTAAAATTACTCAAGCAAAACCCATGAAGCAACAGTGTCGGATATTTAAAGAACAACTGCAAATTGTAAGTAAAATAACTAGGAGGGACGCAACTGTGGCAAACGTTTTTTGATTGTTACTAGTTTGTCTGTCATCAGCTATTTTCGGCATAGAGAGATTTTGGGCGAGAGAAAGGGTTGACCATTAAGATACTTCTCTATAGTTGAACTACCATTCAGGTAGTCATCAAGAAAAATCAAATGTTATTTTATCTTTGATGCCTTTACTCAGTACACACAAGACCAAGCCCCCACTTCAAGTTTTAATTTTTAACCAGGTCCATACACTGTGTCAGCAGTGCTTTAGCTTTCTGTTTGTTTGTTTTAAAGGAAAACATCATCCTGTTGTGACTTCATAGCTGCTGAACTAAACTGTGTGCTAATGTTGAGTACAGTCACACTCAATCATGTTCATAAAGGAAGAGGATTGAAACCTTCCTGGCATAGTGGACAGTGTGCAGTATTCTTGTGATGCAGCACTACTTAGACTAGTAGCAGAACAAGGGGTTTTTAGACACTGTGTAGTGCAACTTATCACTAAATCACATCTGTTATCACAGAAAATACACTGTGTGTATGGGTCCCAGTGACTGTACTGGTTTTGCATGCTGTCCTAAAGATTTCTTATGATCCTTGTCAGTCAGGATTTGAGACAGAGAGGTTTTACTGATAGTAGTCTCTATCTGGTTCAGGGAAGGTTCCTGTTACCAATTTAGATATGGGTTTAGATTTCTAGTATTACTTTTTTAAAAAATACAGATTAAAACCATGGAAGTGTTTCACTATCTTTTAGACTACCCATGGACTAGAGATTCTTCAAGAGGCACTCCAGCCTGCAGAAACAGTTGACCTTGGAAGTGACCTTCCTATTGTTTTGGAACTACAAAAAAAGCTTAACCAAATGAAACCGCAGTATCAGGTGAGGACACCGAGCTAGTGAAGCGCGTCATGGATCGAAAGCTCCTTTTGGTACAGCAGTGATTCACACTCCTGGTGGCCACAAAGTCTCTGGGGTTGCAGTGTTCTGCGTTGCTTTTCCAGCAGAACAGTTTTGTGTCTGTACACATGATAAAGGAGAAGACATTTGACTTTTCACTGTCCAGCGAATGTTTTGTGCGGTGTGTTGAACTGACCCATATGTGTTGTGGTGGTGGAAGTACAAGGAGAGTATTGGCTTCATGCTTTTGAGTTAGAGCTGGTCAGGGGCTGATGTGCATCATCCTGAGTTGCTAGTGTCTCTGAGTGTGGTCTCTGAGTTTGCACCCATTCAGCCTGATATTCTGCTGCGGGTCAGCATTACTTGTTTTGATCTGAGGCTGTTTCGGAGTGACAACTGAGCTTCATGCCTAAGAAAAAGTAAAGTGTGTAGAGAATATTTTAAAGGGCATTGCATTTCCTTTTTTCTCCCCCCCAAGGCAATTTCTGATTATTAGGTTATGTCAACGTATGTGAAGAAAATCTTAGATACTTTTGTGTCATTTGAGTAACTTCTGCTCTTTTTTTTTTTTGCTAGCAACTGACTGCTGAGCTTGAGTACCTGATAAAATCACTAGAATTGCCAAGTCAGAAGGGGTTTCCTTGTGAGAGGATAAGTGAGCTTATTCGTTTTCATCAAATGATAAAGGACACAATGACAGAATATGATGAGATTTTCAACAAGACAGTTAAGTTCCATCAGATGAAAAAAGAAGTGAGTAGTGTCTTTTAAAATACACCCTTTTCTAGAGTCTTTTAAAATACACCCTTTTCCTATTGCAGTATGTGGTCTATTTCTTTTTTATACCCAAAGAAACAGCATTAACCTGCCTGGTGATCAAAATTAAAAGTTTGGATCCGAAACCCTGTGAAATTTGGTGAATTTAAATTTCATTACTTAAACCCACATTAACAAATTTTGAGGCAGCGCATTATGCGTAAGGTGGGAACTGTAGACGTCCTTCAGCATTATTTTCATGTTTATATGTTCCAGCTGGAATATCTATCAAAATCAGGAGAACTGGATATTCCAGAAATATGTGAGAACCCTGAAAATGCGCACCATGCTGAAGACTATGTTGTGAAAGCTCAAGAAAAACATGCACGTATCAGACAGCTGTATAGGCTGCTCATTACCCAGGGAGTGGAGATCTTGTCTGCAGTACAGCAACCAGTGAGTCAGAATTGTTTGTAAAATCAAGGATTAATATGAGTGAAGATTATTGGATCTATCTGATTGACACTTAGGTGCAAAACAGTGTGTTCATACTCTGAGACAAATAAATACAGAGCTTTAAGATCTTCTTTTTTAGAAAAAAAAAGGCAAAACATGACATGTAAAACAGTTGACAGGTTTTAGGGTCCTACTGTTAGAGTCTTTTTGAGTTTTCAGATATACAGCCATTAAATAAAGTGAAACACCCAAGAATGATAAAACTGATTCTTCAGTAGTCACTGATTACAAATTGCTTTTGCCAAGAAAAAACCAATCAATTTCTTTGAAGTCGCGTTTTAATTTTTGAATGTTTTGTGAACGGATTTTACTCTGTAAAACATTGAGATAGATTGAAATAGAGAGGAAATACATGTTAAAATGGTACCTGGTTTTCTGTTCTCTAGTCTTTGCGCAGCTCAAGGCCCTGTTGGTGATTTATTGAACATCTCATCTATGTGTTAGACTCCTGCTGCTTTGTAAAGGTTGCTTTGCATATTTATGCTTTGCATATTTATTCTTTGCATATAAAGAAATGATAGAAAAGGAACAAAAAGTAAATACGATAACGTTGTCACTTTATTAGTGGATCCAAAGTTGACTTGCTTGACAAAATGGGTATAAATTTAGAAAGGAGATTGTTGTTGCCTTGTACTCACTTACTGTGAAGAAAGCAAGGCATTACCTGATGACCTGCCTGTGTTCTCCACATTGCCAGTCTGCTTTTTGCACTCTACAATTACTGACAGCAGAAAGGAACTAATCTTCAGGTTATAATCCACTTCCTCTTCTCTTTATTCAGAGAAGGCACCGCGTGCATGTTGTGACTACTCCTCTGACTACTAGGGATTGAAACTGCTATATACAAACTCTCATTACAGTGATGGAAGTTTATGAGCCCAACAGGACTGATTATGCATCTTCTACCTCAAAATTATTTTGGTGTCAGGTTGGTTAAATCAATTTCCAGACTTTCATAAGTTTCTTTGTCTATTCCCTGTTTAGGATTGCTTGAATGTTTCTGTAAAGAATCTGAAGCAAGAGCTTGCTAGATTTGAGTGTGATAGCATTAGCTGGAGCTCCAAGGCTGAGAAGTACGAGGAGGAACTCTCGCAGCATTTGCAACACTGTACTGCTCAAGAGGAAATAAATGAGGTAGATGAGAGAATTCTCAACACACTAAAAGCTGCTGTGTCTTGTTAATGTGTGTTACTGTTTACCATTCTCCTAGGTGTTTTTATCCTAGCTGATTTTAATCTTGCCAATAAACTCAGATCCATGAGTGTCTCACACAGGAGTAAGAACTTTGTACTGGAACTGCACTGTTAGCATAAAATTGTTTAAAGCAGTGTTTTATAACTTGTGTATTTCATTAATGTTTGTTGTCGTACGTGAGAAATCAGAGCAATTGGCACCTACGCACGTCTCCTCCACTCTTTCTCCACCCTTGACTGGGCAGCTATAGTTAGGAACAGCTGCTGCGTTAGTGACTATGACACAATGGTGGAGTTACGACGTTCCATTAAACTTGTGGGCTGAAGTCACTAAGTCATATCAGGGCATATAATTCCTTTGGTAAATCTCAATTAGTTTTGCAGAAAGTAGTGGATCACTTAAATGTCTAAACGCTGGCAGCATTGTGTGCTTGGTACGACTGCTGGTAACAGGGATGGTGTGTACTCACTCTGAGGACGTGATGTACAAGTCTGTTATTTCACGGACACCACAAGAGACAGAAGTTGCTGCAGACCTTTGATTCATGAATCATCATATCTGAAACAAGACGATCTAATTTCACATACTGCTCTGAGGAGAGCCTCTGGCCTTATACATAGGTTGGAGATCATTTATGTGCGTAAGCCAGTGAAATAGACTGAAACAAACTCTCATCTTCTCATATCTCTTGCTCGTATCTTCTTTTCCTCGGAATTAAACCAGCTAATAAGGTGCTTGTGTTCTGAATACAAAATACTGTTCTGCAGAGGTGGTTTTATTAACAGAGGGGTTGTAAGTAGACTTCATTACTCTGTGTGCTTAGCTGGGATGAAGATCATAAATTTGATTGGACATCACTGTGCCAGTGATAAAAATCCTTTCCATTACTTGAGTGAACACCTTCTGTCTGTTCACTGCTGAAATAACGTGGCAACATCCCACTAGATGAAATGAACATGAAAACTAGATCCCCAGATGGATGACCATTAGTATGTAATAATAATAGTACAGACTGATTGCTGGTTGTTCCAATAGCAGTAGCTGCAAAAAAAGCACTCGTTAGTCTCTGGATACTTTGGCAGAGAAGGTACAAGGGGGAAGTCGGTATGACATTTTAATATTAAAGGGCTCACATTGGTTGGCTAAATACGAAATTGTGAATGTGACCTGAACTTGTTAACGCTAACTAAGCAAGGGCTGCCCAGTTTTGGGGGGTTGTGGAGTCGTCTTCTCTGGAGACATTTAAAACCCACGTGGATACGTTCCTCTCTGACTTGGTCTAGATAGTCCTGCTCTGGCAGGGGGATTGCACTAGGTGATCTTTCAAGGTCCCTTCCAATCCCTAATGTTCTGTGATACTGTGAAGGTAATTTATTTTCACTTGCGTCTGGAGGAACAGACCCTAAAGCATTAGAAGTGATGCATATTTTTTATGGATTCCTTTAGACAAACATTTTACATAATTTAATCTACGTTCTTCTAAAAGCAAAAGGAGGTAAAACTCTGCCCCCTCCCACCCCACCAAAAAAAAAAAATCAGTCATTTTAATATTTTTTCCATTTCATATTTTATGAATTCATTATACGTAATTGGAAAATGTGGTTATGGATTTCTAATGTAATTAGAATACTGCCTTTTAGAAGGCACCAGAAGCATATTTTAGGCAGGTTTTTTACTTATCTGATATCTTAGAGGCATTCAAATGTAACTGTAATTGCAGTTATGAAATTGAAAGTTGCATAGCTTTCACCAAAAAAAGTTTTAAAGAGATATACTTCAGTTTCATAGACCTTCACAGATAATCTAGCAGAGCGCGTTTGACAACCTTCTGTAACATTGCTAATGCAAATAATGATATGATTCATTAAGGGCACAGTTTAAGAAGACGTTAAAGCAAAGAGATAATTGGCAGTGGAAATAAAAAAAGGAAGCCTATAACAACACTATAAGTAGTTCTCACGGTAAATACACACTATTAAAAAAATTAAGTTGACCATCTATGACTCCTCTTTTCGATGTGTGTTAAGCTCATTCCTGTACGTATTTGTAAATGGAAGTTTTGCTTCCTAGAGCTTCACCTGCATCATTCCTATCATTCTGGATTTTAAAAATACATCACATGGTACCAAGTCTCTCCAGCTGCAGTTAGGCAATGCTTGCTTTGGATATCTATTAGGCAGACCACCTTTGCTACCGTATGCATGGAGTAGTTATTTGAGAGGTGGTTGCTCGCTATCAAAACTATATAAAAGCTAAGTATAAAGCCTGTATTTGATATTTAGTTAACATGTCTTGATCCTGTAAAAAGCTGGCTTTGTCTTTGCGTGTTGTGAATAGTTGTGGTGTTTTCTATTTTACTAACAAGTGTGTTTACTCTGTTTCAGCTCAGGGAATCATTTAAAGATCTCAAAAAGAAATTCAACAATTTGAAGTTCAACTACACAAAGAAAACGGAAAAAACTCGAAATTTGAAAGCACTTAAAATACAGATTCAGCAAGTTGACATGCATGTGGAGAAAATACAGGTAATACTACATGTGGGTCTTAGTGAAAGTTTCGGTTGTTGAATTGCTGTGGCCTGTGACTGTGTCAGATCAGAGGCGATGCAGAACATGTTGTGAGTTTCCCTGTTACTCTGCTTTCTATCCTCCTCTGTCTCAGTCACTGATGGACATTTTTCATAAACATAATTTACATTGTACAGGCCCCGCAGTTTCCTTTGAATTTTGCAAAAGGAACTTGCAATTTTTAGAACACAGGACTCGAAATAGGTTTGTGGGGTTTTTCCTATGTTTACTTCTTATTTCTAAAAATAGCAGTATTTTTTTTGCGGTATTTAACGTTGCTACATCTTTCCAACAGGTTCTTAAAAAGAAGATGGATAATTTAGAGAAGAAAGTAATTTGCTCTATAGTGAATGAACATACTACTAAAGTTAGAATCCTCTTGGGGTCCATCAGTGATTTACAAGAACAGCTGAATGACTTCAGTAGAGTTGCAGCGGATTACAAGCAAAATCTAGATCTCACGGAGCATCTGCAACAGATTATGGAAGAGGTATTAGGAAACCGGAGATCCCTACCGTGGCTGTAATAATGATCCAGCACCGTGATAAGTTAAATTGCTTCTGACTACTTCAGTCCAAACCTATGGTTTCGATAAGTAGTAGATTGGCAAAAGTCTGTTTTTCCTTCTATTTTTAATTCATAACTTTGCAGAGAAGGGCTGGGGGAGAACATGCAGTGTGACCATATTCTTGCACTGCTACGCCTACACCTGGTCTATGCACTTCCATACGACTTTCATAGTGATTCAGCATACCTGCGA
The DNA here is from genome assembly GCA_028565055.1 of Phoeniculus purpureus. NCBI lineage: Eukaryota > Metazoa > Chordata > Aves > Bucerotiformes > Phoeniculidae > Phoeniculus > Phoeniculus purpureus. The sequence goes on from JAOXOE010000602.1 coordinate 10,908,193, forward strand.
TCCAGCTTACCAGCTCATTTTCTTTAACTATCTTCTGAGGCAACACAGAAAATGTTATAAAGCCCACTTTGGTTGCTGTCAGATAAACCACAAGATGATCAGGAAGTTGTCTGTGTATTATGTAATTCTGGACATGACATGCGAAAGATTCAATGTCTTAAAAGCAGTGTGTGTGTATATATATATATATTATTTTTTAGTGTCCTTACTCGTTCAGCATATGATTTTGTGTTCTTTTTTAAGCTGCATCCTAAGTCTTTTGGGAGACCTCTGTAACTTGTTTTTAATGTGCCTGAGGACCGTCTCGTGCATTATGTTTTCTAAAAAGAATAGATACCGTAACAGTATTTTCTCTCTTGCTCCACTCTGTGTTGGTGCATCTGCTGTGAGGCAAGCACGTTCCTGTCATCGTTGTTTATTTTTAGAAACAACACTGTTCATATCTCCAAAGTGGTCTGAATGCATGACAAGTAAATTCCCACAATGATGGATCACGATGCTAAAAGTGTTTTCAGTGTCCTCTGGTCTGACCACTGTGTCGTTTCATATGACATTAGCAAGGCAATTTGTTGCTGTTTGTTGCGCGTTCGCTTTTTCAGCTCTCCTTTACTTTGAGAGGAATGTTGGTTCCTAAAGCTACATTTAAAATGCCTGTTTTTATTCAGTCCCAACTGTCACTCAACAGTTTCCTTTCAGAAAGTGAAACAATCTTACCATTTGTAACTTCTGCTTGAAGGTAACTGTTACCCGCTTGCTTCCTTGTTATGCAATACCCACGGGACTGGGAAGTTGACAGATTCTGTCCTCCTCTGAGTATTAAGCAAAAGTGTTTAAGATTATGTTCTAAAGCTCATTCTAGTTAGTAGAAAGATGCTAAGCAACTTTAATGGGTGTTGAGACCAAACCTCCTGTTTGGTAGTAGACTAAATCTAGGCAGCTCTGCTGTCCTCGCAGGAACGTAGCAGTGGCCACGGTGAGACGTTTGTGAAATTAATTTATACGCATGGTGGAATGAACTCAGGAAAGAAAACATCCATTTAACATAAACTGTTAACTAATTACGTCACCATGCTTGTAAGATGATGGATCACCACGGATCCATCATCTTTAAAGAAAATATAACAACTATTAACATTTGAAGTGACATTGGTAATGAATGAATATTTTTCATAAGATATTTTGTGCCCCTGATTTTGGAATGTCTAAGAGTAGTCCAGTGTATTTTACAGATGCCTGAACTGCTGATGGTAATTCATTACAGTGCAATGTTTTTATCCCTCAGTGTCAATTTTTGTTTGAAGATGTGAGTGCGACAGTCATTAGAGTTGGGAAGTACTCTGTCGAATGCAAAACAAGAGAAGCAATAGAGACTCTTTACAAGCAATTCAATAAGTTCATTGAGTCTACTGTACCTGAGCAAGAAGCCAAAATTCAGCAGATCATAGACCTTGCTAAACAGTTATACGGTAAGAAGCTGTCTGGTAATGTACTGTGGGGAGGAAAATACACGTTTACACAGTTTATTAGGGTTGGAAGGGGCCTTCAAAGTTCTATTAGGTCCAACCCTCCTGCTCATGCAGGCTGCAATTTACTGAAAAGCATAATTGCTTAGATGTAATGTTGGGGGATCTGGTTTAGGGATGAACTTGTAGAGAACGGTTGATGGTTGGACTTGATGATCCCAAGGCTCTTTTCCAACCTGAATGATTCTATGATTCAAAGTACATTAAAGTGATAATACCTCAGTGCTGAGTAATGTTTTTACACTAGCGCTGTGATTAATGAGTGGTACTTGCACACTTCCTTAAGCATTTTATTAGCCAAAAAAAAGAGTAGACTGTGCGTGAGTACTGTACTTGCAGTTGTACTGATTTGCAACACTGTTGACCAAAAAAATGAAAGTCAGAAAGCTTCAATTTTTACTTTTTCTCCCACTGGTTGAGGTTGTTGAAGCTAAGCTAAGATGACCATCCAAATGTGCAAGGATACTCTGCAGCTGATCAAGTAAAAATTTAAAGAGTCAATCTGTGCTTTTAAATTCTTCTGATTTAGTGGGGGAAAAGCAGCTATTCAGAGAGCACTTTCCTATCTGTAGGAAATGAGCTGACAGAATGGATCCTTGACACCTGCTGGTTAGCAACACTAAGATAAAGAAGCTGGTTTGTTCTTAAGTCATTACACAACAAAAAGCTGTTTCACCCTAGCTTTGTTATGTATATCTAAGTGCCTCCTAGCTGTATAATAAGACGACTAATTTTGGAGATGTTTATGAGGTCAGCATCTTTTAAGGCAGTGTAACTAACTAGTAGAATTAATTTTGCTCAAAGAGAAGCCTAGCAGAAGACCCGCAGCAACTCTTACTCAAGTAAGCTAGTCAGAGGTAGGAAAGCATATTGCTGCAAATCATAGAAGTCCTTCGGCAAAACGTAACAGAAAAATGTGATTATTGTTGAATATTGGGGTAAAAACTATATTATATGTCTGTTTCAGTCATTCTCTTCTAGTTTCATGTGTTTTTACCTTTGTAGGTATTGAAGAAGGAAAAAAGTATGTTGAAAAAGCCATGCTAATGCATAAAGAAGTCAGGAATTCTATTGATGAGTTGTGTAGATCGCTGAGACAACTTAAGGAGATGAAGGTATTTATTTTCTTTCTTATCTCAACAATCTCCTTCCTACCTTTTAGAAAAACTTTAACATTCTGGAGTCAGAGGTGTTTCTTTCCTCCCTATAACTGCTTTCCCGAGGTCCTGGGTTTTTTTCTGCATTTGTTATGTTATTTTTTTCCTGCTGATGTCACTTTCTTTTTCATTTGTTTTCCCTTTGTTATGCTGGGTTCAAATTGGTTAATATTCCTTAAATTCTTGATAAGTCACTTCAGTTCTTACTTGAATTCGTCAGTCTTTGACGTCCTGTACTTCCCCTGCCTCGGTTTTGAAAAATACTGTCTTTTCTTATCCAGAAATGACTCAGATTTTGCCACTTATTTACCCATGCTGACGGTGTGTTTTAGATAAGGTATCACTTTTTTCCTACGGTATCGTACAGAGCGTAGATCACTGTGTAGCTAACCATTTCTACCTTCCATTATGTATAAGCTTACTTCATTTTCACGTGGCAGAAAGAAGAGTTTTACGAAGAGAAGGTTACAGTTCGAAAAGAGAAAATAAATGTTCAAAAAGCATGTGAGGTTGCTGTTAAAGCAGAGGAGCAGAAGCAGCAGGTTGGTCAGTTTTGGTTTGAGTTTTGTGTTCTTTCTTTAATGAGAACAATGTTTCCTAAAAGGCTTTGTGCATTGCTGGAAAGTTTCCTGCTTTTCAGTTTGAAGCCTCTTTTAATACAGGTGTTACCACTATGGTTTGGGAATTTTTCTTTATTTCAATATTGTTTCGTTGCCTTCTATCCAGTCTGTATTTTCTTCTCCATGGATTGTAATATTTCTAGTCTTCTTGCCTGTGTACTGCTTTTTCTGTTCTAAAATCATATTATTTTCAACATCTTCTACCAATTTTCCTTTGGTTTTATTGCCACAGTATTCTTAATGCAACTGACCTCTTAGTGACCATTCTTCCTTCCTCAAGGGAGAACATGTTCTGCTTTCTCCTTTATAGTAAGAATTAAGGGTATATAGGAAGTAATAGTGGAGACTGCTGATAGTATTTCCCTGACTGATAATATCTATGTAACTCCTAGAGACAAGCTGGCTACTGTTTTATAAGTAATATTCTATGAGAGAAGCTCAGGAGCTCAGATTTTCAAGTCACAGTGGAAACTAAGATTCTGTGTTGCATCATTAAGGTTGTCAACAGGGAAAGACAAAATGTCTTTTAAAACGTTCTTTTTTCTTTCAGATGGCATCAGGTCAATTCCTTACCAGTCCAGAAAGCACTACTGAGAAGAGAAACAGTACCTTGCCTCCTACCAGCACTAACCAGGTATCTGCTATTGATCGTTGGTTTTAATCAAATTGATGGGAATTGTTATGTATGGCTTGAGGAATTTAACTCATTAACTAGTTGCTTGTCAAAAGTGATGGATGTTGTTGTAGACTGATGGGCATCGATTGTGTTCTACGTGAAACAAGCACAGAACTGCTTCAGTTTTTTGACAACGTGAGTAGCAGGCAGGCAGTCATGGCAGAAACATGATGGAGCTCAACTCCAGCTGTCAGCAGTTCGGTCTGATGTTATGTCACATATAATCTGCTGTACTGTTGGTACAACACATCAGATAAATAAGAGAACTCAGCATCGAGTAGTTGTCTTCACTCTCACGTTAAAACCATTAAGTTATGTTTTTGTTGTCAGAATAGTGAAAGAGGAGTGAGTGAAGAGACACAGTAGATGGACTGTTGGATTAACTAAGAGGGTCTGGCCTGGTTTGTACTTGGATGGGAATCTGGTACACCAGGTGCTGTAGCCTTGCCCTGCTCCAGCACAGGGGGTTGGACTTAGATGATCTTTCAAGATCCCTTCCACCCTGTAACATTCTGTGATTGTGTGACCTCTGAGCGTGCGTTGTGAAGGATATAAATCCTAGTTTTGATACTGACAAGACCCTGGTCTGGAAAGCAGTGACATCCAGGGTACAGCCCAGTTGATTTGGGTGAACAGTTTATGGATGATAGAAAGATTTCTAAGTAGATTGTGTAATAATTGTGTAATAATTGTGTAATAATCACAGTCCAGTAACTTGGCTGCTAATAATTTTGCGTTGCTATGTAGCTGGTTCACACTTACATTTAACTGGGCAACCCCCTACTACATCGTCTCCTTACAAATACTCTTACAAACAGCACCTACAAGAGTTCCATGGCTTCCTCATTGTTTATGAAAAGGGGTACATTAATTGTCACTGTTTAAGTAAATGCTTATATATATCTGCTAGAATGCAACAAAAAGCTTGAAGTTCCAGTCAGCTGCTGCAAAATTCTCTGAATTATCTTTCTCAGTTCCTAGAATACACTGAGCTTAATTAGAATAAATATTTAAAATATTGTGGGTAGCTTCTTTGTGACGTGGTGATTCACAGAATGATAACTCATGCTCTCTGTTATTCTTTCTCTTCTTCTTTCCCTTCTCTTCTTGTCTTTCCTGATTGAAGGAGAGGAGTAAATTGGCTGATATTCCAATTATCTGTCCAGCTGGTGAGGATCTTGTTTCACAGGATACAGAGCTGTCATCTTCAGCCAGAGAGGATAGTTTACAGACTGAATTCCTGGCCCAAGAAGTACCCTCCAGAAATGATTATGAGTGTATACAACCTTTTAATATCTCTTTGTCACTGCTTTCTGAGACACCAGAGTCCAACCTCTTACATTCTGAAACAGACCTAGGAGATCAGCACTGCTGTAGTTCTCACAGCCTGCATGTTGGTTCCTGTAGCTTGCAAATGCAGAAAAACATTGGTATTAAAAAAGTGATTGAAGTGTCTGATCTCCTAACAAATTCTGCTTATGATGATGCTACAAATAGTAGAACGGAAAGCCTATCAGATCACTTTGAGAAGTTTTCTGTCTCTTCAACAGATTCTTGTCCAAATGTCTGAGCAGTATCTCCTTTGCTTTGTAGCTTCCAAGGAATATCTGAAGCTAGCGCTGCTTTGTGCACTGTAAATGCCAAACCAGTATATATCATGATGAGTGAAGTCTGCAAAACACATTTGCAACACATCAAACTTCGTAAAAGCATGGCAAAGACCTGAGATCAATTGCATGACTTGAATAACTGTACTAAAGCCCAGGACAGGCTGCATGCTTTGCCCAATGCTTTCTCAGGTTTTGTGTTTCAATCAGACACCACCAGAAACTGTCGGAGGCAGATGGTCACTCAAGAGGAGATTAAAAGTTCATCAGAAAAGAACAGCATGGCCAGCCTAACTGGACAGGTGCCTAACTTCTCCCAGCTTCTGTTTAACAAAACTGTAATGGAAGGTTCTCCAGTAACTTTGGAAGTAGAAGTAACAGGATTCCCAGAGCCTACACTGACATGGTGGGTAGCTTATAATTAGAAGTAGTAAATATACCTATTAGCTATACACCTAGACCTATAACCAGATTAATAAACCTATAGACTATAGAATAAACTGTTTGTTTCCTTTCTCCTTCACACGTCTGCATGATTCCCACCTTCTAGATTGCTTTTAACAATGAACCTTAAAATGGTTCCTAAATTTATCTATTTAATTAGCCTATCTATTGAAATAGATATCCTGAATATGGATAAACTACTTAAAATAGTTTATCCATATTTAATTTCGTGAATAATGAGAGCATCTAACTACTGCAAGCATACCCAGCATTTATTTTAAGCAAATACATCGTGCAGTTTTTGTGTTCTGGAATGTGACATTCCACTTGTTCAATAACTTGTTAAAACAAATAACTTGTTAAAACAAATGCAGAATTTACTTTAAGTAAATTCATCTTCTCAAGATTCATTTTCTCAGGATGTTGGCGCTACGTATGGATCGGAACATGCGTGTGCACGCATGTTAGAATATTTACGTAGCCACTGCATAAAAATAGAGGCACACGTTTATATATACGTGAGAGTCGTTTGTTGAGAACTGGAGAAAGGTTACAGGTTAAAAAAAACCCGACCCTTAATGCCTGCACCGAGAGGCATTTATGTGAGAGTACGCACCCTCTCTCTCAGTTGCCGTATGTCTGATTAGATTGCTTTATACTGCACTTGTGGTGAATATAGGTGATGTCATGCAAGCATCTTATAAGACTGCTTTTTAGCAATTCAGTAAGTCGCTGTTGCCTTTGGCTGGGAAAGAGGGTGAAAGATTTAAAGGTTTTGGTGGCAGTCCTGCGTGTGTTGGCATATTCTCCTAAAATTTTACCTCATTTGCCATTTCCCCGCTTATTCCTTTAGACTTTCACAACAGAGGTGTTTTTAAAAACGTAATAAAATTAGATATGACTCTTACTGGAAGTGTGTTGATGCTAAGATAGATTGTTATTGCACATGTTAAAGAATTAGGGCTCTATATAAGCTCTTAGTAAGCTGAATTTTGCTTCTGTGGCACTGGGGAAAATACTGGACTCTGCAGACTTGGTGCTTATACTGTGGTGTTATCAATAAAGTAACTTTGTTTTATATATCAGTATTCAATACTCTGAGGAGCATGGTTGGTGAAACCAGCTGCCTTCAGTTTTATGTTGTCATATGAAAGTGTTAGTTTAACTCAACCATATTTACGCTGTTGAGATGTGGTTTTAAAATAAATAACATTTGGGTGAAAGCTTTTTGCAAGTTGGAAGTTTAAGAAAACAGGAAAAAAGTGGGGGGGGTTTTGTAACCAAAAATTAATCAGCACCATTTATGATATACAGGTAAAGACACTGTGTACATTTTGGTATAAGAAAATAATTTCTATGTGTGTGTTGGGTTGAGTAGAGCTTGTGGTGAAACATCATTAGGCAAGAAGAGCCAGAATATTCTCATTCCTTAAGTGTGAGACTATGACACCAGCTCTTTGAAATAACACCTGATGCTTTGTTCTATCCTGTTTGTTTATGTGAACTGAGTAAATATTAAGTGGTCTGGGATGGAGAAACAGTCCCTTAACTGTTCTGTATACTGAAGCTACAAGTCCAGAAAGATTGTGTGTTGCTTATGCATCTGAAGAGCCTATTCATGAACTGAACATTGACTGACTCAACACTTTATTAATAAAAAAGCACAAAACTGAGGACCCAGGTCTATCTCTTGCTGTCAATATAGTGTTGTAGAGTTTGTCTGAATTTACAAAGTTCTACTTGGCATACAGTGACCTAATTCTGACTTGAAAACTGACTCTCTGCTTCAGGTACAGGAAGGGACAGAAACTGACTGCAGATGAGCACATAAAGCTTTTGCAAAAGGAGACAAAGCATACTTTGCTCATTCAGAAGGTGTGTGATAAAGATGCTGGCCTTTATGTTGTTCGGGCTACAAATTTGAATGGCATTGCCTCATCAAGTGCCATTCTCCGTGTGAAAGGTAACAGGCCACATATTAAAAGAATAGACTGGATGTTGCTGTGTTTCATCTATGTTAGTGTATCACTAATGTACTGGCTGTTCAAAAAATGAGTACGATATTGGCCATGCTGGACTTAGTTCTCATGTGTTAAGACAATATCTGGTCTGTTTTCTTACACCTCACCTTTCACAGTCTGTATCAAAACACTTGATGTATAGCTGTTTCTTTAATACCAATGTGATAAGCTTCTTTTCCCTGCTTGTAGTGATGTTACACAGATTTTCTAGAACCCAAGACAGATTTTTGCTTTCTAAAAATGGTATTACAAAGTGTTGCCTATAATCACCATTAAAATGGTTTCTGTTGTATCTCAGGAATCACTCAGGTAGAGTGCTCAGCTCGACGCTATGTTTTGTGGCCCTTTTTGGGGAAGGATTGCAAAGGTGTTGAAATGTTGTTTAAACATAGACTGTTTTATTTCCAGACGTGTTTTTCCTCATATACTTTAAAAATAATTGCATGTAGGATAAAGCTTATTAGTAAAGAAAACTGTTCACTGTTGTGCTGGCATAGACCATCTTTAAATCTGTCTCAGCCTGGGAGGTAGCTTCCGCAATTGAAAGCTGTATTAGTTCAAATAAAGCTGTGATTGTCTGCAGATGTGACCCAGAACCACCAGGGTTCGTACAGGTGCTGCCTAGCGTACTGTAGATAACAATCCCAGAGGTTTACAAAATAAGATGTTCCAACGTGCCAGTCTCCTTAGGTAGATGCTTATGAGACTTTCTCTGCCTTCTTACAAAATTAAAGCTAGGAATATTTCTATCAATAGACTGGATTCTTAGTATAAAAAGCAAATAACATTTTATGAAGGAACATTTCTGAATGGTCACAACTTTTAACGCTCTGATTTCAAACGGAAGGAACTACGTTGGGGAAATTCTCAAAACTCCTGAACATTTGTTTTGTGTCTGTCAAACAGCATTCCCCTAGAACTTGGAAGCAGTAAATCCAAACCAGGACTTCTTCACCTATGTACTGCATTTTATTATTGAGAAGGACAACCTCAAATATAATTTTTATTGAAGTATTAATGTGTTTAAACATTTGCTAACAATCACGTAACTGTGCCAATAGGACTTGTGTGTTGTCAAATGTGTCTTCGTTTTTACCCCCAGTACTAAAGCAACAACAATTGACAAACTGCTGTATGACTTCTCCTGCAGCTTTCATGCTACAAGCGTGGTGGTGCAAAAGATTTAATAGAGGGGAAAGGTTGACTTTCTCTTGTGGGTTTTGCTGAAATGAAGTATAGGCTTTTGCTGTGCGGCGTTGCTACGAGCAGAATATATATTGCAAATTGCCAGAGGTCGGAGACTGAAGACTGACATTTAGATATTTTGGCCCTGTGACTGCAACTTTATTAAAATTCCTGTTACTCTGAAACAGGAGAAGTTCTTAAGGGAATACAACCGCGCGGCAATATGAGAGGGAGCAGCAGCAGGAGGAGGAGGTGGTAAGCGGATGGGGGAACACGCTGAATTCTCACTACAATTGGTTTAAAAGTTTAGTCATCTCCCAAAAACGTTGATACGTAAGAATTCTCCTAGGTATAAAATTCACCTATTTTCTTTACGTGTACTTTCCACTTCACAATAAAGTTAATTTTAATAATTGGTATGATTTTGAATGATTTTCATTTTGATAACAGTGAAATTCAGGTTAGTGGTTTTGTGCTCTTGTGACTTTAGGTCATATGCTTGACACAAACGTGCAGCACAGAACATACGTGAGCAAGCTCACTTGCATCAGAGTACATCAAGCAATACTGTGGTAGGAACAAGCCAAAATCCCTCTGTTACGTGCTGCAGAGTTTTGCCTGATACAGATCTGGTAACCTGATCCTGTTTGTAACGCTCGTTTTGCATTTGGAAATGAGTCTTCTAGGCGCTGCCTGCCCTTCAGTTCTCTGTTTCTACTGAGCGTTGCCATCATTCAAAAATTAAAAGGAATCATGGGTTTTCTTTTGATGTGTTCTAAGTAGGTAAGTCATGTTAATACTCAGGTCACTTCTTGAGGCATCTTTTGCTTCAGTATTGAGGCTAATTGTATGCACACACCAGAAAAATCCCAAGAGTGAAAGCAGAGGTGTTCTCTCTCTTCTTTTGCCTTGCATCTGCCAGAATTAGGTCACGAGGCTTGTGACAGAGAAGAGTCGTAGCACTACAGAAGCTGAGCTCAATTGCATGTTTTAACTTGTGGACTAGATGATCTTTTGAGATCCCTTCCAACCCCTAACGATTCTATGATGCTATGAAAGTCTCCTGGTTTTAAAGCTTTGCTCTCTAAGTAAAGGTGTAATCTACGCTGATTACTGCTGTGTTGTCAGCCTGGGTTTAAATACTCTTTGTTTAAGAACCATAATGAATGCAAATTTTTTTTTTTGCTGGAATTTCCTGCTGTTTTCTCTTCAGATAATCTTGTTAAAAAAGAGTGATGCAGTGTCATGATACAGTAATATTTCTCTGAAAGCAAGCCACTCATTATTTCAGCAATAATTTCAAAGTAATGCTCATCCCTCCCCATCCCCTGCCCTTGCTACACTGCCTTCACTTCCTCCTTTTAACCATATTGTAGGAGCAAGGAATACAAGTGGGTGTTTTGTACTCGTCTAATTGTCCTACTTGCAGTGCTGAGGTCCTTTCCTGGCAGTAACAGATACTTGTGACAGTTACTTCAAGATCCCAGAATATTTACATCTTTCCCAACTGCTGTCTTAAAGAACAGATTTAAATCTCCATCTAGCCTTACAACAAAAATTCAGGTATACTGCTGACCTAACCTCTCCTGCCTGACTCCAAGATGTGGAGTTGTGTGAAGGGGGCATTTCCACAGTACTTGTTTGGCTTTGGAGCAGATGTAGCTTGAGCTGTGTTGGAGAAGGTGGTTTCCTCTCAAATAAGGTATGACAATTCTTGGACCTTTCTCTGGAGATGCTACTGGAGTAAACGAGTAACTTTTGTGTGGATCAGGACCTAAGTCTTTAAAAATAATTGTTCAGACTTCCTTTATTGAGGCTACACATTCAAGACTAGGGCTCTGGATCATGGCTATTTCAGGTCAATTGGATCATCAGACCCACTTGGTATATCTTAGTAAAATCCAGAGTCATGTTAGGATCTTGAGTGAGACCAGTTTCTAAAGAATGTCTCTAACATCTCAATTTAGAGCAACTTTGACTGGCTAATGTGTATTAGCCAAACCTTGTACTGGCTCAGGTGTCATCTGTCCTCCCATGCTTGGCATGAAACTAGCACAGACTCAATTTCATGTACTCTGGTTATTGTAATAGAGACGCAATTATTTGCCCATCCTTGATCTGAATCAGATTTGTGCTGGGTGATGTGGATAGCACATGGCTGCTCTCTTGCTGGTTGCTCTCTTGCTGATGATGGTCAAAATAATGCTCCTGATCAGAATGGTGCAGAGGCCACGTTATGGCTTTTGTTGTTGCAAATGTAGATAATTTTTAAAAACTGTTTTAAAATAACATTTTTTATTAGATGAGTGGAGGGAACCTGAAGGAAGAGTGTGACGTACAGTAATTGCACTGAATGCAAATGTTTGCTCCCTTTGTCACTTTACATTTTTGAAAAGTATTTCTTTGTCCACCTGCCCTGCAGCACAATAATCTGTATAGACTTGCCTATTGCCTACACAGAGAACACAATCCTCTAGCATTACGCTAGAACTAGCACGCTGTGCTGTGATGCTTTAAATTCCTGGTTGCTTCAAATCAGTGTGTTTCAGCAGACTGTATGTATTGTGTAGATGGATGATGTCTGCCTACTCACTGTCTTGCAAAGAGTTGCCATGAGTTTTAGACATTTGTCATGCAATGTGGTGAACAGATTCATTTCTTCCATTGCTTTAGCTGTGCCCTTTAAGATACACTCTTTCTTTTTCAGTACAAGGAAAACAACCAAACTTCATACAAAATTCATACAACTTCATACAACTCTACAAGGGGAAGATTTGATCCTGCTTTTCCCTATGCAGGGAAAGACCAAACCACACATTTGCTGGGCAAAGGACGACGTCCAAGTGGTACCTGGAGTCAATGTTTCGGTGTTAGCGTGTGTCCTGCTGTGTTTCACATGTTTCCTGGAGAAAGATGATGCGTTCTGCTTTACGGTAAGAGTGACTTTAGGGTACTAGTGAGCTCGTATGTGCATTCTCTTGTTTTACAGACTGAGAAATTAGGAGCTACCTGCTACCTCTTAAAAAGAAATGCAGTCCTTGCTGACGCTGGGAAGTATATCGGTCTTGCCAGCCATCACGTTGGGAAGGCACGCTGTTCTGCTTTCAGAACTGTGGTTCATCCTGCCGGCTCCAAGTTTAGGTATGTTGTTGCCATGTTAAATGAGCCCCTGGTTTACACATTCTATTGTACATACCCTGTTTCAGAGAAAAAGAAAACCCCAGAGATTTCTGCTGCAGATCAGGGTAAATCAGAATGGGAAGATGGACACTTTTCTGCAGTTCATGTCACCACAGCTGTGCAAGCCCTTAGCACACGTTGTGTTTGAGACTGAAGATCACGGCTAAACATCTTCCAAGTGTGGTTAACTCGCAGCTTGCACTGTGCTACATCTTGTAATACTCCAATAGCTGTAAGGACCTTGATTTACAAAGTACACATCGAGCTCCAAAGATCTTAAGGAAGTTATTGTTAATGTTACCTGAGAATGTAAGATGAGTTTTAGGATGTTTTATATTCTGTCTGGAATAACTTTAATTGATCTCTTATCTTTTGTTGTCTCAAGACCACAGAGAAGAGTCTATGTCTAGCACCACAGTGTTGCTTGGGAATGCAGCAGCTGCCACTATGAAATGTAGAGGCAAAGTTAATCGTCTTTTTTTGAACAGGTTTATAGAGAAACACAGGCTTTAGGGACTGAATCTTGAATATGAGAGGCAACAAGTAGTTTAGCTTCAACTTGGAACATGATCCTGTTGTCCTGCCTTCTGCAGAGGATCAGAAGATGGGCTGCAGGATGCTCAATTTATGAGGTTGTTGTGACTGCTGTGTGGTAGAAGATACTGGCCACAGTGAAGAGAAGATGAATTTTTGAGTGATATTTCATTATATTTATGTGAAAATTTGTATTTTGTTTCTTTATAAATAAATTACTAGTAAAATTCACCTGTACACAGGATTTATTAATGATTTCTAATTTCTTGCTGGTTTATTCTGTTTTGTTAGACAAATCTAACATGTTGATGATGGAAAGTAGAGGCACTAGCCTTTAAAATAACAGAGCTCTTTGGTGTTTCATCAGTACCTACTGATCTATTCTTCTACAGATTTGATCAGTTCCATCCATAGTTCTTCCCACTTGCTTATACAGAGAATTCAGACACAAGCAATTTAGAACTTAAGATAAGTTTGTAACTACAGAATTCACCAGTTCATTCACGACAGTGTTCAAAGCGTATCCTTAGTTTAGCAAAAGACATCTAAATAACAGAATTTCTTAGTACCAACAGCCTCTTGCAAAACTTGAACTGAAACTAAATTTTTGGATTGTAGGGCAGTCATTAGGTTTAGGCACTGGAAGAGGCAGACTGGGGAGGTGGTTGAGTGACTATCCCTGGATGTGTTTAAAGATAATTTAGATATGGTGTTTAGAGAGATGGACTAGTGGTGGCCTTGGTGGAGGAGGATTACTGGTTGGACTTGATGATCTCAAGGGTGTTTTTCAACCTCAGTGACTCTGTGATTCTGTGGAATGTTTCATGCTACTCAGACTTCTGTACTCGGAATGGCTTGACCAATACCGCAGATACAGGTGTATTGTGCCACGTGTTGTCATTATTTATATAAACATTGGTTTATACAAACACAGAGCTGGTTGGGGTGCGAGCAGCGCAGTCTCTTTGTGGCTTATCCTGGCAGATGTCACCTCTGCAAAACAGCAACTGAAATACAGCATTTTTGAGTTGCTTAAATCATTATGCCAAACTATTTGTCTCCAACAAGGTGCGGGTTGACTGGTAGAAACCTGAATTTATCTCCAAATTCAAGTACAGGCATAGAGAGGAAACGAGCTGAAAAAATATCATGTACACGTCTTCACCTGATCACATAAATCACTTGCTTAGCGCTATGGAAAAGTCAGTGGCGCCCTGCCCACGGAAAGGTCACACTGCTGTGTATGTATGCACATAAATATAGTAGCTGAGGACTGACGTTCTTGCTATGCTTATGTACCCTGTATTTCTCACAAACAAGTTTTTGCAAAATGGAATGGGATCTTGTGGATCCCATACAACTACAGCTGCATACACTAGGTGTAATCCATCAGTATGACATGTAGTATTTTCTGTGTAAAGTCCATTCTGGAAACATTCTGAAAAGAATTCAGTACCTGCTGATCTCGATTTCTTAGCAAATTTAAGGTATTGGCTTATTCTTGTTTTTCCTCTTGATAGTCAGCCTGTAAGAACAACTTGAGCTTTAATATTTGAGGTGGGCATTTTTACCCTTCATGAAAGAACTTTATGGGGGGAAAAAAGAAAGTTTTAATGCCTTTTTAAATTCTAAATAATATAGTGGATAAAACAGAGATCTCTATGTCTGTTCTCACCTATGGTTTTCTTACCAAATACAAATAAGTGATCATAGAATCATAGAATCATTAGGTGATGTTTTGAAAGAGAGAAATGAAAAATCCAGCAATGTCTTTTTGCCAGTAAGGGACACAACTGTTGCTCCAAGTGTTCCCAGGGATTTCATCCATCACAAAACATGATCAGTGTCTATCAGATTCTAAGGACTGGTTTGGTGTTAAAATTATGCCAAATAATTAATTATTATTAATTAATAATAACTAATTATGCCACTATTAAATATTATTATGTGAAAGGGAGTCTAACACTAAACGTGTTCTTTGCTTGGCTTCCAGGTGTTGTTGGTAGGACCCTGCCTTCTAGGGTAAGGTGCTGAGTTAGTAATGTTTCTACTCCTTTCATGTTCTGCTTATGTAAAAGTGCAGAGATGATACTTAAAGAAAAATTATACTAAGAAAACTTGTGAAAATTTTGTCTGTAAATTCTCCTCCTTAGTTCTTTGCAAGGAGATGATGAGATGCGTCCCGGAGTCTAGAGATGCGGTTGCCAAGCCACTTTCCATGCTATTTGAATAACCACGACAGTTAGGTGGAGTCCCCAGTGACTGGAAGAAAGGGAACTTTACACCCATTTTGAAAAAGGGTAGAAAGGAGCA
Source organism: Phoeniculus purpureus (assembly GCA_028565055.1). Classification (NCBI taxonomy): domain Eukaryota; kingdom Metazoa; phylum Chordata; class Aves; order Bucerotiformes; family Phoeniculidae; genus Phoeniculus; species Phoeniculus purpureus. The sequence continues at coordinate 10,923,453 of JAOXOE010000602.1, forward strand.
CCCAGCGAATTACCAACTTCTGTGCCTGGGAAGATCATGGAACAGATCCTCCTGGAAGATATGCTAAGGTACATGGAGGTCAGGGAGGTGATTCAAGACAGCCAGCATGGCTTTACTAGGGCCAAATCCTGCCTGCCCAACCTAGTGGCTTCTATAATGGAGTAACTGCATCAGTTACTGCATCAGGGAAAAGCTACAGATGTCATCTGTCTGGGCTTCTGCAAGGCCTTTGACACAGTACCCCACAGCAACCTTCTCTCTAAGTTGGAGACTTACGGGTTTGATGGCTGGACTGTTCAGTGGATAAGGAATTGATGTCTTGATGGAAAATGGTGAGAAGTGGTGTCCCTCAGGAGTCCGTAATGGGACAAGTGTTGTTTAATATCTTCATCAATGATATTGACAATGACACCAACAGATGTTCAGAAGCCAACTGCATGCCCACTTGTGAACACAGGGCGTCTTCTAACCTCTATAGAAGTTCTGAAAATTTCATGACAAAGTTCTATTTGCTGCATTTGCATGAGAAGGGGACCTGCTGAAGATGGAAGTGCATTATGATTTCAGGTCGGTATTTAATTGTTTAACAATCAAGAGAAGAGTTTCTGAAGTTATTTCTAAGTTTGAAGCAAGAAGGTGGGTGCTAGGATTCTACTTTTTATTTTTCAAGAGTAGACTTCAAAAAATGAAAATTCAGCAGCAATATAATATCCAAATATCTAAATACATTTTGGGTTGTGCTTTGTTAATTCTACAAGGATTTAGGACGGCATCTTATCAGTGCAAAGTTTTATTTAAACTCACCAAATGGTTTATTTAATGCCTCCCTTGAGTCTGTATATTTGGTGGGGGGCAGAGTGAAATGAAAATAATATATGATAGGAGATTTAGCAGGCATTGTTTAAGAAACAACAAGACAGAGAATGAAGGGAGTGAGGAAAAATGGAAGTAGAGAATTAAATGGGAAAGATACTGATTCTTTTAGTGCAGTTTGCGTATTGATGTGTGTAGATAAATTGAGTGATCAGGAAAGCGAGCAGGGTTGATGCTGTATTGTCCGTGCAGCTATAGCATCTGGTACACTACTAGTGTTTGACAAACAATGAAGAAAAAGAAGGTTGTTTTTTAAAAAACAAATTAGGTTGTTCTGCTTTAATAAAGCACATTGAAAACTTGATGAAGCAGCATGTTACAGTATTCAAGAAATAATTTGTTCTTATGCTTTGATGAGAGTCTTCAGCTTTCAAGGCATTTTCATGTGGGCTTATTAAAGTAATAGTTCATTTTGTGCAGTTCTGTTCATCAATTCAATATGATGATTATTATTATTATGGGATGTGGAGCTGCTGGAGGGAGTCCAGCATAGAGCAACAAGGATGATAAAGGAAGTGGAACACCTCCCCATGAGGAGAGGCTGAGGGAGCTGGGTCTCCTGGAGAAGAGGAGACTGAGGAGTGACTTCATTAATGTCTATAAAGATGTGAAGGGTGGGTGTCAGGAGGATGGAGCCAGGCTCCTCTTCTCAGTGTCATCTAGTGATAGGACAAGGGGCAATGGGTGTCAGCTTTAACTTAGGAGGTGCCACATGAATATGAGAAGGAACTTCATGGTGAGGGTGACAGAGCACTGGAACAGGCTGCCCAGTTGGAATTGTGCAGTCTCCTTCACTGGAGACCTTTAAGACCCGCCTGGATGTGTAACTTGGTCTAGGTGATCCTGCTGTGGCAGGGGGATTGGACTAGATAATTTTTCGAGGTCCCTTCCAATCCCTAGTGATTCTTTGATTAAAATTAATCAACATGTAGGAGCCAGTGATGTGCTTAAATAGTTTGCTAGATAGGCATTATATATATATATATTCCACATCGTGGGGAAAGAAAAGAAGAAGGCAGCAATGGAAACAGGCAAATATGATGTTGTCCATGTCTCATTCCAGCTAGGGTCAAGAGTAGTTTTTTAATGCTGACTTGTGTTTCAGAAGCAAGCGATCTAGTGGTAGAGTTTGCTGTGTAGGGTGATAAAGCTGGGCCAGTGGAAGTTCACAAGATAGTGTGCTATCATCCATTGATAATCACAGAATCATTAGGGATTGGAAGGGACCTCGAAAGATCATCTAGTCCTATCCCACTGCCAGAGCAGCATCACGTAGACCAAGTCGCACAGGAACGCATCCAGGCAAGCCATGGATGAGCTTTATGGTCTGCACAGGGCTTCCACAGGTCTAGAAAGTAAGCTTTTTTAGAAATTCCTGTAAGTTGTGTGAGTTAATTTGCTTTAACGTTCATGTTTCTGCACTTTGTGTACTACTGTTTGTTAACTGTCTGAAACATCGGAGAGACAAATCACAAATGACACAAAACCCCCCTCAGAGTTCCGGCGTTCTCACCCAAACCAATTATAGAATTGAAAGTTATGGAAAAATAGTTTAAACAGTGTATCCCAACAGTGTGCAGCCACATGTCTGAGCTCATCTTACATATTTAGTCTGGTGATTGACAGATGCATTTGGTAGCTTCTTGGGTGTTTTAGAATGGAAGAAAGCAAGGCTGAATCTTGCTGATTGAGTAGTTCTGATACCTCGGATTTCTCCATATCCTTTGCTAAAACACTTCTTTAATAGTTTCTTAGTTTTGTATTTATGGCTTGGGAACTTTGCAAGAATTTGTAAACTGGACGTGACAAATGGAGCTGAATTATAAATCAGAATCTCTGGAACAGATGAAGCCTCCTCAGTGAATCCCTTTTGTGCTTCCAAACTTAGTGCTGTCAGTCAAACCAACAGGTGGTGTGTGGTTACAGAGAGCAAATCCCCTCTCCCAGGATACTTTCTTTTAGGAAGCCAATCAGAGCTGGCACTGACATGATGAGGCAGACCTGTCAGCAGAGCTGGGGTATATAAAGCAAAACAACTATGTTAGCACTTCTGAGCAGTCGAGCATTCCCCGCCTCGCCTCGGGTGTAGGGATTGCAAAAAAACAAAACTACACTGTCAGGACGGTGTAGTTTTGTTTTTATGATTAGAGGCTCTACAATTCTCATGCTGGGATTGTCTGAGAAAATCTTACTCTGGATAAGGACGTTGTTCAAGAATATTTCGCTGGGCTCAGCCCACTCTTACAGGCACTTTGAGAAATCAGGTTAGTAGCAAGTTTCTGCTGTTCTAATAAGGATTTTATGAGTCGTTAACATGCCTGGTGTGATCTATTGCTTATAAGTTTGCTCTCAGGTGTTAGAGCTTTCAGAGCACAGAAGGGGAGCACTTAAGCTCTTTATCAAGCTTATGTCTTAAATGTCTGGAAGTAAGTTGTGATAATACTCAGCAAGAAGTTTTTCCAGTGTGCTTACTGTTAAGAACTGTAAAAATTGAGGTTTTCACAGTGCAGGGTAATATCTGTTTAAGTTAAAAACTCCCTTCTGTTGGGTGTGTTCAAGGTTATGCTACCGAGAGATAAACTGAGAAGCTTCAAGAATAGCTCTGATAAAATGCATGTGGTATCAGCTAAGCACTGATGACTTTTTAAGGGAATCGGCTGGTACGGTATCAATTACACGGCAGCTCTGGAACACTTGTCTGCTGTCACTCATGGCTGGGAAGGTTATTTCTGGAACATGACATTTCAGATGCATGCATTCTTTCAATTCTAGTTATACAAAAAGCCATATAAGATCAGATCTGTGTCACTGAAATTTGCCTAGACATATGAAATCTGCAAACTTTACGGCAACTCAATGGAATTTCATAACGTTTAATTGTGTCGTAACTTTACTTCCTTACACAAGGGCTGACCTTCAAAACAGTTGTAATTGAAGTTGGTCTTAGTGAAATACCTGTGACACACGCTTGTCTTCATCTTTCTTTCAGAAAACTAGTGTTAAGATCTGGATTTAATCATTTCTTACTAATTTGAGCTCATTTCCCCCCCTACCCTTGAAGCTGGAATGCTTTGATAAAAGGCTGTTCCTCTACCAAGCTGAGACAAGTATTCGGATAACTAGGAAAGGCTAATAAAGGCTGCTCAAAACCCCAGTGCCGTACCCAGTTCAGCCTTTATGCACTTCTTGTACGGAGGCATCAGGCACTGATTTCAGTGAAGGGACTTGTAACGAAAAACTTCCATAGCATAGATGTGATTCGTAATGAAGGGAGCTTCACTTGCTCATTACTTTTCAACCCGAGCTTGTCCTGTGACAAAAATCAGGCACAAAAGCCAAAATAAAGAACAGTGAAGGTGTGAGTGAGATTGACTCAAAAGCAAGGGATTGATGCTTGTTAGTCTGGCAAGACATACTCCCAGAGGAAACTTTTTTGTGAGAGAAAATGTATTTTTATAGACAAAACTGTGACTAATAGCTGTATGATATTTTTTTAGGCGGATGCTAGCTATATCAGCTGCACAATTCAGCATCCACAGATAAACACGTTCATACAAGTGTACCATTTTCCGATGCCAAAGCTTTCCTAGTGGCAGTGTGCTATTTCAATGTACTACCTTGTGGCATAGGAAGAGAAAGCAAACTGCTTTCCTTTTAGAATTCACATGCATCTGCAGTTGTTCAAACCATCAGTGTCAGTGGCTACCTTATCCCAGCTCACATTTTGAAAGTTGGCTGCCTTCCCACATTCAAAATTCCACTGAGATACTCTCTAAGAAAGGGTAGAATTTTATCTGTGTCTCCAATGCCCATGTGCTTCTCTGTAAAATGAAATAATTTACTACCTACAGATTGCTTCTAGTAGAGACCCTCTTGGCATTTTTTAAATTATTAAAAGCCAAATAGATTGTAGACTTTCACATGGGATTTTTTGGTTGCTGCTGAGTGACCTAGTTGTCCTCCCATTGGAAATGCAAATGTTTTACATTAACAAAATATTTTCAAATCATTCAAAAAAGATTTTACATGGAGATCATTTTCCCTTTATGTAAAGGAGATTAATGGACAAGGAGTGACCTGCACAAGGTCATTCAGTAAGTCAAGCAGAACTTTGTCTCCTGCTGCATACTTGTAATGCCAAATCACAGCTTCACTAGATATAACAGTTCCCCATCCAACTCAGCCAAGTGTGCCTGAAGACTAATTTGCTATACGAGTTTGTCAAAGTCTAATCTTCACACTACAGTGGTCAATGTGTCTTAAAGCTGAGAAGAGTAAATTGTCATGAAAACGATCGCGAATATTCCTAAAATCTAGCAAGGAGGACGTGCACATAATAACGATTTCACTACTGACATCTAACTATGTTTTTGTTGTTTTCAGAGTGCCTGCAAAGATGACGACAAAAGCACCAACATTTACACAGCCGTTACAAAGCGTTGTGGCACTGGAGGGTAGTGCCGCAACCTTTGAGGCTCATATTAGCGGTAAGCTTTTGATTGACTCCTGCAATTTCAACTTTGTCCTTTATTGTAATGATGTTGTTTGTCTTAGCATACATACGTCTCATAGACCATAATCTGATCTCAGAGGGTAAGGATCTGTGCTGAAATGTAAATACCTGTTCTGATTGGTGCTGTGAGTCACTGTGAGATACCCACAAACAGGCATAAAGTCATAGAATCATTAGGGATTGGAAGGGACCTCGAAAGATCATCTAGTCCAATCCCCCTGCCACAGCAGCATCACCTA
>JAOXOE010000602.1:10929177-10939819 GCA_028565055.1 Phoeniculus purpureus
CTTGATAGGCAACAGATATAGTGAGCGCTTCTGAAGATGCTGTAAAGTTAAACTTGGTAAGCTAGATACCTTTACTGTTCCAAATATGGCTTGCAAGAGATAAAACCTTACTGCTCATAATATGAGTTTTAAGGCTTTTTTTCTTTGACATTAAGGTCTATAAATATAAGGTGTGATGCTGGTTATAAATTCAAACCCATGCTTTTCAACAATCGGACGGCTGCTAGGCAAAGCTTCGATAGCCATGTATTGCTGACCTCTTTGCTTGGCTTCATCAATACGATAGTTTAGTAGCATTTGATAGTAACCTTTGCCTCTATACTCTTTGAGTGTTGTACCTGCCCATATTCCAGCAAATATGCTATCCGGCGTAAAGTTGATGCGAGCGGATGCGACGGGTTTACCCTGTAAGTAAACCACGTATATCGTGCAATTTTTGTCGTTTTTGTATTTTGTCCAATGCTGATTGACTTCTTCATCAATATCTAACGGAAATTCGGTGCTTTGGACTTCAAGATATTCTCGGAACATTTGCTCCGAGGTTGCCTTTTTACACACCACTCCATCAGGTGTGGTGAGATCAATCTGATAGTTGCGAATATCACAAACCAATAAGCTTTCAACGTCTTCCTTTATAAAGCCTTTCGCTCGCAGTCTTTTGCCAATATCTGTTGGCATATCTAGGCCATAAACTTTCCATTCAAAGGGTTGATTGATCTTAGTAAAATAAGCGACTTCCCTTTCTATCAACTCATTTATTGATAAGCTAACAGGTTTGAAATAAGAAATAAAGGCAGGACGTGAGCCTTTATAAAAGTATTTAATGATATTTTCATCTGCAACTCGCTGTACATTCATTTCTTCAAATTGGGCTTTTCGCTCATATTTTTCATACAAATACATGATATGGTTACTAAACATTTGACAGTCTCTTTTTAAAGTTTTATAGCCATTATATGTTGAAGTAGCAACGATGAGATAATGGTACTAAATAATTCCTTTTTAGTAAGTTGTGAGCAATTGTGTGATTGAATTAAATCTAGCAATACAATTAGTGAGAATACCCACTCTAGTAGCGTTTGAATCGTTTGAAATCTTTCACCATCAATCAATTGACATTGCAAACCACTTTTTTACCTTGATTGTTTGTATTCCAGCCATAACGGTTAATGAACTTCCCTAATTTACTCTTTGTAGGTGTGATAATGGATACAGTGTAAGCCTGAGTTTGATAAGATCCGGTTATTACATAGCTTTCAACCTGTGAGCTGGCTACATATAGATTGTTTTTGACAGCAGATAGTGAGCTAATATTTTTCGGCAAACTGTACGCTTGTTGAAAATCTAGTGAGGCACCTGTTTCGTAGCTAAAGTTATTACTTTCTTCTACCTTATTACTGATAGAAACGTTTTTAAAATTACAATTACTTGCTAAAGGGATTTTGCCAGTTATTTTATGCAATCTAATAAATGGTGAAGTTTGCGTATTACTTGCTCCCCAAATTCGAGATTCTACTACGGCAACCTCCGCGTATTCTTGATTACCATAAAAAGTTATCGTCGTTGTTGGATTTTCAGCCTGTATGGTCTGAGTCATCGCATAGCCATTCTTTTCTTGGTCGCTTCGTTCTAATTTTCCCATATTTGGGAGGTTAGCAAAATCTTTCCATGTCCAGATATTATTACGCATTTTTTCGATAGTAGGTAACACGGGGTTAATGTCAGAGTGTTTGGAAGTATCGGCAGAAAAACTTAAGGTAGGTATGAAAAGTAGTAAAACTATTATGTATTTATTCATGATTTTTCTTAGTAGACGACAGACATTATAGGCTAACCTACTCCGGCTCAGAAATAAACTCGGTAGTCGACTATTGTAATACAAAAGTAGAGAAATTTCGGACTAGGGAAAGAAACTTAATCTAATTTTTTAAATTATTAGCACTATCTTTTACTATAAACTTACGACATCATTTTTTTGCAATATCCTTCATTTAGGCTAGTATTACTAGAAATATATCTATAATGAACGGTAATAGCTAATTTTCTTATCAAGTATCAAGAAGCTCGATAACTTAAATTATTGGGCTTCTTACTCACAGATTTTGTTACCTTTGATCAAGGGTGTGTCATCAATTAGCCTATATATTTCAGTATAATCCATACTTGGCTCTTATTTAAGGAAGTGAGGTTGGACAAGACGACATACCTAAGATAAAATGAATTATACTGATCAATTAATTTGTGATTATTAATATATAAGATACATACATACTATTATAATGTATAAGAGACATACATAATATTATAATACATAATCAGAACAAGCTAAGATGCTGATATTATGGACCTTAGTACATGGGAGGGGAACTGGCTTCTTGCTAAGAAGAGAGTACAGCACTTTTGCTGGTAGCATATACCATATTTGCATTTTAGCCCCAAACATCACTAGGCGATCTCCTGTTAACTTTTATCCAGGTTGCAGGATTCTGGAATAACTTTCCTACCTCAAAAGCATCCACCAAAATTGAAAGATGTGACAGTGGCTTGGTATTTAATTTTACTAATGCATTTCTTCAACTAGTTGCATTAACAACAGACTAGACAGCTTTATTCTGCTTCATTGTCTGCCCTTCCTGATTGTCATTAACCATCGCGAATTTGGAATTCAGTCTTTTTAAAGTCTCTGATAATGCCACCCTTTCATACAAAATCAGTGTAAAGTCATTTTTTTTATATAAAGCGCTAATATAGAGCTACGATTCAAATGTGAAGAGCCCAGTCAAGCTAAGAGTACCAAGAACACATCAGTAACTACCTGAGATGCAGTTTTGCAGTCTGTAAACTAACACGGATGGATTGTATTGTTGTACCAGGCTGGGAATTAGGTGCTGCATTACAAGTATTTGATACCAGACAAAAATACCCAGTACATTCCCCTGTGCTCAGTAAGCACCGAACCCCCAAGCCCCGTGATTAAAAGCAGCAAATGCCAGAGCAGCTTAGGATGTCATCACAGGGGGAGTACTCCCGGGTGAGTGGTAACTGAGGGGATGTGAGCAGCACATTACTGTCAAAGTCAGCAGTGCAGCTGACATGAGAACCGTGCCCATTCTCATGTTTCCACAGTACTGATGAAGTACTGAATTTGATCTGTACTCCTCTTACCTTTCTTTGAAGCGGTATTTTCGGGTGCTACCCAAGGCAAGACAGGCTGTCTGCATTGTTGAAAGCGGCACATGGGCTGTACACAGGCTGGCAGTTCCTGTCATGTCACTGTCGGGACAACCTCTCGGGATTCAGTTAATTAAGCAGTCAAACTGAAGCATTTCAGGTTATATTTCTTCTTTTTGCCATTAAAGCTGAAAATAATTTAAGGACAATTTTAAAATGAAAAAACCCAAGTTCAAATAATTAATAGCAAAATCATAGTGTAATTTGGTACGTGTAGAAGTCTTTACTCCCTATAATACAGGCAAAAACCCCAATATCTGAGATAGACCTTGCCTTTTATTCCTGAGCTCTGAGGCACGGGACTAGCAAAGTGCTTAGTAAATTTGAGAATCTGAGGTTCTTTTAAAATTCATTTGGGTTTGGATTTTCAGTATACAGCTTCTAACTTTGATCCCTTGAACCTACTAGCGTGACATCAAAACAGACTCGACTTTTTCAAATGTAGGCTTTGTCAAACCTGTGACACCAACCTCTCTGTTTGCTACCCAAGGAGAAAAGAATGGTTTTGGTAGTGTTCAAGAAATTCACTGATAACAACATGAATTTTGGTTGCCTAGCTTAAAACATTTTCAAACTCACTGAAGTATGGAAGACATGTAGCTCTGGATGAAATCAGTGGGATGCCCAGGCTGTCCTGTACTAACAGTACAAACAGTAATTGTACCGTTCCCACCAGGGATGTTTGGTAACTTCCCTGCTTGAATGTACCTTTACCCTTTTGGTTTCTGATCCACTCTAAAACTGTCCACATTCTCCATCTGTGTGTCTTTCGATTTCACTTGTATCTAAAAATCAGTTTTTCAACTGTAAGTAAAATTTAAAATTGAAAAAATCTATAAAATTTAAAATTTAAAACCAGGTCTGGTGTGATTGCAGACGACCAGTAAAAGCTTCAGTCTCCGTATCTCAGCTTCTCTTGCATTCCAGTCTTACACCCTGTCCCAGTGAATCCCCAAATAATCAAATGAGTTTATATGGGCGATAATTTAGCAAAGAAACAGAACTCAAGTTCTGAGGTTTTCTAAACCACAGACAGTGGTACTGGGAACATGAGAGGAGCTGGAGTAAATGAACTCTCAGGTTTTATTCCCAAGCCCCTTCCACAGTGGTTATTTGGCTTGAGTGGAGAAGTATTTGGAGTACATTTGCAGGGACTTCAACTCTGGAGAAATTGTGTTCTAGGACTACAAAAGAAATGCTTTCAACTGGAATTGATTTCCTAAATCACCTGTTCTCCTTATGTGGCTCACATAAAAAGATTTACCCTTTTTGTCAAATGGATTTTGGTTGTTCAGTAAAGTTGGCTGAGTATGACACTGGGAAGACAATTTCCAGTAGGAGTCCAAAATTACCATTAAAAGCTAAAAATACCCCAGCTGTAGATATAGATGAACCTCTTCTGACTAGAAAAGTTTAGCCCATGATCCTGACAACAAAGGAATAATACATTTGAACAAAAAAATAATCAGCTGCTTCCAGTCTACTGCTTTCCACTCAACTCAAACGAAATTACCTCCAGAAGGAAAGAAATTACCCCCCCCAACATTAATAGCATTTGATGTTAGTGTGTACAACAGTAACTTTTTCTGTCACTTCATTTACTAAAATAATTTAGTGCTCCTTAACTTGTTTGGAAGTTCTTTTTTTGTCTCCAAGCGATGAGACTGGACAATTGTCTTAGCAATAATCAAGGCTACTTGGATACTAGCAAATAGATACAAATAACAGCTCATTCATTTAACTCATCCTTCTGATAATTTTGATGACCTTTTATTCCTTAGCAGGATGGCCAAACACTACATTCCAACTCATTTTTTTTTTTAAATTGAATCTTTATAAATGCAGTCGCCCGTGCGGTTATCCCACGCTCTGTATCATTTAAGGACCGTTCTAAAAAGGAATTATTTTACTACTATGTCTCTGGACTAATAACCATAGACATATGCTATTGTGTTCCATTATAATTGTATTTTGTAGCATCTTAATCTCTTCCTGTTCTTGTTTTTTAACCCTTAGGTTTCCCAGTTCCTGAGGTGAGCTGGTATCGGGATGGCCAGGTTCTTTCTGCTGCAACTCTGCCCGGTGTGCAGATCTCGTTTAGTGATGGCCGCGCTAAACTGGTGATCCCCACCGTGACAGAAGCCAACAGTGGAAGATACACTGTACAAGCCACCAATGGATCTGGGCAAGCAACTAGTACTGCTGAGCTACTCGTCACAGGTATGGAGCAGCTAAAGAAAGGCACATCTCCATCACAGCAGTGTCGTAAAACGAGAAATAGCACCACAGAAAATGAAGAGAATTTTGACTTGAAGTACATGGCCAGCAAAGACTTAACAAACTGAAATCTTTTTCCTGAAGTAGTCTAGATCTCAGAGTATAGTCTCACCAGTAATTTCTAGCAGCATCCTTTACACCTTAACTGTATAAAGTTAATCTTGATCTTAACAAAGTCACTACTGAAAACTTCTTGTTTAGCCCTGTATACTTCTGGCTGCATCCAAGCTGTGCGTAAAAGAAAGGATTAAGTTCTGGAGGATGGAGCCCTTAATTATATAACTGATATTTAACCGAGTAACTCAGATAAAAGGCCATACCCGAGAGACTGCACTTACTACTTATGGTTATATGATCTGTCTGTCTCTACTTCTAGAAGCATTTGCAATTCTTGGCATAATTAGAAATACAGGGAATTTAAAACACATGAAAAACACTAGGTGTGCTTGCATGCTAGCGTGTAAACTCCTAATGTTTGAGAACGTAGTATCGTGTGTCAGTCACTTGTGAAGGTAAAATAGACCTTGTGTACTTCTAGTAACGAAAATGTCTTTTTAACGCTTATTACTGTTTTTCTATTTGTTTCTTCAATATAACTGCAGCTGGAACAGCACCACCAAACTTTTCACAACGACTACAGAGCATGACTGCAAGGCAGGGAAGTCAAGTTCGACTTGACGTGAGAGTGACTGGAATCCCTACACCTGTGGTGAAGTTCTATCGGGATGGAGTAGAAATCCAAAGCTCCCCCGATTTTAAAATTTTACAAGAAGGAGACCTTTACAGCCTAATAATTGCAGAAGCATACCCTGAAGACTCCGGTACCTATTCAGTGAATGCGACAAATAATGTGGGACGTGCTACTTCAACAGCTGAATTGCTAATTCAAGGTAATAGAGTAGAGATTGAAAGCCAAGTTACGTTCAGTAGGTTAATGTATAACTTTTTTCTCAAGAGTTATTAACATGCTGTGAACAAGCAGCATCATTGGTGACATTTGCCATAGATTTATTTTTGTCTTTGAATTTAAAAGGACCTGTTCTCCAGAGTGGGTCTTTTTTAAACTGAGGATATGAGAGACAGAAGGAAGTGTGGGATGCTTTCCGTTTTTCTCATGTTGTTCTGCAAGCTCTTCAGAGTTACGTTTTTAAGCCGGCCTTGGTAGAACAGATATTACATAGAATAGGTTGCATAACCGTACACGGTCTTGTGAGCAAGCCTGGTTAAGGGTGAAAAAGGTTCTTAGATCACAGAATCACAGAGTTGCTTTAAAGGTCGTAAAGTCCAACTGTTAACCCAGAACTGCCAGGCCACCATATCTCTAGCATCACATCTATACGCCTTTAAATGCTTCCAGGGACAGGGAATCTCTGAGTGACCTGTTCCGGTGCTTTCCAACAGTTTCAGCAAATAATTTTTCCCTAATATCCAGCCTAAACCTCCCTTGGCTCAACTTGAGGCCATTTTCTCTTGTTCTATTGCTGAGTGACTTTGGAGAAGACCCTGACCCCCACCTGTATACAACCACTTTCAGATAGTTGTGAGGAGCAATAAGGTCTCCCTTCAACCTCCTTTTCTCCTGGCTAAACAACCCCAGTTTCCTCAGTCACTTCTCACAGGACCTTTGCTCTAGACCCTTCACCAGTTTCATTGCCCTTCTTTGGAAGAACCATCTGTAGTGAGGTGCTCAAAAATGAACACGGTATTCAAGACGCAGTCTCACTGGTGTCTAGTACAGGGGGTAAATCACTTCCCTAGTCCATCTGGCCACACTATTTCTGATATAAGCCAGGATGTTCTTAGCTGCCTTGGCCACCTGGGTACATGACAGCTCATAGTCAGCTGGACAGCAGCCACTACCCCCTGGTCCTTTTCTTCTGGGCTTTTTTTCATCCACGCTTCACAAGCCTGTGGTGCTTAGGTTGTTGTGACCCAGGTGCAAGATCTGGCACTTGGCCTTGTGGAAACTCATAAAATTGGCTTTGGTGCATCGGTCCAACCTGTCCAGATCTCTCTGTAGAGCCTGTCTACCTCCAACCAGATTGACACACTAACTTGGGTGTACTCACAATCCCTGATGCTCCTCAACCTACTTACCTCCTCCTGAAGCTCTGCCATTAAGCAGAGGAGTTCTTTTACCTAGGTGCACCTCCCACAGGTGAGCTCACTGCTGCCTCCCAGTATGGTGTGACAGTTTGGCACACCCTGCAGCCTGATGCCTGCGTGGCTATGTGTCTGCACTGGTGCTCCCGCTGACAGCTATGTCGGTCATGGTGGGCACAGAACTGTGGCCAACCCTATGTGGTGGGAGTGGGCTGAGCTTTAAGCACCCTGCTGCACTACGCTCCATTTGCCCACTCTGCAGACTGCTGCACCACGCTCTGGCTGACACACCATGCTGTGCCCAATTGGTTGGACAAATGGCAATTCCATGTTCTCTTTGGCCACTGTGGTTGCAGTGCTCTCTAAGGACGTCTTTTATAGGAGTGATCACCTTTACCTTTGCAATGCCCTGGACTTGTCATCCTCTCCTGGATGGCTGCCAGCTGTTAGATGGGTCTCTCCACTCTCCTAGCATTTCCTTACAAAGGGAAAAACCTCAGGAAACCCCCTGTACATCAAGATCTATCGCTCTACTGTGATCTGAGCTGGCTCCAGAGCAGCTCCTCTTAATGACTGGTCGAGATCATTGTGGTAGTGACTTTTTCTACCTACTGTAGTCTTGCCTGTAGTCAGTCACGCATCTGAACTGTGTAGTCATTTGAGATCCAGGACAGATTCTGAAGAATCTACAATAAATGTGTTTTCTGCTTTGTTTATATTTTTTTCCTAATGACATACATTATAGTAATATTATTTCCACTGTTCTCACAATTTTCTGTCTGTTAGATGATGCAGACAGATACAGATCTGTCACAACAGGTGGTTACTGAATTCTTTCTTTGTTGTTGATATTGGAATTGACCATTCATTTGTTTCTACCACTACTTATTGTATGTCGTTGCTCTTCCAAAAGGCGAGGAAGAAGCCGTTCCTGCTAAAAAGACGAAGACAATTGTTTCGACTGCTCAGATTTCACAAACAAGACAAGCCAGAATTGAAAAGGTATGTTTTCAAAAACAAAGCAGGCAAGACTAAAATGTGGATGATTGCTTCTGCAGTGTCTCAGACTTTTTTTCTTTATTTCACTGTAGAAGACTGAAGCCCACTTTGATGCCAGATCACTTACAAGTGTTGAAATGGTCATAGACGGTGCAACTACCCAACAGCTCCCACACAAAGCACCTCCACGAATGCCTCCTAGACCTACATCGAAATCACCAACCCCACCTGTAATTGCTGCAAAAGCACAAATGGCACGACAGCAATCGCCGTCACCTGTCCGACAATCACCATCACCTGTAAGACATGTCAGAGCACCAACACCCTCACCAGTAAGGTAAGCTTATCCCTTCAAGCAAGAGGGCTTTTTGGGTCACCTTCACATGCAGGAGTAATGCTGTGGAACGAGAGGATAGTATGAAACGGAAGAATTCAACGGCTTAGCACAGACTGATTTTGTTCTGACGGTGAACTCTAATCTGCTATATTTGCCACTGTTACAGCCATGCATGCCTCTCACATAAATTTCCTAACCCACGTAGAAGAAAATCCTACAGAGAATAAATCTCATTTGATTGCCCTACGTACAGCTGAAGTAGCACTCTCAGAACTCCAAGTTCTTGATGAAAAGATTAAAACTAGGGAAGTTTGCCCATGAATACTTTAGATGAACAAAGAAAAGGGCAGTGACACTGGATGGCAAACAGAATGGAAGGAGATGTTATAAAAATGTGAAGATGTATGCTGTTAATAACTGTAGAGATAGTATTGTAAAGGTAGACAAAGTAAACTTGGTTATGGAAAAATGAAGTTTATCTTTGCTGCTTAAAGCATTTTGAGAAGGAAAGCAAGCGATTTGAAGAGCAGGGCTCGTGGTCTGGAAGACCCCAGGAGGTCTGTGCTGAGGCAGGTGAAGAGGATATTGCTTTGTAAGCGTAGTTTCAGCATCCTGAAGCACCAGCATTGTAGAAGGAATGTCTCCAAGTTGATTGGTAAGAACATTGCCAGAGCTAGATATGTTGGTGAATTTGGTCCCATTGAGAATAACTTTGAGGACACTGGCTTCTGAAAACACACAAATGAGGAGTGAAGTCCACAGTGTGTGGAAAAAGGTTCTAGTCACTTGGACAATTATAGAACTGTCAGGGTATGCAGAGATGCAACAGGGAAAAAGAAAGCCAAGGCCCTCTTGAAATGAAATCTGCCAAAGGAAGTGAAAGAGGACTAGAAGGGCTTCTTCAAATATATCTGTTGAAGAAGAGGAAAAATGTAGGCCCATTGCTGAATGAGGTGGGAGCCCTGGTGACACAGAGGATACAGAGTTGGCAGAGCTACTGAACGCCTGCTTTGCTTCACTCTTTATTGCTAAGACCAGCTCTCAGGAATATCAGACCCTGGGATTAAGGGAGCAAGCCTGGAGGAAAAAGGGTTCTGGAACAGGCTTCCAGAGAGGCTGTAGAGCCTCCTTTTTAGGCTTTCAAAACCCACCCAGATGTATTCCTGTGGGACCTGCCCTAGGTGATCCTGCTTTTGGGGGTGGGGGAGTTGGACTGGATGGTCTCCTGAGTTCTTTTCTAACCTCTAACATCCTCTGTTTCTGTGACGGGAAGAAATGGATTTGTCAACAAAACGCATCGATGAAAGAATAATTCACTAGTGCCGTCTAGAGTTCACACGGAACTAGCCGTTTGCAGCCAGCCAGGTCACCTTTGCATAGGCACTGTTAGACCACAAACCTAGACATTAGTGTGGTGCTGCTGCCCCCTACTGCTGCAAGTTCTTGTTGTGACCTGGCAGGAACAAAATCATTCCTCTCAGAGAACGTCTAAGTTAGAAACCTCTTACAGCATCACATCTAAAGGAAAATGCTTTAAATCTGGCTGCTAAGGCTGGGATTGGATTTTTGGAATCAGGGTGACCATGATGTAAGGTCCTGCATCTGGGTCGAGGCAATCCTAGGCACAACTACAGGCTGGGCAGTGACTGGCTGGAGAGTAGCCCTGAGGAGAGGGACTTGGGGGTGCTTGTGGGC
>JAOXOE010000602.1:10939919-10965847 GCA_028565055.1 Phoeniculus purpureus
CCAGTGAAGTGATCCTGCTGTGGCAGGGGGATTGGACTAGATGATCTTTCGGGGTCCCTTCCAATCCCTTATGATTCGATGATTCTATGAAGTCACCCCTCAGTCTCCTCTAAGCTAAAGAAACCCAGCTCCCTCAGCCTCTTCTCATAAGGGAGGTGTTCCACTTGTTTCATCATCCTCGTTGCTCTATGCTGGACCTGAACTCCCTCCAGCAGCTCCATGTCCCTCTTGAACTGAGGGGCCCAGAACCGGACACAACACTCCAGAAGGCCAAAGGCATCCCGGGGTGGATCAGAAGAGGGGCGGTTAGCAGATTGAGAGAGTTTTTCTTCCCCCTCTACTTTGCTCTGGTGAGACCACATCTGGAATATTTGGTCCAGTTCTACGCCCCTCAGTTTAAGAAGGACACAGAACTTCTGGAGAGAATTCAGCGCAGAGCCATGAACATGATGGAGTAGAACACCTCCCTTTTGAGGAAAGGCTGAGAGAGCTGAAGTCTCTTTAGCCTGGAGAAAAGGAGACTGAGGGGTGTTTATAAATATGTGAGGGGTGGGTGTCAGGAGGATGGAGCCAGGCTCTTCTCGGTGTCATCTGAGGATAGGACAAGGGGCAATGGGTGTACGCTGGAACACAGGAGGTTCCGTATAAATATGAGCAGGAACTTGTTCACAGTGAGGGTGACAGAGCACTGGAACAGGCTCCCCAGGGAGTTTGTGGAGTCTCCTTCACTGGAGATTTTTAAAACCCACCTGGATGTGTTCCTGTGCGACTTGGTCTGGGTGATTCTTCTGTGGCGGGGGGATTGGACTAGATGATCTTTGGAGATCCCTTCCAGTCCCTAATGATTCTGTGATTTAGGAACTAGCACTGTCCAGGTGGGTGCCGGTTATTGTAAAGGGCTGAAATTTGGAGGTGTAAACAGGGGAACAAGCATAGGTCCCAATTGGAATGGGTGACACAGAGAAACGAGAAGTGGTGCAGGAATCGGGAACGTTTTTGTTGTTTTTGGGTGGCTGCCATGTGACAGTTTTAGAAAGAGGGGTTAAGCTAATCACTGCATCTCTCTACAAAGACTGGACCACAAATACAGTATGCAATAGTCCCAGACCCAGCCTGCAAGCCCTTTAGGAGAATTAAGAGAACAAATGGAAGCTAATAATGTATTTTTATATTTTAACTATATGTGCTTAAGAGAAATGCCGTTTGCCCTGCTTTCTTTTTGGAAGTCTAACTCAGCTGTTACAGAGATGAGTTACAGTAATGACAAAACCCCCCATGTTAGGCATAATGTTAAAACCAGACAAGTATCATTTACAAGCAGAGCTGAAAAGTGTTTTAAAATAGGAAGTACTGAAGATACTCTAAATGCAGAGTGAATTCAAGTTCAAGCTGAAGTTGTTTCTACAGTGGCTATACAACAAACATTAATTACCTTGACACTTACTGTTTCATTAGGTCGGTTTCTCCTGCTGGAAGAATCTCCACCTCACCTATTAGACCAGTGAAATCTCCTTCTCCAATCCGTAAACCACATGTAGTGACAACACCTGAAGTCCTTCCCCCTTGGAAGCAGGAAGGATATGTTGCTACCACAGAAGCCCAAATGAAGGAAACCAAAGTATCTACAAGTGCCACCCAAATTAAAACTGAAGAAAGATGGGAGGGGAGGTATGGGGTCCAAGAACAAGTTACCATTAGTGGTGATGCTGCTGGTGAGGTTGCTGCTGGTGCTAAAGAGGTAAGGACTGTTCTTTTGGTAGGAGCATTGCTTTCGCTCTGTGTGTGCACCTGGTGTTGGTGAGTGGGGAGGCTGTGTATAGAAATGTGCGTGCATCTGCTGTTGGGGTAGTCCTGCTGCAAGTGTGTAAGTGCTTCTCTGTAATGTTCTGTCTCTGTTCGTGTTTTGTGCTTCTTCTGAATGTGTGCAAAATATGAAAAAATGTCTTTTGATGTGACTAATGTAGGTGAGAAGGGACAGTGAAAAAACAGCAGCTGTTGCTACTGTTGTTGCTGCTGTGGATCAAGCCATGGTGAGAGAACCAGCTCCACGTGTAATAGAGCAAACTGCTAAAAGAACAGCAATGACTGCAGTCCACGTCCAGCCTGTTCTGGAGCAGGTAGAAGTAGAGCACAGACAATTCTGTGATTTATTTTTTTTTTTCCTTAATCCCTTCATCCAACATGCAAACAAGGCATGATTCACTGTGAGCAATTAACAAGGTATTACCCGGTGCGCTGCAGAAGCATGCATACTCATACAAAGCATCTGGACTGGAAAGGAATGTTCGTGGATCACTTATTCCATTGCTTTACATCATAGCAGGGCTGAACTAATTAAACTACATTTAAGTTTAAGAATTCCTTCTATGAAAGTGATCCTGTATTATCACTTGTAATCTTTTCTTTAACATTATTCTTGCACTGATGAAGTTATTTATACTTTCCCTACTAGAAATAAAATAATTCTTCCTTAGTATTCTTCCTTCACTTGCATTCTTCTCTTATCTTTCCTTCTCCTTTTCATGATCAATTTGTTACAATTAATTTTAAGGCTTTGTTTTTTTTGTTTGTTGCTATGAAAATCAGATGAGAAAGGAGGGAACGGTAATAGTTACCAGTGATAAAGCCACCAAACAAACAGTAGTATCAAGAACTAGAGAAGGCATTGTTACTTCACAAGAACAAAGACACATCTCTCGTGAAAAGGTGAATACAGATGTTAACTATAAACGTCAGAGCTGTTCAAAGATCTGTTATCATAAAGACAAAGCCTATGAACAAGACAAATGGCATGATACTGTTTTTTCATTTTATATGTTTACTTTTCTTGTTTACTTTGTTACCACCCTATCACTCTTTGATGATGACTTCTTTTTACTTCACTTCCATTATCAGTACCTAAGGATCTGACGGATAAACTTGCAAAACATTAACGTAGAAGTCATCTATTTTTTTACATATTGTGTGGTGATTTGCTAGCTAGTATTCTCAATTATTTAAAGAATTGGTGTGTAGGGAATATGTCTTCCATTCTCTGTTTTTCTGCCTATGTTTCTTACCTTGTCATTTGTCACTGGCTTTGTTTGTTGGCAACACAGTGGGTCAGTAAAAGGAAGGGAAAATTTATTCTGCTTTAATATAAATTTTGAAAATGTTGATGAGTGGTCTGAATGCAGATTATTTTAGCGTGTGTTTTATCAGACAGACATGATTTAATGAAAGACCAGCTTTTATAGATAAATGTAATTTTTGCATTCTGGCTGAAATGTGTAAGTGAGGAAGGGCAACCTACCTTTAAAGTACTGAGAAACAGAAATCCAGCCGGGCAAAACGTTCGCATGTTTGTTTGAAGACTACATCTGAACTTCCTGGCCAAGAGAAAGTTACTTAAAATTTGTTTTTAATATCCCAAACTTTATCAAACTGATTATGATGCAGGACAGTTTTCCTTTGGTTGTGTGTGTTTTTTTTTTTTTTTTTCTATTACTGCTTTCAGTAGCAAGGCAAGCTTTTGTGGGAAGTTCTATTATTTTAATGCTAAATGTATATGCTTTGTATAAAGTCTGTTTGTGTCATTATTGTCGTTTCCAGACTAGATGATTTCTGAAAGCCAGTGTTTGACATTTTCATCCCTTCTCTTTGTATCTTCTTTTCCAAAGGCATTGAAACCACTACCTTATATGTTAAAACAATATATCATTTACACTTCTTTATTTGTAAAAATGTAGGTAAGAAAAGAATCAGAGAAAACGCCAGTACCCACAGTAATAATTGCCACAGACAAAGCCAAGGAACAAGAAAGAATATCACAAGCTAGACAAGAAATATCTACGAGACACGAGGAAGTGCACATTGCTCATGAAAAGGTAAATAACTGTTACAAATATTTAACTCATGGTCCTCTAAGTTTATGAAATACCACTCTTCACCAACAGTGCTACGTAACTTTGCTCTGCTTCTTTGCAAAATGAGAACTTTATAAAGCAAGGTATTCCAAACACAGGCCTGGCACTGCAGGGTCCTGTTCCACTGACCCCCTAGTAGCTCTAGGAGGAGCTATCTACAGAGGAAGAATGCAGTGCCCTTCCTACAGATCCCTTGAACATTATGTCTTTTATCACCACAAGTACGTTTTATTATTTTTGTAATCAGTATTTAAGCTGATGCTTAATGACATTCACTTGTTGCCTGAACATACATTTCTGCAGATAAATTTTAAACATTATTTCTCATTATATGTAATTTACACGTAGACTTTGATTTAATGGAGTTAATATTTATGTGAGGACTGAACGCTTCTGCTAAACCATATTGAGAGATTTTTATTTGATGGAGTAACGAATAAAATACATCCACCTACTGATGTTTGTAAATATGAAGTCAATAATACTCAGGCAGTTTCTACAAAATCGAAGAATGAGCATATCAGACCCAACTAGGAGGTGGGGAGATAATTCTCTAGTGAACACACATACATGCAGCAGTTAATGACTGTGAATGCGCTTCTGTCAGCTAGCACATAAGATAGGCTATAACTTGGTTTGTGTAAAGAAGTGGTTAAATTTCTCAGGTGGTGTTCTTCTTATTGATGTGCATTCTGAAACTTTACCCCCCCTTTCCCAGAAAACGATGCAATTTTGACAACAGGTGTCATTAATTGCTATTATTTTTCTTTACCATGAAAACTAGAAAAGAAAGGAAGAAATGAAACCTTCTGTACCTAAGGTAGTAATTGCCACTGATAAACCTAAACCGTCAGTCATAATGTCGAAAAGTAAAGAAGGAATTGCTATCAAACAAGAGCAAATGAGCATAATCCATGGAAAGGTGAATAGCAATATTGCAACCATGTCTGGTTTTTTACCCTGTCTTCTTTATAAACCTTATGTGTCACTTGAAAAAATACTAACAATACCACCCCAGATAATTTTTTCTAAGGTTTACTCAACTTAAAAACATCTAGAACTACTTTTAAACAAACTATATTATTCTACCTCTGTCTTGATCTCCTAACTTTTCTCATTAATAGGATGCCTCTTCTGACTGACAATTTGGACTGACTCCTGAAATGCATTTTAACTTTTTTATTTAAACCATTACTCTTTAATTATATGGTTGTCAGGGTGCAACAGTACTTATCAGTACATGTATGGTACGGAGCTGTGTGCAGTGCACAATGATCTAACCTCTTCATTCTCCCTCCTTTTTCCCCATTCCAAAGCATTCTTCCATTGTCCAAGGTCTTTCAATACCATAAGTAAATAAAACTTCTATTTCTGTTATAATAAAAAGAAACCAAGAAAACTACTGTAGTTCCAAAAAAAAATTGGTAAAAGTAGAGCACTTGTCACGAGGTCCAGAACTAGAGAAGAAGTTACAGCCAAGCAAGAAAAAATTCATCTAGTTTGTGAGCAGGAGACTGTTGCAGATGTGAATTGCAAGGGTAAAAATCGTTTAATCTAAACGCCTCAGCTTTTAAGAGCTAATTATTTACAATAGAAAGCCCCCCGATCAATTTTTCATGGCATACCCATTAAGTGCGAAGTCATTAAGCGCGATGCCTGCTGAGCCAGCATGATTAAGTTTCTAGTGATAATGAGGTTTATGTCTCACCCTGTTAGGAAGTGCCACTTTTAAGACTACAGTTGGATTTCTCTGCGAAAGCTTAGTCCCTACCGATGATTTTCAAGTAACATTTACTTGCCCACATTTCTGACTCTACAATCTTTTTTCCTACAAGATGAGTCCTTGCAATTTAATGGCTGCCAGATGAAATCACCTCTCTATTACTGTTCAAATTGCATTGGGTTTTGCACCATACAAACTTTAACATCCACTCAGGCTTGTAGAGTTTATTAGTTCAGACAATCAGACACTTTTCAGATACCTCTTTTTTCTGGTAGGACTTCCATGCTAGAAAAGCTCTTCTCTTATAGGGGCAGGGTCCTACATTTTGGTCACAAAACCCACCCCGCCGTGCTACAGACTGGGGGATGTATGGCTGGAGAGCAGCCTGGCAGAGAGGGACCTGGCAGTACTGGTTGACAACTGGCTGAATATGAGCCACTCAGGTGGCACGAAAGGCTGATGGCACCCTGGCTTGTATCAGCGATAGTGTGGCCAACAGGAGTAGGGACATAATTCTCCCCCTGTACTCGGCACGGGTGAGGCCTTGCCTTGAGTACTGTGTGCCATTCTGCGCTCCTTGCTTCAAGAAGGAGATTGAGGTGCTGGACTGAGTCCTGAAGAGAGCAATGAGGCTGGTGAAGGGACTGGAGGGAAAGTCTGATGGGGAGAGTCTGAGAGAGCTGGGATTGTTTAGCTTTCAGGAAACTCAGACTAAACACTCTGAAGGGAAGTTGTAGTTGGGTTTGGGCTCTTCTCCCAGGCAACTAGTGGTAGGATGAGAGGGCATGGCTTGAAGCTGCACCAGAGGAGGTTTAGATTGGATGTTAGGAAGCACTTCCTCGTGGAAAAGGTGATTAGACATTGGAATGGACTGCCCAGGGAGGTGGTGGAGTCCCCATCCCTGGAGGCGCTTAAGAAAAGACTAGACCATGGCACTTAGTGCCATGGTCTAGGTTATTGTGGTGATGTTAGGTCATAGGCTGGACTTGATGATCTCAGAGGTCTTTCCCAGCCTCAATAATTCTGTGATTCTGTGTCAGTACAGGCAGGAGCTCTCATGTGGATGACAGCTTGTATGTAAAGTCTCTAGAACCTAAATACTACTGTAGCAATAAAATCAGATCTATGTAAAAAAATCTCATTTTGGCTTTACTTAAGTCATTGTGTTGTAAGGTGGTAATGATTTTAAAATACACATGAAATTACCTATTAGGGTTTTTCCCCATCTACAAAGTATATGTTTGAGAGGCTCTGTTGCTACGTTCAGCAATAATAAACACTTCCAATAATCATCCAATTACTACTATTGGCTGGTGTCAGGAGTTTAGAACCTGATAGCATGGAAACTGACAGTATTTATCAGTCATTAGAAAAATATTAAACTCCTGCATGTCTCAGAAAGCTCAGTTCTCCTTCTTTGGCAAAGTCAATTAAAAATAGATTAGCACTTCATTAACAGATACACCTGTGGTAAAAAAAAAATCAATGTATTCCTTAGTAAATACATTCACATCAGAAGCTAGACTCGTTCTCTAAATGTTTAGTAGCCTGTTACAGTTGTATGGAGCTAATGACCCTACTGAACTCGGAATTATGTGCACACTGATCTAGGGTGGGATGTCCCTGCCCATGACAGGGGGATTGGACTTAGATGATCTTTCGAGGTCCCTTCCCATCCCTAATGATTCTATGATTCTATGATTACCATACCTGCTGTGCTCTTAGACAAGTAGCCATAAATTATACTATAAAGTAGTAACAGTGGGCTTGTATACACACATTGATGTATGTAAGGCATATGAGCTTACCTATACTTTCTAAATATGCATAGATACAGCTTAGAAAAACTTCTGTATTTGAATCTACTTACTCTGAAGTGTGCTTACAGGTGAACACATGTGCTATTTACATTATTACTTCTGCATGTCGATGTACTCTGACTGGAACATACTTTTCTGAGAATTACATTAACGCAAAACTTTAATGTAATGATGAATATTTGTATAAATTCTGCCAATGTTACCTGTAGACTGAAGCTGGAAAAAGGGCTGAAGCTGTAGCTACAGTTGTTGCAGCGGTTGATCAGGCGCGCGTTCGATCGCCATGGGAAACAGAACAAGCAGATGAAGCTTATGCGAAGCAGAAAACTTTGGAATATGGCTATAAAGAGCGTACTGTAACAGAGCGCGTTACTGAGACCCCAGCAGAACACCACGTTGTCACTAAAGAAGTTAAAACTGTCTATGTTCCTCCTGAGAAACCTGTTTCATCTGCTGAAAAGGACGTCTATGTGCCAACAAAGGTCAGACTCAGCATGTATTGCATTCCTTTCCAATAACTGTGTCCTAGTGACATCTGTTTCAGTTTTGGAGACACCATCGCATTCTCAGCAACTTTTTTCATTGCTTTGTGTAGATACAAAGACCAGCAGAAACTGAGAAAATTATTCATGTGGAACATCCACGACCCCGCACAGCAAGTCCTCACTTCACAGTCTCCAAAATTGCTGTTCCTAAACCAGATCACACGTATGAGGTAAGATGTGAAATCTGTATCCTAAAAGAGACTAGCTTTTTGTATCCAATAATTCACCAACTCCACGGAAAGGGAGTAGGAGCTGGACAACTTTAGTGTCCTTTCCAACCTAAACCATTCTATGATTCTAAGAAGAGCATAGTAATTCATAATGACCAGTAGGTCACCCATTGAGTTTGGTTTTTGCTCCCACTCTAGTAAGATGCTTTCCCCAACTTAAGAGATTCTTGACCATTTAAAGATCAAATTTTAAATGAAAACAAAAGAACATATTTCAATGATAGACACGTGAAAATAATACAAGGGGATGTCTCTGGTGTTCCACTACTGCAATTAAACCTAGAATTGATTTTGTTATGTGTAGCTTTTGTACCGTCACCAAATAATAAGGAAACAACTGGTGCATTTGCAGTCTGCTCTAGAAATGTACTGTCTCCTTTTGGAAAAAGAGAACAATGGAACTGTATCTCTTCTGTTCGCTAGGTTTCGATTGCTGGATCTGCCATTGCCACTCTGGAAAAAGAGTTGTCAGCTACTTCTGCTGTGCAAAAGATCACTAAGCCTGTAAAACCACCTCAGCTAAAGCCACATGAAGTCAGGACGAAAGCAGAGCCAGCTGTCCCTCCACAGTTTCCTTTTGGAGAGGCTGCTGAAACCTATAAAAGTCACTATGATGTTGAGACTAAGAAAGAGACAGGTGTCCACATTAAAGGTGAAACAGTGCAGGAAAAACACTTGGCGCTGAGGAAAGAAGGTGAAGCAAAGGTACGTTATTAACAAAAACTTCCAGTACTTTGACTTTAGCCTTAAAAACATAGCATAGCCTCACTAGTTTAGGGTTTCCTTCTCACCGTGTTCCAGTTTTCCAGCATTCTGCTGACTTTTATCAAGTTGTTTTGAACAAAACCTTCTAAACACCTAATGTTTACCTAAGATGAGCAAAGAGTTCTCGCTACTTATGTTCTTTTTTTTAAAGTCTAAATCCTTGGGTGATTTGTTTTCAAAAACAGCAAAGCCTTTGATTTGTTAGGTGTTGATTAACTGTGTTTTAAACAACCTAGGTGACAGAAACTGCCAGAGTTCCTGTGCCTGCTGAAATCCCTGCTACTCCACCCACCTTAGTCTCAGTAAGTAATTTCTTCATAGGTTAAGTGAACTGCACTAGGCTGTCATCCCGTTTGCATTTTGATTTTTATCTTTGAAAAGCTGCCCATGAAAATTTGCTTTTCTTTAATCCTTTATACTCTGTATTCAATAACTCTGTATATCTCAGCCACACAATTTCTCTCTGACACAAACTGTCCTGAATCTCAGTGGGCAGTGATTCTTCACAATTCTGGCACGTTATATCTCTCCCCTTTGGTGAAACAATTTCTCACCGTGATCTGTATAAACACCAACTTGCCTTTTCATGTTCTTATTAATAACAGTAGTGTTCAGGGATCCCAAATCAAATACTTGCATTTGGAAAATACCTCTTTTTTTCTCCTGGACACATTGCTGAGCAGAACAGTAGTGTTTCGAAGTAGACATTAAATTTTTTGTTCAAACAGATTGTAGTTATCTACGTGTCTGTTCAGCACTGAAAGTATGCACTGACTGATATTCTTCTTTGTTATAGGGCCTCAAAAATAAGACTGTGACTGAAGGCGAGTCTGTCACTTTGGAGTGCCATATCTCTGGTCATCCTCAGCCTACTGTGGCTTGGTATAGGGAAGACTACAAGATTGAGAGCTCCATGGACTTCCAGATCACTTTCAAAGCAGGACTTGCTCGCCTCGTGATTCGAGAAGCCTTTGCCGAAGACAGTGGAAGATTTACCTGCACTGCTACCAACAAAGCTGGGAGTGTCAGCACATCTTGCTACTTACACGTGACAGGTAGATTATTGAATCAATCTTTTGTGTTGGAAAAGACCTTTAAGATCTCTGAGTGCAACCTTTAACTCGGCACAGCCAAATCCACCACTACGCTATGTCTCTAAGTGACGCATCAGGTCACCTTTCAAAGACCTCCAGAGATGGTGACTCAACTACTTCCACAAGTAGTCTGTTCCAATACCTGACAACCATTTTGGTGAAGGAGATTTTGCTAAACTCCCCTTGGTGCAACCTGAGGATATTTGCTATTGCCACTTTACAAGCAATGTATTCTTTTTCTAATGTTACAGACATTTTGTCATCTCCCAGGTGGAGTGTCCATCTTGAATTGTATGCCAGGGCTGTAAAAGGCTTGTAATCATATGAAGAAAAGGCCAATTACAGGCTGAATGAGACTCACATCCTTACTGGAAGTATTTGGTCCTCTGAGCTAACCAACTGCTTAACCCCCCGATCTCTTTGTCAACTCAACTCACTCTTTAGACACTATTTTAAAATCCACTCTATCGTATTTGCTTTGCAGTTTCAGAAGAAATTGAGACTCGAGAAACCATTTCTGAGAAAGCTGTTACGGAAGAGAAACGGTAAAGTTACTTTCCTGAACAGACTGCGCCTAACGTGGTCATTAGTTTCTTGATCTCTGTTTATGAGAGCTTGAGACATCACCACACTTACCGGCATTGAAATCTTATTTCAGCTATGTGGAGACAAAAGACGTCGTGATGGAAGACGTCTCCATTGCAGCAGAGGAAATATCCGGAGAGCCCAAACCTCCTTTCTTCATAAGAAAACCCGTAGTCCATAAATTGATTGAAGGTGGGAGCATTATTTTTGAATGCCAAGTAGGGGGTAACCCAAAGCCACACGTCTGCTGGAAAAAGGGCGGAGTTCCTCTAACGACTGGCTACAGGTACTTTGAATGCAATGCACAAAACATATTTCAATGTAGTTTCAAAGAATATTTAATGGACGGTACCAGAATTTTTATTCCCGTCCTGATGATGAACCAGGTAGCACGACTGACTTCTGAGAAACTGTGTTTTTGAAATGGAGCTGTCAAGGGATCATGTGTTAGTGTAAATCTTAAAGTATAAATATTCAAGAGGCCATGACACGAGAAATATTGTGTAACTTCAAAAAGAATTCAGGAAGAAGTATTGAAGGGTTTTTTATTCTGTCTCTGCAATGTGTGACTCATATGACTATGCAAATGTTGACTATAGAAAGCAACACATTTTCCAGCAGAAGATGCCTAGCATTCCTGAAGTATGTCGTGCTGTAATGACCCAAAATGATGTGCACACAGCACATGCCATTTTAGTGTAGCTGGTAAGTGGCCCTCTGATATTTCAGTACTGTTGTTTGCATCCCACTTGTTTTAGTGACAACAGTGGACCTGTAGCCTAGTTTCCGGGTCATTACTTTTCCCTCACAGTTGTACAGATTCACTGAGTGAGAGCTGCCTGCAAAAGTTTACAATTTGTTTTGGTCTTGTGCAAGCCAGGAGTGATCCTGATTGCCTATACAACTACAAACAAACTCACCCAAGTCTGTTTGTCAGAATTATAGAGAGCTTGTACTTTTATGTTTCCTGTAGATACAAAGTGAGTTACAAACGAGAAACTGGGGAATGCAAACTTGAAATTTCTATGACTTTTGCCGACGATGCCGGAGAATACACTATTGTTGTTCGTAATCAACATGGAGAAGCTTCTGCAACGGTCTCCTTACTAGAAGAAGGTAAACTGCAGAGTAAAGAAAGGAGTAATTTATTCATAGAATCATAGGATGGTTTAGGTTGGAAGGGACATCAGAGATCATCTGTTTCCAACTCCCTTGCCATGGGCAGGGACACCTCTCACCAGACCAGGTTTCCCAGAGCCCCATCCAACCTGAACTTGAACACTCCCAAGGAGGGAGCATTCACAACTTCTCTGAGCAGTCTGTTCCACCTCACCACCCTCGTAGTGAGGAATTTCTTCCTAAGATCTAAGAGCTTTCTAAGACCCAAGATTTCTTAAAAAATGTAAGTGGGAAAAAATATTTTAAATGTGAATATTTAAATTGTGCTGCAAATAATTTGCAGCTGAATTGGGTCAGTTCAAAGAAGAACAACAGGAGTTGTGGTATGTCTGTTTCTGACAACAAGTTCTTGAAAGACTGATATTATTTGTTAGAAAGCGTAGCTATAGAAACCTCCTTCTGTTGACATCCGTAACAGTCTATGTAAGACATTCATAGAGTAAGGTGGGGCAAGGAAGTTAGTGAAGTAAAGGATTATTAGGCATAGAATTTAACTTAGGTGTTTTGTTTATTTTTACAATTGTCCATGTAAAAATGCGTGAAAGTTTGGAGGAGACAGAGCCGTGGTAGAGAAATTGTAAAATAGTCTCTGCAGGGGCTTTTACTTGTTTCTAAGGCTCATCTGAGGGTACTGAATTTTATTACTGCTTGTATTTTATCAGCTAAAGAGAAGAGAACTCTGGTTGAATCACCAAAAAAGTAACACAAGTTTGTACTTTTTTTCCAGTGAAAACCAAAAAATTGACCAAAATTTTTGTGTCCTTAATTCTTAGCTGATTATGATGCCTACATAAAATCGCAACAAGAAATGATGTACCAAACTCAAATGACTACATATGTGCAAGAACCTAAAGTGGCTGAGGTAGCCCCCGCTATTTCATACGGTGACTATGAAAAAGAATATGAAAAAGAACAAGCCCTAATTAGGAAGAAAATGGCCAAAGATACAGTCATGGTCAGAACTTTTATAGAAGATGAGGTATGCCTACCAGTTCACACTCATTTTGTGTACTGATGTTTTATCAGAACAAACCACTTCTTTGCAAATTCATTATCTGGCATACAGAACTAATGGTTTTGCTTCTCTGGATAGGAATTCCATATTTCTTCTTTTGAAGAAAGACTTATCAAGGAAATTGAACTCAGAATTATTAAGACCACCTTCGATGAACTTCTTGAAGAAGATGGAGAAGCGATGATGGTCGATATTTCAGAATCTGAAGCTATAGAAGCTGGGTTTGATATAAGGTTAAAGAATTACAGAGCCTTTGAAGGGACAGGAGTTACTTTCTATTGCAAGACATCTGGATACCCATTGCCAAAGGTACTCCAGACTCACATGACTTTAGTTTAGTGTTGTGGATGAACACACTTAACATGGTTTGGTTTGAAAGACATTAAAAAATTGTTGCTGGTATAAGGTAGATCAAAATAGTTGGATTTAGCAGCACTTAATGATTAACCAATTTAAGGACTAGCAAGTGATGTACCAGAGTAATCAAGTGACTTGTTTACAGATTCAAAGATGACAAGATTCACATTTAACGTGCTAGAAGGTATCTTAAATCGACATATGTGTATATATACAAACATAAAACATACAGACACACATACAGACAAGCAGAAATACTTGGATACAGAGCCCACTCTCAAATGCACAAAATAAAACACCCAAATAGGGAGAGAGATGGGAGAACAAGGTTAGCATGTAGGCAAAACTTCCCTTGAGTTTAGAGTTGATACACTGGCATTACTCAATAGGCAACTGTTGACTCTTAAGTAGGTGCTTCTAGCCTAGACCTTGTGTTGACCTTGGCAGCAGCAGATCCTTGAGAGGCATCTCAGCTCAGGGCAGATGCTGAGTGCAAGTCACTGAATCCAGAAGAGCTCAAAAGTGTCTCAGTTTTTTGACCGTTACTTATAGAGTTTGAGACAATTGACTTTTTTTCAGGTATTTTTCCATGCTGGTCTAACGTGAGTGATGCAATTTTTGGTTTATGTATATTTAGATCTTGCTAGATTTTAGGGCTCTGGTATTTTTTCCATTACTTGCAAATGCTCTGAACTTGCTGGATTTTGGTGTTCTAGCATCTTTTCTTTGGGCCACAAGCAAGTACAAGTGTATAGTAGAAAGCTGCAAGACATTAAGGATGGGGTGCACCTAGAGCCAGATGCACCTCAACCTTCTGGTCCACTGTAGGAGACAATTGTCATTATTCTCCCCAGAGGGTATGGCAGGCAGGAGCCAAGTATGTTAAGGGGGAGCCCTGATGCTCTGGTACACTACATTTCACAGTCTACACTTGACTTTTCCAGTGCATTCTTGTGTGACCCTGAGAGAGGAGTCACACCATGTGCTTATTGGCCCATGGCTAAGGGAATCATACAGCTACACCTATTTAAAAAACTTTTTGGTGTTCCACTTGAAATCTCACTCAACATCTCATTGTCAGATAGTCTACATTCTTCATAGAAAGCAGCAAATCTCAAACCAAATCCAGTTTTGGGGTTTTTTTTTAATATCAAGTTGAATTTTCCTTTAGTCCCTTACTAGAAGTATTAGGTTGGTTAGCCAGTTCCAAGATGGGTTACATTTTCCAGTTAAGTTGGTCTTGCTTCTGAGTATCTCCAAGCTAGCCCACGCAAGTAGGGGACACAATAGCAAGTCTCTTTGCTCTTCATCAAAATGGGCTTTATATGTTTCCAGCTCCAAAACATGTATGACTTTACTCTTACTTATTTCAAGCAAAGACAGTAATGTTAACGCATATACATGGGTTGTGATGACACATTAAGTGAAAAATATGAGGCTGTCGTGTGTTTAGTAAATTCTATGCATCCAGTCATTTCTGGATCTTGGTCTTAAGGAGAGTTGACCTATTATTCCGCTGTTTCTTTCCATGCAGATTGTATGGTACAAAGACGGTAAACGGATAAGGCATGGAGAGCACTACCACATTGAAGTTCTGCAAGATGGCAGTGCCAGTCTACGTTTGCCTGTTGTTTTACCTGAAGATGAAGGAATTTATACTGTCTTTGCCACTAATATGAAAGGAAATGCCATTTGCTCAGCAAAACTCTATGTTGAGCCTGTTGCACCCACAGCAACGCCAGGTTATATGCCAGGACCAGAAGTTATGAGAAGATACAGGTATGTACACAGTAATATATAAATGTCATGATACTTCAGTGTGCTGTAACAGTCAAAAAAGCCATCACACAGCCACCAAATACCTTCGGATATTGGAGTTTGCATACCTATAGAGAAGGTTTGTTTGCATGGCTTATATTGATTTAGAGGCTCTTTTCTTCATTTGCATTCTTAATGAGCAATGCAGATCCCTGAGTACCATATATCCAGCCACAGTATCAGATTTACAAACTCAGGAGCCATATTTATTTCTTAAAGTACATATGTTTTTGGGAAAAAATACAGTCCTGTGCCTGGAATTAGTACTGTGTGCAACTCATATTTCGTGCCTTGGAAACAGCTGCATTTCTACAATGTGAGGCACCATGTTCTTCTCTGCATGCATGCACACACATGTACAAACATACACAGTATTGCATCCATATCTTTAGAGCATACAAGAGCAAAAATTCTCCCTGGCTGTGGTCTATCCTAATACTATTCAGCTATGCAGATTGCTATCAAAATCCTAAAGAAAACTGAGTACAAATGAAATGAATTTTGTCTCAGTTACCTGCATAGATGAATGGATTGTGCTCTTTAAAAGAAACTATGCTAAAGGCGGAAGTTAAAATCTGTTTAACATGCTAGCCCACTGCTGTATGACACTGTCACATACATCTGCCTTATCTTTTCCTTCCAGGTCTATTTCTCCACGCTCTCCAAGCCGGTCTCCTGCCCGCAGTTCTCCTTCTCGTTCTCCTGGACGCAGATTAGAAGACACCGATGAAGGACAACTAGAGAGACTGTATAAGCCAGTCTTTGTGCTGAAACCAACATCATTTAAATGTTCACAGGGACAAACAGCAAGATTTGACTTGAAAGTTGTTGGCAGACCTATGCCAGAGACATTCTGGTTCCATAACGGTACATCATCCTTATTTTCATCACAAAATCATGATCTTTAAAAACCACTTCTATTCATTTTACATCTTGTTGAGGCACTGTTTTGACTGTAACTTTTTAAAAAATGTGTTATCTGCAGGTCAACAAGTGGTTAATGACTACACCCATAAAATAGTGATTAAAGAAGATGGCACCCAGTCACTGATCATTGTTCCTGCTATGCCTGATGACTCCGGAGAATGGGCTGTAATTGCTCAGAATAGGGCAGGCAAAGCTTCAGTCTCAATGACACTGACCGTAGAAGGTATCTACTATGCATACTATTTTTATGAGGTTAAATAGTTATGGCTATGTCATTTCCCCTCCTAACTTACACCCCTTGCTCTTTCAGCTAAGGAAGACTTAGTCAGACCACATTTTGTGGAAAGGCTGAAGAATGTTAGTGTAAAAGAAGGCTCTAGACTGGAGATGGCAGTGAAAGCTACTGGTAACCCAAATCCTGATATTGTATGGCTGAAGAACAGTGACATCATTGTACCTCATAAATACCCCAAAATAAAGTAAGCATTTTAATGTTATGTAAATAGAGGAGAAGTTATAATCACCATCCTGGAAAGGACCTACAGTGTGCTGAATATACTTGCTCCTATATAAAGGAGTTACTGAGGGCTTATCCCAGTAGCTTCTGAAGCTGCTAACATCTTTTTCATTGCATCAAGGCTAAGAGACATATCTTTTATGACTCACTTGACTTTTTCCAGCTTGTATATTTTCTATTCTACAAAGCCGGTGCTTTTACAGCAGAGGTTTAGGGAACCTCCATCTGTCCTTCATTTTGAAGTCCTTTGTAGGCAAAACTGTCGTTGAATTCAATATTGTTTTTTATGTCCTTACCTGTTTGGTTCCTAGGCATTGCACTAATAAACATGTCAGTTCCTCCAGAGATTTGCCTTTGGCATCACTGAGCTAGTTCTAGAGAAGGGCAAAAATCATTGATGAAGTGCAAAACATCTTTTAAATATATTGTTTTAATATTTCAGGATTGAGGGAACCAAAGGGGCAGCTGCCCTTAAAATTGAATCTACGGCCCGGCAAGACGCTGCATGGTATACTGCTACTGCTATCAATAAAGCTGGGAGGGACACTACTCGGTGCAAAGTAAATGTGGAAGTTGAACATGTAGAACCTGAACCAGAAAGGAGATTAATCATTCCAAAAGGAACTTACAAAGCCAAGGAGATCGCAGCACCGGAGTTAGAGCCTCTCCATTTGCGTTACGGTCAAGAGCAATGGGAGGAAGGAGATCTCTACGACAAAGAGAAGCAACAGAAACCATTTTTTAAGAAGAAGCTCACATCTTTAAGGCTCAAACAATTTGGACCAGCACATTTTGAATGCAGGCTTACACCAATTGGTGACCCAACCATGGTGGTGGAGTGGTTGCATGATGGGAAACCCTTGGAAGCAGCTAACAGACTCCGCATGATCAATGAGTTTGGGTACTGTAGCCTGGACTATGGAGTAGCCTATTCCAGAGATAGTGGAGTGATAACTTGTAGGGCAACTAATAAATATGGTACAGACCATACATCTGCTACTCTGATCGTGAAGGATGAGAAAAGCCTTGTGGAAGAATCCCAGTTGCCAGAAGGCAGAAGGGGACTGCAGCGAATTGAAGAGTTAGAAAGAATGGCCCATGAGGGTGCTCTTCCTGCAGTTGCAGTGGACCAAAAGGAAAAGCAAAAACCAGAACTTGTTTTGGTTCCTGAACCTGCAAGAGTCCTCGAAGGCGAAACAGCACGATTCCGCTGCCGTGTGACCGGTTATCCTTTGCCTAAGGTCAACTGGTACCTCAATGGACAGCTCATCCGTAAAAGCAAAAGGTTTAGACTCCGTTATGATGGAATCTACTACCTGGATATCGTGGATTGCAAGTCATATGACACAGGAGAAGTGAAAATCACTGCAGAGAATCCAGAGGGATTTATTGAACATAAGGTGAGACTTGAAATTCAGCAGAGGGAAGATTTCAGATCTATCCTTCGTCGTGCTCCTGAACCCAAACATGAGCCTGTACTACCAGAGGCTGGAAAGCTTCAATTTGAGGTACAGAAGGTAGACAAACCTGTAGAGGCAACAACCAAAGAAGTAGTGAAGCTGAAAAGGGCTGAAAGAATCACTCATGAGAAGCTTTCAGAAGAATCTGAAGAGCTGCGTAGTAAGTTCAAGCGTAGGACAGAAGAGGGCTATTATGAAGCCATTACTGCTGTGGAACTTAAGTCTCGCAAAAAAGATGAATCTTATGAAGAGATGCTAAAAAAGACGAAAGACGAACTTCTTCACTGGACCAAAGAGGTCCCAGAGGAGGAGAAGAAAGCACTTCCTCCTGAAGGCAAAATCACCATTCCAACATTCAAACCAGAGAAGGTTGAGCTTAGTCCAAGCATGGAGGCTCCCAAGATACTTGAAAGAATTCAAAGCCAGACTGTAGCCCAGGGGACAGATGCGCACTTTCGTGTGAGAGTGGTGGGAAAACCAGACCCTGAATGCCAGTGGTTCAAAAATGGTGTGCAGATTGAAAGGACTGATCGTGTGTATTGGTACTGGCCTGAGGATAATGTTTGTGAATTAGTTATCAGAGATGTGACTTCTGATGATTCTGCCAGCATCATGGTGAAAGCAGTCAATATAGCTGGTGAAACGTCTAGCCATGCTTTCCTGTTAGTACAAGGTAATTTAAATTCTTTTACTTTTATCCTACTGCTTGTCACATGTATGTGTTGTCTGTGTGTTCAGAGCGTTGTTGATTCATTGCATGTCGTTTTCTCAGCCAAGCAGTTAATCAGCTTCACCCAGAAGTTACAAGATATTGTTGCTAAAGAGAAAGACTCCATGGCAACATTCGAGTGTGAGACATCAGAACCCTTTGTCAAAGTGAAATGGTTTAAGGATGGAATTGAGATTCATTCTGGAGACAAATACAGAATGCACTCAGACAGGAAGGCTCATTTTCTTTCTGTGTTAACCATTGACATGTCTGATGATGATGACTACAGCTGTGCACTGGCAGAAGACGAATCCATAAAAACTACAGCAAAGCTTACTGTTGAAGGTAAGAAGAACACAGCTCAGTACCATGCAGTCCTGTTAGAGTGCAGCCAGCATCAGAAAGAAATAAAATAATTAAAAATAAAATATAAAACTCAAAAGAAATCTTCAAGCTGCTTTCTTATTCTCAGAATCCAGTATGCAAATTTGGGGATACACTTATGCAGAATGGTTGCACTATGTTCATACTGATTTCCTTAGGCTCCTTTAATAGGAAAGTTTTCATCTGGTTATTGAATTAATTAACATCACTGTCTTTGCCTGTAGGTGCTGTGATTGAGTTTATTAAAGAACTTGAGGATGTTGAAGTACCAGAATCCTTCTCAGGTGAACTTGAATGTGAGGTCTCCCCAGAAGATGTGGAGGGGAAATGGTATCATGGTGATATTGAACTCTCTTCAAATCATAAATACGTGATTACATCCCGCCGTGGTCGCCAGATCCTCAGTATTAAAGATGTTAATAAAGACGATCAAGGGGAATATTCCTTTGTTGTTGCTGGAAAAAGGACTCGCTGCAAACTAAAGATGAAACGTAAGCTTTTATCATACTTGTACTGACTTATGTATGTTTTACATATTTTCTATGTTTTGGCATGCATTATAGCTGTATTGCTGCCTTCATGGATAATATGCTCCATATCTGTTACGTGGATTAATTAACTTAATTTCTTTCATTCCACAGCTCGTCCCATGACTATTCTTCAAGGACTTACTGATCAGAAAGTCTGTGAGGGAGATATTGTACAACTTGAAGTTAAAGTCTCCTTGGAAAATGTTGAAGGTGTGTGGATGAAAGATGATCAACAGATTCAATCAAGTGATCGTATTCACATTGTGGTGGATAAACAGTCACACATGCTGCTGATTGAAGATGCAACAAAGGAAGATAGCGGGTCTTACTCTTTCAGTGTTCCTGACCTTGAACTGTCAACCACAGGGCAAATCACAGTGTACAGTAAGTTACTAGATGATTTTTGATTCTTTAGGGTTACTTCTTAAAGGCATGTTTTTTTTCAATATGAATATTTCTGTAACTTTACAGGTGTGGAAATAATGGTCCCTCTAAAAGATGTTCATGTAGTTGAAGGAACAAAAGCTATCCTTGAATGCAAAGTTTCAGCACCTGATGTGACTTCCTCCAAATGGTATCTAAATGACCATCAGATAAAGCCTGATGAGCGTATACAAGCTGTATGCAAAGGCACTAAACAGAGGCTAGTGATTACCAGAACCCACGCATCGGACGAAGGGCGTTACAGTCTAATGGTTGGCAAAGTTGAAACAAGTTGCAATGTCACAGTTGAAAGTAGGTTTCCTTTCAGACACACAGTTCTTTGTGAAGTTGCTTATTTAAATATAAAACTGTGGAAATAATTAATATATTTCTAATGTGTTCTTTTTTGCAGAAATTCGGATTATAAGAGGTCTTCGCGACATCACTTGCACTGAAACACAGAACGTGTCCTTTGAGGTCGAGCTCTCCCATTCAGGGATTGATGTAATTTGGCATTTCAAAGGCCAAGAGATAAAGGCTGGTCCTAAATACAAAATTGAAGCACATGGCAATATATATAAACTGACAGTGGTGAAGATGATGAAAGATGATGAAGGAGAATATGTATTTTATGCTGGAGAGAAGAAAACATCTGGAAAGCTTATAGTAGCAGGTTTGTAGGGTTGAATCCAAGATTTTTCACTGAGGTTTAAAACAGTGCTCAGAGTACTGTATTTCATAATTGTGCTGCTTTGGTACTGTTCCGTTTTCCCCCCCTCTCTCTCTCTTTTTTTTTTCCTATGTTTGGCTTTCTCTTTACCTTATCGTTGGTGGTGGGTACAATTTGAATTCAACAAAGCTTTTAGTTCAGTGCTAAGATGTTCTGCTATGTCAGAGCCATGCTCTGAAATGCTGTACTATGCTTTGTAATAAATGAAATAATTAATGTAATTAGAATGTAATAGAGAGGGCTTTTCGTCTTGCTTGTTCAGTATACCTGTGCTGATGGTAAAAATAATAAAGGAGGATGACTAGGGTAGAATTAAGCAGCACCTTTTTGTGATGCTTAGGTCACCTTCTATTCTTGATTTTTCACAAAACTCAGAATGTCTGTGGGCACGCTGCACGTCGGGGCAAAGAATTCCACCATTTACTCTTCACATGATTGCATTTCCTTGTTGGGCAAAGCTGGGGAAGAAACCCCACAAACATGTGCTTTTGATTGTCAACAGGTGGTGCCATTTCAAAGCCTCTCACTGACCTGAGCGTGGCTGAGTCCCAGCCAGCTGTTTTTGAATGTGAGGTGGCAAATCCCGAGTCAGAAGGCCGGTGGCTACAAAATGGCAGACCATTACCTGCGACAGATCAGTACCGTGCTGAATCTGACGGTGTAAAGAGAAGGCTCTGTATCCCTGTCGCGAAACTGGATGATATGGGTGAATACAGCTATGAAATAGCAAGCTCAAAGACATCTGCCAAGCTGAAGGTTGAAGGTCAGTACTTTTTATAACTACCTGAAGTCTTTGAAACTCAGTCCATCATCACTTACTCTTACTTAGTCTTGGACTATGCACTAAGGTACACACATATTTCCTTCATTTTTTGAAAATAACTTTTATATTATGACGCATTTTCTGAAGTATTAAACTTCCTGTATTTTGGACCTCTGTGTTTGGAATGTAGCATGGCATCCTAATCTATCCAAGGTACTGGCTAGCAGGTACAAATTCACTCTGCTCGTTGTGTAGTAAACATACAACATTTTTAGAAATACCTTGGATGCTGCAAGTAAACATTACTTTTTTTTCCCCCAGGCACATAACTTTGGTGGAAGTTGTATAAAACAGTGTTTACATAATAGAGTTTGTGAGCACTGTGTCTCAGTTTTGTTAAAATTATTACATTTACTATAAATTTTCATTTTTTTCTGTTTTGAGAAAGTTGTGGTTTTTGTTTTTGTTTCCTAGCTGTTAAGATAAAGAAGACACTGAAGAACCTGACTGTGACAGAAACACAGGAGGCAGTTTTCAGTGTAGAACTGAGCCACCCTGATGTGAAAGGAGCTCTGTGGATTAAAAATGGTGTTGAGCTTGAATCAAATGACAAATACGAAATTTCAGTGAAAGGAACTGTTCACACACTGAAAATCAAAAACTGTGTTATCACCGATGAATCTGTTTATAGCTTTAAGCTTGGAAAGATAGGAGCTAATGCCAGGCTTCATGTGGAAAGTAAGTCAATATAGTCTGAATATTCGCTTTAATGTGTGATTTGAAGTTCAAATCAAACACGGTGCTGAATCTTGCTAACTTTTTTCCTCAAGCTGTCAAGATTATCAAAAAGCCAAAGGATGTGACTGCTTTGGAAAACGCTGTTGTCTCCTTTGAACTGAGTGTATCCCATGATACTGTACCAGTCCGATGGTTCTACAAAAATATTGAGCTTAAACAAAGTGATAAATACAAGATGATCTCTCAAAGGAAAGTTCACAAGCTTATGCTGCATAACATATCTCCTTCTGATGCTGGGGAATACACAGCTCTTGTTGGGCAAATTGAATGTAAAGCTAAACTGTTTGTGGAAAGTGAGTATTCTCAGTCTGCAAAAATGTTATTATCTTAACGGCTATACCAACGCAGAGCACCTTAACCTGACACCTCGTACCCTGCTACCCCTGCTTTTTTTGCAGCTTTCCATATATTCTGACTTTAAAAAAAATTGTTCTTTTTCCCCCCGACTCTTAGCCATACACATCACAAAGACAATGAAAAATATTGAGATTCCTGAGACAAAAACAGCCTCATTTGAATGTGAAGTTTCTCATTTCAACGTGCCTGCTGTCTGGTTAAAAAATGGTGTCGAGATTGAAATGAGTGAAAAGTTCAAAATAGTGGTCCAGGGGAAACTCCATCAGCTCAATATCATGAACACAAGCAGTGAAGATTCTGCAGAATACACATTTGTCTGTGGAAACGATAGAGTCAGCGCAACTCTGACTGTAAAACGTATGTAAAAATGAAATTAATCAGACTATTTTACAGTTACTGATAATGCAGTTTGTGGTAATACACGTATTTGGGTCAAATCAGACAGAACCATCATGGTTGGTGAAGTGTTTTCAAGTAACCCTAAACAGCCTCTTTTACATTGCTTAAAGAGAAGTTGTGAACTTGGAAGTCAGATCCTGGGTTCTTGTGTTTAAATCAATGAGCCTAAATGCCAAGTTTAGGTAGGAGGTAGAATTTAGATTCTTATGAAATTCAGAAGTTTTTTCTCATAATTTGTAGTATTGATTCTGGACTTGGAGCCTTCCTTTTAGTATTACTAAAAATTAGAATCTATCTTAAAGAATGTTAAGCATCTCTGATCCAGTTTATCTTGTTTAAAATAAAGCAAACAGAACATCCTCAAAACAAAACCCTCTATGTCCGTTTCTTTTCTTTTAGCCATCCTAATTACATCCATGCTAAAAGACATCAATGCTGAAGAAAAAGATACCATAACTTTTGAAGTTACTGTTAACTATGAAGGTATCTCATATAAATGGCTAAAGAATGGAGTAGAAATAAAATCAACCGATAAATGCCAGATACGAACAAAGAAGCTGTCACACTCCCTCTCCATAAGAAATGTGCATTTTGGTGATGCTGCAGAATACACTTTTGTTGCTGGGAAAGCAGCTTCATCAGCCACTTTATATGTGGAAGGTATTTGTTCTCTTGATTTATACATCTAGTGAGTTCTAGAGGCTTCCATAGCATTATGGCACTCACGGTAATTTTCTTCTTCCCTAGCTCGACACATTGAATTTAGGAAGCATATTAAAGACATCAAGGTTGTGGAGAAGAAGAGGGCTATTTTTGAATGTGAAATTTCAGAACCTGATATTCAGGTCCAGTGGATGAAGGATGGACAAGAACTCCAGATTGGTGAAAGGTAAATGGTTGCTTCTGCACCATGTTGACTTCTGCTGTGTATTTTCCCCCAGAAAGTAACTTTTTTTTTTTTCATTTTCTGATGTCCTTAGGATGAAAATTCAGAGAGAGAAATACGTCCATCGTCTCATCATTCCTTCCACAAAAATGTCTGATGCCGGTCAGTACACGGTAGTAGCAGGAGGAAACACATCCAGTGCCAATTTGATTGTAGAGGGTCGTGACATTCGTATCAGGAGCGTCCATAAAGATATTCAGGTATAGCCTATACATAAGAATTAATATTTCATAACTTTGTCACTCAAAGAGTGACACAAAAGAGCAGCAACACTGTCTAACCAGCAAGAGTCCAAAATATGTAATCACATGTTTAGGACCACCCTCTGGGCAGAAACTGGAATGTGGGATCACCTGTAAAAAATAAAATCTATTTTAAGTATTTATTCTACTTGTTCCAAGGTAATTGAGAGACAAAGAGCTGAAATTGAATTTGAAGTCAATGAAGATGATGTTGAGCCACAGTGGTACAAGGATGGCATTGAGATCAACTTCCAGTATGAGGAAAGATACAGTTACGTGGTGGAAAGGAGAGTTCATCGAATGACCATCTTTGAAACAACTTACTCTGATGCTGGAGAATACACTTTTGTTGCGGGCCGGAATAGGAGTTCCATTGTTCTCTATGTGAATGGTATGTGTCCCCACAAACAAACAACGCTGCTTTCACTGTTAGCCTTTATTTCCCTCGATTTCTATGCAGCTATTAAAAGTCATAGGATCATTTAGATTGGAAAATACCTTCAAGATCATTGAGTCTATCCATTAACCCAACTGTACCAAGCCCACCACTAAACCATGTCTCTAAGCTCCACATCTACACAATTTTTAAAGACAGTACAGGGATGACAGTACAACCTCCTCTCTGAGCAGCCTGTTCCAGTGCCTGATGACCCTTTCAATAACAAAGTCCTAGTGTTTAACCCAAACTTCTCCCTGTGCAACCTGAGAGAAGAGTCAAACACCCATCTCTCTACAACCTCCTTTCTGGTAGTTGTAGGCAGAGACAAGGTCTCACATCAGTCTCCTTTTTTGCAGACTAAACAATCCCAGTTCCCTCAGTCACTCATTGTAAGGCTTCTGCAATTCTAACTCTGAAAGTTAAGAAAACCCCAACAAATACAACCTTACACATGGAACACTACCAAATTCATCATACACGTGGATGTTTCCTGCTTTACAGAAATAGCCGGTTAGCTGATGAAAATGCCTATTTATAGCTGTATTTATGTAGACCAGGAAACTCTCAAGTCCAAGTAATCTAAGTAGTTTCTATAGACAATTATGTTTTGCCAGATGGGAACAAACTAAGAATTCCTGGCCACGTTTTTCCAGAAAGCAGGCTGTCACAGCTAATTATGTGAGGACACTTGCTGCCAGATCATTCTCCTCGTATCAAAGGAAAGGGCAAATTTTCGTGGGTGTGCGAAATTGGAAGATTGAAATAAATGAATAAACCCCTTGCTAATATTTTGAAGCCTTGATATATCTTTACAATGATATTTCTCTCTCTTCTTTCTCCATTCCCCTTCCTTCCTCCAATTTGCAGCTCCAGAGCCACCCCAGATTATTCAGGAGCTAGAGCCAACCACTGTTGAGTCTGGCAAACCTGCCCGCTTCTGTGCTATGGTATCAGGCAAACCCCAGCCAAAGATTTCCTGGTACAAAGATGAGCAACAGCTTTCTCCAGGTTTCAAGTGCAAATTTCTTCATGATGGACAAGAATATACTCTACTGTTGATTGAGACTTTCCCTGAAGATGCAGCAGTGTACACCTGTGAAGCTAAAAATGACTATGGGGTTGCTACAACTTCAGCATCGCTTTCAGTGGAAAGTGAGTTTTCCTTGTTCTTAACAATGGTTCTAAAATGAGACTGTCGACATGTGTGTGATCTTCATAATCTTTAACAATGGCTTCTTTTCCTTGTCCTTTAGTCCCAAAAGTTGTTT
>JAOXOE010000602.1:10965947-11022318 GCA_028565055.1 Phoeniculus purpureus
AATCATAGAATCATTAGGGATTGGAAGGGACCTCCAAAGATCATCTAGTCCAATCCCCCTGCCACAGCAGGATCACCGAGACCAAGTTGCACAGGAACACACCCATGCAGGTTTTAAATGCCTCCAGTGAAGGAGACTCCACAACCCTCCTGAGCAGTCCCTTCCAGTGCTCTGTCACCCTCACTGGAAGAAGTTCCTTCTGATATTTATATGGAACCTCCTCTGTTCCAGCTTACACCCATTGCCCCTCGTCCTATCACTAGATGGCATTGTTCCTAAATATTTTGTAATAATCCCAAGCATTTGACTCTGCAGAGAGTAAATTTCTATTGCATTTTTTCCCCATGAAAGGAAAAGGTGTTTCCTCGTTGTATTTTTTATGTGTAGATTTTCCTTAAATAATTTTGCTTGTTGTAGTTATATGGAATGTACAATTAAATACATTTCAATATAAATAATAGAAGTAAATGTTATGTACCTTAATATAAATAGATATGCTTTAATAGACAAAATAATAATAAAAATTTAATACAGTTAAAAGTAATCTTTCCAAATTCACTTAAAAACAAATAAAACTTCCTCTCTTCATTTTGGTAGATGGCCTCAAGTATGACTAGTAATAAAATAGTCACATGGTAAACTGTGGAATAAGATCAAATTCCAATCCTAAAGGATTTACATGTAGTTCAATATAAATAAATCCTCAAATTAAAAAAAAAAAATAATCCTGAGTTATGACTGTGTGCAAATCCACATAAAATTAATATATGTACAGACATATGCAAATACATAGAGTTTGCATTTCTATAACTTGAAATCAAACTGCACTTGATTTTTAAACCTTTACACCCAAACTGGTGCTGCATTAGAAATTGTGCTAAAACTCAGACAATGTATGTTAGAGTGATTACCCTCTGTGAGAAACATGTTAGTGTAACCCTTTAGTAAGAATTATATTTATTTGAATGTGGAAGCTACATGTACAGCAAGGAGAATAAGGACCGTTTAATCCAGGTCTGCTTTCATAGTCATTTAGGTTGGCAAACGCCTTTGAGATCATTGAGTGCCTAACACTGCCAAATCCACTGCAAGACTGTGTTGCTAAACGCCACATCTGTACATCTTTTGAATACCTCCAGGGATGGTGGCTCAACTACTTCCCTAAGCAACCTGTTCCAATGTTTTCCAACCCTTAACTAAATAAATTTTTCCTACCAAATATTTGTTTTATTGAATACTGTGGATTTGCACAACTCTCACTTGTATTGGCTGACCTAATATAAGTACTTTCGTATGATTGCAAATGCAGTTGTTTAACCATACACACTGTGCAGCTGGCTACTGAAAACAGTCTCTGTCTTTTGATGACAGCAGTAGTGTACTAGTTGCATGAAAACATTTCATTTGTCATGTAACACATTGCCAGTCA
This sequence comes from Phoeniculus purpureus, assembly GCA_028565055.1. Taxonomy (NCBI): domain Eukaryota; kingdom Metazoa; phylum Chordata; class Aves; order Bucerotiformes; family Phoeniculidae; genus Phoeniculus; species Phoeniculus purpureus. Next base: position 10,967,377 of record JAOXOE010000602.1, read on the forward strand.
GACCGGCAAATAATCCTCTTCCTTCCAAGTCTACAAGAACCTGTGCAAGTCAAGTAACACAACATTTTGGATAGGAGTCTTGCAAAGGTACGACAAGATCTTTCTTGAGAAATTTGGAAAGTAAATCTTACAATATTTGCAACAAAAGGTACTGTCCTTAGTAAAAGAAGATCTTTTTTTTTAATCTCCTTAACCTGTTCAGATCCACCTAATTAATTTATACCCTGTTAAATTAGGCAATTGTAGCAGAATTCCTTTTTAAAAACGAAACTTTATCTGATTTTGGTAGTAGCAAAATATTTAAAAATTTATACATTAAGAGAGGAAGTCAAAAATAGTTTTACAGCAGCACTATAATAATTTTTCCCATATAAAAAATAAATTCCCATATAAAAAATAAAAATTTCCAACGAAGAACTCAAAATTTAAAGCAACAAGTAGGCCACTTTCACTGATCGCTGAGTAATACAAGGCACATTTAATATTAAAACAATATTTGAGATTAAGTTTTCTGAGAGATACAAATAAAAAAAGCAGTGTTTATGTATTAGTTTAATAATTTACACTTTATTTCATCTTTCTGTTTCACGAGCAGATCTGAAAGTCTCTTGGTACAGCAAAGAGAGAGAGATCAAGCCATCACGTTTCTTTAGAATGACTCAGTTTGAAGACACTTACCAGCTGGAGATTGCTGAAGCTTATCCAGAAGACGAAGGAGTCTACACCTTTGTGGCTAGTAATTCTGTAGGCCAAGTGACAAGCACTGCTACGTTGAAGCTAGAAGGTATAGTGTGTGATTAAAGATGTCTTCTTTCGGTCGTACTCCAACGCTTATCCTAATATGCAGTGATGACTATGTGTGAGTCGTTGTCTGTCATGTTGTCTTCTAACTTGATTAATCGCTATTATTTACACTGTTTACAGCATACATTTACGCCTCCAAAGCTATAGGTCATGCGCAGGAAAACCTATTTCACAGTTCCTCAATGTTCCATGCACGTCACCTTTTCAGTCCCTCCAGTATTGCAATCCATCATGCACCAAAGATGGAAAAAAGATGGGAATCGTGATTCTAAAGCAAATGCTTTCCTTACACACACTTTGAATTGACTCTGAGGAGACTCCACTGGATTCTAAAAGCTAGAGTTTTTCTATAAAATAAATTACTTTGAAAATGTCAGAAAACTTGCTGCATAGAAATACTTACCAAGCACTTGGGCAGCTGGAAAGATATGGTTTACATTCACGTGAATTGATGAAACATTGATGTTATTTTAGAGAAGAGCTACTGTCTGGAGGATTTGATATTTAAGTTCTATATTGTCCTATGTAATTTAACCATAAATATTTTTCTTTTCTTTCTGAAACAGATTTTATAAATGATGGATTAGAATAATTCATGCTGTTAAGTTAGAAGAAATATCTTGAATGAGAGAAAAAAAGTTATTGTAGCATAGGGTAAGAAATTAAAAGTTGGCATGCTTCTTTTCAGGATTTAAAAAGGTTGAAGAAGTTACATCAGAGTCCCATTGGCATGTCTCGTCATCTGTTTCACTTAAAGAAGAGCCTATTGGCCAAACGCCCACCTTTATCCAGCCCATTTCAAGCTGCATTGTATGCAGCGGGGAATCAGTTAGATTCCAGGCCAAAGTTTCTGGCATGCCCAAACCAAACATCCAGTGGTTTCATAATCAGCAACTCATGTTGCCAACAAAAGATGTAGTTTTCTACTTTGATGAGTCTACAGGCACAGCTATACTGATAATAGTAGATGCTTTCCTAGAGCATGCTGGCCAATACTCTTGCAAGGCAAGAAATAGTGCTGGAGAGACAACTTGTACAGCTACACTTACAGTGACTACAGAAGGTAAAGCCCCATTTTTACTTCAAAGGGATTCAGCTTGTTGTATATCACATTTCTGCTGTTACTAACGTTCTTCTTTCCTTGTTTCACACATTTTCTTTCCCACCTAATCTTAGTGCCTACCCTCTGTAACTCAGCCACTCTCATCTCTTCTATTTTAGCTGTAACTTTTGGAAATTTGCAAACTTGTACCTTGATATAGGTCAAGTAATAGAACAATTTTGCTGAAGGTATTCAGATTTTTAAAACGAGTGATTTAGTGATCTATAGAGCATTCATTGAATGAGGTACTTTGCACTGTAGGGGGAAAAAATAATTATATACCTCCTAAAAAAGTTCCATAAGTTTCCAGTGCTAAAATGGAGAACTTCATTAAAAGAAGAGAGAAGCATCAGTCGTGTATGGACTGCATGACTAGCTTAGGCATCACTCATCATTCATATATTTGAATGGATAATCTTTGTGTCAAGAAAGTAGTGCATCTGGCATGCTGAGTTTTCTGATAAAGATCATTCATTTTCATCCTCCATGCTGTTTGATTTTGTTCAGCGAGTGGTCCAGTAAAGTTCTTTAGATACTAATGTTGTTATTTTTGTTACTTGATTACACAGTGCAAGCCCTAGATAGGCAAAGTTCTGGGAAAGGTGTAAAAGAGTCTGTCCGGTCACAGGCTATATCAGGACTTCATATTGCTCCTTTCACAAAGAAGAACATTAAAACTTATCAAAAAGAATTTAAATCAATGCAACAACCATCACAGGAAATGGGTGTAAGGGTTAATGAAAGCTTTTCAGAAAGTTTGACCATGAAGGCTACATCAGTTGAAGAAATGGAAGCCATGCACACAACAGTCCTTTCCCAAACAGCTCAAAGCACCAGGATCTCTATGACCACTTCTCAGGAAATTAAAGATGTCCCTCCGAAGATTCTCTTGCATCTCAAAGACCTAACTCTGAAATGTGGCGACATTGCTCAGTTCGTATGTACCTTAGAAAATGAGTTCTCTGAGTTTCTATGGGCCCACGAAGGTGAAAGGGTAGAAGTGTCTGAAAGATTGAAGATATCGCAAAATGGAAATGTCCTACTGCTCACAATCCTAGATGTCCAGCTGAAGGATCAAGGACTGTACAGTTGCACTGTTTATAATGATGTCGGAGGGACAACAACCGCTGCAATACTAACAGTCAAAGGTGGTTATCTGACTTTTAACATTATAACTTACCCTTAGCAGCTTCATTATCACTGTCCATAACTTATTTGTATTTCCTTTCTTAACAGTATTTAATAGAGAAGGCTCCAGTACTAATGCTTTGGGGCTTTTCCTCCACATTTACAGCTCTGTTCATAACTGACTTAACTAACAACTAATTCATGCAGTACCAGGATGTTGGTATCGCAGCTTCATGCCTCTTCCTAGCAAGTCACTGATGTCTGAGGCTTTCCATTCCTTGTGTGCCTCATGATACGCAGTGAGATACAATTCAAAACAGACTGGTTGGAATGTTTAGGTTTTGAGAGTTCCTGAAGCTGGACATTATGGAAGATAAGAATGTCAAACAAGCACCATTGAACTAGATACATGAACATTTCAAACTCTATGGGTCCAACATCTTTTCAACAAATACAAAGTTCTGATTCCAAGATTGGCAATACAGGTCAATGTACTTGAAAGGATTGATGGGTTCAAGTCTTGTATTACTGCACTGATTAATTGCCTTCTAACATCCACTTTCCCTATGATGTTAAGTATTTCTTTTTGCTCAAACTCCTTCTACTTCTTCCTGGCATCAGTGTGCTAAAACGTCAGTAGTGTAACTATTAGTGAAGACCCAAAAATGTATTATTGGCACATTGAACAGGTATTTCTGCTGAGCTCAAAGGAGTCATGAGCAGAAAACTGAGATGAGTAACGTGGAAGCCATTGACCCCGTTCATTTGGCCTCACATGCTGAAGGTTTCTTCACTCCAAGCACTGCAAAGTGATTTACATAATCTTCTGCTGCTGTTTTCTAAATTGAGGTTATAAATTAAAAGCCAAAATGTGCTTGGTTTAGGTATTACAGACCATGTTTTGGACCCGTGAAAGTCTTGTAAGCTTAAATGATGCATAGAATTAGCCCAGCAGGAAGCCCTTACATGTGTGTGGTCACTCACGTTCAATAGCATCGTAGCACTAATATGCTGGTAGTTCTTTTAATACTAATTGTTGGGGTTTGTCCCCCTAATTGTAAAGTTATTTTTGTATTCCTGCAAAGCATCTGACATAACTGTTTTCCTAACTTTATTCTTACCTAGCGGAAGAAGCACAAGCCCAAGCAGTAAAAAATACTACCCTTGAGTCAGATTCTAAAAGCTTTAAAGCAGCCAAAGATTGTCAGTTTAAAGCACCTGAAGTTAAGCAAGAATCTTCCAAGAACACAAAGCACTTGTTTATATCTACATCCCAAAGACCATATGAAACTGAGAAGCAAACAGACAGAGTCTGCTGTCCTGATGTTGTGCCATATGAAGACATCACAGAAACTGATGCCAAAGCACCAGAGTTTCTTGACACTCTGCTTTCAGAAACCACAGTAAAAGAAGGAGATGATGTGTTACTCTTTTGTGTAATAAAAGGTGTGCCTACACCTCGTGTGGTCTGGCTACACAATCAGCTGATAGTTGAGGAATCTACATCGTGTTCCTTAAAGCAGAATGGGCCACTCTGCAGTTTAAGATTGGTGAAGGTTGGTCAGAACCACAAGGGTATATACAAATGCAGAATAGTTAATCCTTCAGGAGAAGCTGAGTGCAGCACCCATCTGAGAGTGACAGGTTGGCAACTGCATGTTCCTTCCAAGTACCAATTCCTCATGCATAGCATCATTGCATTTCAGTTCATTCATTCTCTGGGAAATGATAAAGAAGAAGCACCTCATTAGTCTGTGGATTGATGAATGATTTTTTCAGGGATTTAAGGCATGATCAAGGCATGTTATATTCGAAACTGTCTCCTACCCTGCAAAAAAAGGAAGCAAACTTTATAGCCAAGTACACATTGCAAACATGCTTGAAAGCATTTGATTCTTTTCAAAATTCATCAAGTGTTTGAATAGCCTGGCATGCATTTGTGTGTATGTATATGTGTATTTCTGTGTGTTTGCAAGACGGACGGGATGCTTTTACTACATAAAGCCTTGACTGGCACGTTCAGCAAGTGTAGCTCAAAAAGCGTTGTCTTTTTTTTTCTAGCTCCTGAGAAAATTGTCCATGAGAAGGTAGAAGAGACTGAAATGGAAATGAAAGGTACAGTCACCAGCGACGTTACACTCAATAGTTAGTACCAGTAATTAGTGACATTGTGGAAAGCTTTTATTTGCTTACATGTAGTGTCTGATGGGGAGAGGAAGGCACACTTCAGAGCATATTGGAACACGTTGCATGTTTGTTTTGATATGCGAAGGTTTCCTGCATTATAAGGTTGTTCAAGTTTTAAAAGATGTTTAAAACTTCAGATTTGTAATTTTTGCAGCAGTATTCTTAACTTCTACTTCATGCTTTGCAGCTGTTCACCGAGCTTTTATTTGTTCAATTTCCTTTTGAATGCATGGAACAGTTTACCTCAGAAGGAAGTTACAAAAATTTTACTCATACTGTTTTCAAACGAGTTAGCAGCCTAACATTAAGCGGTTCAATGGACACTATTGGATGGATGAATTATACTGGAAAGCGTTTGTGGGTTAGGAATTGTGAGAGCTACACATTCCCATTGATTCCTTGCACTTTTTTTTACATACATTAATTCATCATTATACATATCTTACCCTGGCTTGCAGATAGCATATACGGCTCATGTTGCTTGCTTTTTTTTCCCTGTGCATAACACTGTGAAGTTAGTGGCTGTATTAGTTCGAATAAACGCCTTCTCATTTCACGTTAGCTACTTATTACTTTTAGAAATATATTTTGAAATACTTTTTTCTCAATTGTTTGAACGTCTAACCTACAAACGAAGGGTCAGAAAGGGCGTTTATTCTACTCTCTGCAAGTCAGGTAAGATTTTCTTCTTTGCCACCCAAAGACACACAGCTTTTCCAGGCAGCACAAACATGCACGCAGAAGAACATGTTATTTTGAAATTCATTTTTGCTTGTTCAAGAAGAAATTTCCGCAGTCTGAAGAAAGAACAGACAACGAACGATTTTCGTGTCAATCTTTAAAACAGAGCAAGGCATTGCGTTTATTCGAACAAATATGGTGAGTGAATCACTTTTTTTTCCTGGGTGTGTGATGAAATCTGTTGCATGCCCATTTTTTAATTTCAATATATTGTTATTTCATTTCTTTTCGTCAGGCAGCAGATGGACTGTGGTATACTGTAACCCAGTCTCCTTCTCTTGCAGAGCAGCACAGGAAGGTGAACGTTGAGGGACCTGGGACAGCGGCGGTGTTGGCATGCCCCCAGAATTTTAAACCCACCTTCACACAAGGCCTCAAGTGTAGGTCGGTCTTGGAGGGGGACCCTGCACTCTTCCAGTGCAAGCTGGTGGCATGCCCCCCGCCCCACATGGCCTGGTTTCACAACAACCGGCCGGTCCACCAGGACTGCCGCAAGGTGATCTGCACTGAGAGTGAGGAGGACACGCACCGTGCCAGCCTGGAGGTGCGGGATGTGCAGGAGCATGATGCTGGAAGCTACAGGGTGTTTGCCATTAACAGTGAGGGCTCAGCTGAGTCCACTGCCTCGCTGCTGGTGACACGCAGAGGGGAGCGTCAGGGCTCAGGTTATGCAGGGAAAGCGGAGTGGATGAAGGCGAGCTGGGAGTGCCTGCTGCAGCAGCGGCAGGAGGACCGGCTGCGGGTGGTACTTCGCTGCAGGGGCTCACCCTTCGACAAGGGGCAGGAGGACGAAAAGTTGCTTGGGGATCTCTCCTCAGCCCGGGGCATGGTACGAACCATCCATTTTCAGAGGCTACCACTGGTAGGGCCTCACCGTCCAGGACTGACATGTGTTAGGGAGAACAGTGGCACAGTGGTGAATGCTGAAGAGCTTCTGGATGAGGAGATCCGTTGGAAGCTCCAGCGGCTGCGGGAGGCAAAGAGGGCAGCTCTGAAAAAGAAGCAGGAGTCCCTCATGTCCATGCACCAAGGTGGCCCTCCTAGGAAGACCAGGCCACCTGAGACTTCTGCTACAATGGATGGCTCAGAGCCTCTTACAGCGCAGGTACTGAAGGAGTACTGGAGGCCCAAGGCTGCAATGGAGAGATGGCACATGCCAGGTGGGCTCCTGGAAGACTGCCCACCCCTCTTTGTCCAGAACATCAAGCCTCAGGAGGCTTTTGAGGGGCAGAGATGCACGTTCTCATGCCTCTTCCATGGCCGCCCACAGCCTGCAGTCACTTGGTACAACAATGATAAACCCGTAGGGCGCATCCGAGGCACGGCTGTTCACACCACAGAGTGCTTCTCTGCACTGACCTTCCCATCCCTGCTCCCACAGCATAGTGGCACCATCACCTGTGTGATCTTCAACCCACTGGGCACAGTCAGCACCTCAGCTGCACTCCATGTGAGGCAGCAGATGCCAGCCTTTAAGGCTACAAAGGAGAAGGAAGATGAAAGGAAGAAAGAAGAGGAGGAAAAGGTGAAGAAGAAAGAAGAGGAGAAAGAGAAAAAGGAGGAGGAGGAGGAGAAGGTAAAAGAAGCAGAAGAGGAAGGAGAAGCCAACCTGACCTTTGCAGCAGAGCAGGGACTGCCAAGTGCAGTTCCAGACTCAGACTTGCTGTCGTTACCTGTAGAAATCAAAATCACCGCCCCTACTCCAACACCAGAACAAGACACAGAGATGAGGGAGACAGTACAGCCCTCTCCAGACCAGGCTGTCTCCACCATAAAGCACAAGTTCAAGTTCTCATTTGATGTGGGAAATGAACCACCCCAAATTATGTCAGAAGTCCCAGCACATATTCATTGCCATGAAGGAGAGACGGTGCTGTTGGAGTGTGCTGTGTCAGGGCAGCCCTCACCAGCTGTCATCTGGTCCCTGAATGGCCAGAGCCTCTCTGCCAGTGACAGGCTGAGGTTTGAGGAAAGCACAAATGGCATATACCGTTTGCACATCCAAGGGGTCTCTGTTGCAGATGCTGGGCTATATCGTTGCATGGCCACAAATGTGGCTGGAACAGTGCAAACTGCCTCTGAGCTGACAGTGCAGCCCAGTGCACTCAGGTCACATAGCAAGGATGGAAGCACTGAGGAACTGCCTGCCATGGACCATGTTCTGGACCTCCAAGGCATCAGCACACTTGGGAAGGATGAAGGGGAACAGATCACAAGCTCCAATGAAGAGGAATCTGACCTACCCTGGTCCTTGAGGCTGTCTCCATCAACTTGTGAGCAGCTGGAAGAAGTGTGTGAGAAAACCTCTCACTTCAGGGATAGTGAGGTGGAGGAAGCAATGGTGTTGGATATCACACAAGATAATGCAAGGCAAGAAGCAGGTTACACAGAAGAAAGTGGGACTGATACTGATGGCATTTCTGAGATGAGGCAGCACAAGGCAAAAGTCTCTGAGGAGCAGAGCTTTGTAATTGATGTCACTGAGCTGCATCCCAGTATGTCCAGGGAAGAGCATGAACAGGTGACCAAGGATTCAGATCACCTGTCACAGACACTGGAGGCTGACGGCGTCAAGGAGATACCACATACGAATACTCTGTCTTGGGATATCTTGGAGTCACCATTTATGGAAGTGGAAGGGCAAACACACAGCTCTGAGCAGTTTGCTCTGTCAAGGAATTGTGAGGATTCAGAGTTTTTCATTCCTGTATCACCTGTGGTGCAAGAGGGGAGTGATATTTATGTGGATGACAGTGATGCCCCTGACAGGGAGGTGATGTCTGCTGATGTACCTCTTGTAGAAGGACCAAGTGAGCCCAATGTGCAGGACAACACTGCAAGGACAGCCTTAAGGGAGCAGTTTGGCTTTTATGACTTCTGCACGGAAGAGCAGCAGAAGGAACAGGCTGAGGAGCAAGAGAGATCAGATAATGCTGAACAGAACATTGAGGTTGATGATCACTGTAAAGAAGAAACTATCAATGCTGGGGACGTGACACATTGGGAAACGCACAATGATAGACAAATGCTGCAAGAAATGGAGCCTGATGCAGACAAGTGTTCCTTGGATCTAATTCTCACGTCTACTGCCATAGAAAATTCAGGTCAGGATTTTACAGAGAAAGTAGAGGTTCCTCTAGAAGAAGTGCATTTCAAAGAGCAGCTGGTGCCATCTGAGACTGATGAGACCAATGTCACATTTGATCTGAAGAAGTTTATGGAACCTTTTTCAGCTGCAGAGACTCTGGACACAGAACAGGCACAAAGACCCACAGCTCTGGAGAGTGCAGAGGTAGGAGTAACTGGGCTCACATCCCCTGTGCTTGTGGAAGATGTGCCTGTGAGTACAGATCTGCATCAGAGCTGCAGAATGCAGCAAGAGGAAGTTGAGGCCCAGGAAGAGGAACAGTCTGGAGAAATGATAAAGATGATAAAGACTGATTTGCAAGTTCCTGGTGAGGACTCTGACAGCATCACAATATCTGCTGAAGAAGAATATTCTGTTGAAGAAATTAATAACTCAGAGGTGAGTGTAGGGAAAGAGGATTCACTTGAGGAAAAAATTCCTAATTTTATGGTGGAGTCCACAGCAGATTTCCAAAGAGGAGTACAGGAAACACATGTGTGGGAGAGTGAGGACCAACAGGAAGCCCCAGACAGCTTCATCATTGACTTGAAAAAAGCTGCATGTGGAAAGAAACCTCAGACTGGGCATCAGGCTGAGCAGGAAAGAGGTTCTGGGATAGAAAAGTCATTTGAGATAGGAATGAACAGCTCCAACCATCCAATAGAAAGCTCAGGCCCCTCTGAGGAGAGGCTTGGGGACAACCAGCAGGAACCAAACACAAACAAGCGTTTCTCTTTTGGGCAACTTTTATTTGGGTTAGTAACACATGATCCAGTGGCACAGAAGGAGCAAAGGAAGGAGTCTTGGGGCATAAGGAGGACTCCCACTGAGGAAGCCTCTGAGAATAGCCTGCATGCAGAAGAAATATGGGAGGATGTTTCTGCAGGTCCAGAGCTCAGTGTTGTTCAAGGCTCGGAGTTGGAGCCTGACTTGTCCCTGGCTAAGTATCTAAGGTCAACAGGGGTGCAGGAAACTCCACATCTCAAAGGGACAACTCACAAGGAGCAGCGAGAGACCATCCCATCACTGGAAGTGGAAGAGGTTACCTTCAGCACAGTTTATGACTATTACAACAACCAGCAGGAACTTGCACGGCCCGTCTCTCCTGAGTCAGAAATGTCAATTGAGCTAGTGAGTGGGAGTGGAGAGGAGTCAACTGGTTCAGACCACTTCTACACACCTCCCTCCTCAGTGGAGATCTTTGAAACTGCTTCATCAGCATCCTACCACACACCACTCAGCACACCTGAGCGCTACTCCACACCATCCGAGGGCTCAGGATACTACACACCCTCTGAGAGCCCAGGATACAGCACACCGCCTGAGCACTTCTTCACGCCATCTGACGGCTCAGTGTACAGCACACCACCACCTGAGTGCTATGCCACACCTTCTGAGGGCTCACCGTCAGAGCACTACTTCACACCCTTCGAGGGACCCTGCTCTGCATCAGGGGACAGCACGCCACCACAGCGCTATCGAACACCCACTGGGGAGTATATGGATGCCCTGACCACCCTTCCCCTCTGTGAAAGAAGTCAGCAGCCTCCAGACCAGCCACAGACGGAGGTATTTAGGACCCCCTGTGAAGCTCTGGAGCCATCGGGCAGGGAGATGCCACCTGCATTCCTCAAGGCATTGAGCAGGAAAAGGCTGTATGAAGGCATGACTCTGAGCTTTGTGGCTGAGGTCGTGGGTGTGCCCAAGCCAGGGGTGAAGTGGTATCATAATAAATCTCTCTTAGAACCAAATGAGAGAGTGAAGACAGACAACAATGGTGACAAATATGTGTTGAAGATCACTGACATACAGAAAGGTGATGGAGGACAGTATCTGTGCCATGCAGTAAACATTGTCGGGGAAGCCAAAAGTATCGCTCAGGTGGAAGTTTTGTCTGAAGATGGGCGGTCAGTGGCTCTGCCACCCCCCGTCACCCAACAGCACGTTATACACTTTGACCTGGAGCAAAATACATCTTCAAGGTCACCTTCACCACAGGAAATCCTCCTGGAAATGGAGCTGGATGAAAATGAGGTGAAGGAGTTTGAGAGGCAGGTCAAAATCATAACCAGTCCTGAGTTTAGCCCAGATAAGAAGAGCATGGTGGTTTCTCTAGATGTCCTTCCACTTGCCTTGTTGGAGCAAGCTGCAGGCTTGGTTGCACAGGAGAATGAGGATGTAAAAATTGATTTTGAGGTAACTGAAATGCCTCCGCGCTTTGCCGTGCCTGTTGCAGATGTTGAGGTGACAGAAGGTTTGGAGGCAGTGTTTGAGTGTGTGGTAACTGGTACTCCTGTCCCAGTAGTGCAGTGGTTCAGGGGTGATACCTGTGTGACACCTGCCACACAGAAGTATGCTGTGAGTCAGAAGGAGGGACTTCACCGTCTGAAGGTCCAAAATGTAAGCCCTTCTGATGGTGGCTGGTATCAATGTCGAGCAATCAACAGGCTGGGAGAAGCAACGTGCAAAGGCTCCCTCATAGTCATAGCTCAGCAGGGAGAAAGTGCTAAGGCAAAGAGTGGGACAGCCGTGGGCAATGAACCGCTCTGGACTCAGAAATGTGACTTACTTTTGAGTGAGACTGTGAGCCCAGGAGACCAGTCTGAAATAGAGCTGGAGTTAGAGTTTGAGCCACACATGGACAACTCAGAGAAAGCAATCCAACTACTTGCAGTGACTGAACAAGAGCAAGAAGTGGAAGGGGAGAAGTGTGTCAATGTTAGTTTTGATCTGTTTGCAGAGCCTTCTGAAGTAGAACAGGTGGAGTTTAGGGCAGAGGACTCTGAGACCTGCAGTTTTGAGTTCCAGGTCATGGAAAGCCCTCCCAAATTTCTGAAGCTCCTTTCAGACTACAGTACATTTGTAGGTGCTTCAGCACGTTTCCAATGTCTTGTGACTGGTTCTCCCCACCCAAGTGTCTGCTGGTACAAGGATGGGGTGTTGTTGGAAGGGGACAGGTACTATGCACAGGAAGAGTCAGGGGGGTCTCATAGCCTCACTATTGAAAAGTTGGTGCAGAGTGACAGTGGGCAGTACACATGCGTAGCTACTAACAGAGCAGGCACTGCAGACACTTGTGCTGTGTTAACAGTATACTGAATGTCTTCAGGGTCTCTCCTGAAACACGTTTTTATGCTGGTAAAAATGCAGCAGTCACTTTAGGGGCATTGATTTTTTCATCTCTTTAGAGATGAAAGCTGTTATATGTGGGCATATTTCTGTCTCACTTAAACTTGCCTTCGCTGGAGAATTCGAGTAAGATTTAATCTGTGCATAATCTGCACTTTCTGCACCAAGGTGTGTTTCAAGCTCCTTCCAAGCTCCTTACTCATTCTTGTAAAGTTATTTTAATTGACGCTCATTTTATAAGACTGATTTGGTATAGTGTAAATATTCCTGAGTTCCTGTGAGATCATTATTGGTTTATGTAAGCTAGAAATGATGCGAAAATGTGGAAGCTGCTTTTTGTTCTTGTAACCTACAGGTGTGGATTACTGACCTATGCTTGTTGTTTAGCTTTAGTACAGTTCTATGAGAGAACTCCTTAAACTGGTGTTTCCCCTTGTCACAATGTTGTACCAGAACGTGTGAGTCTCGTTGATCTAAATCCTGCACTTACGGTTTCTATCACTGCAAAATTCTTACGTCCATGGGCCTCATTCTACTGACTCATGGAATTAAATGACTTTATTTTAAGTCAATGGAATTACGCTGTTGCTAGTAAAAGCAACACAACGGGGAGAAAATGAAAGTTTTGCATCAGTAGAGACTAGGCAGGATTTTTTCTCTATTACCAAGTAATAAACATGAAAATCTACTTTATCATTAGAAATGAAGGGTTAATGAGGAGCATAACAATTCAACAACGTAACTGTAAAGTCATTTAAGTCATTTTGGTTGTCCCTGTATTCCAGTGTTATTCTTAAAAAGTGTATAGGAGACTTTTTCTGCAGTATTCTTGTTTCACATTAAACCTAAAAATCTCTACTTATCCCTTTTTTTTCTTAATTTGTAACAGTTAAGTGTGCTATGTCTTCAGACAACCAGAAATATGTAAAATGCATTAAATTTTTACCTGTATGAAGGATGAAGGTTACTAATCAGTGTTTATCAGAAGTTAACTCTCTACTGCGTGTGCCAGGTTTCCAGTTACATCTATCATGAGTTGGTGCCTGGAATTCCACAACTCTAAGAAAAAATTATTTTTGATTACCTCTTCATGAGGGTCTTCCAGTTATTTGGAACGGGCTGCCCAGGGGGGTTGTGGAGTCTCCTTCACTGGAGATGTTTAAGACCTGCCTGGATGTGCTCCTGTGTGACTTGGTCTAGGGCATCCTGCTGTGGCAGGGCGATTGAACTAGATGATCTTTCGAGGTCCCTTCCAATCCCTAATGATTCTATGGTTTGCAAATTGCTCTCAGTTTTCTTGCATGCTTTAAGAAGCATGGAGATTTAAAGCGTAAAATGACTGCTCCTATAGTGCGTTCAGTTACCTACATGCGTGTTCTTATTTTTCTGAGTTTTGTTCTCTCACACCAAAGCCAACATGCCTCAAAAACCGAATAATATTTTAAGACTATCACATTACTTACCTGGGATAGTAATTTTTGATTGAAAGTTTCATTTTGTCCAGCTGTGTTGCGTAGTATGAACTTTAAGCTAGCAGTGGCAAGTACGTGGGGTAGCTGACTGGAGTGGCTAAGCTGATACCAGTGTGTCCCTTCAGTTTTTTTCCCAATCGTGACTCCATGATGAATATTTATGATTTAACTTGTTAAGAAGCAGAGATAATTGTGATTTCTCATAGGTAATAGTGGTAGGAAAGTGAAGCATGAGTGTCTGACCCAACATTGTGCTGGGAAAGTATTGCTTCATGATGCGTCCTTAATCCATTCCTTGTGTGGTTGTATAGCCCTATCAGATCCATTAGACAGCAGAGGTCCCTAGGGAAATTGACCTGAATTATCTGATAATACTTGTCAGCCATGACATAGGGGGTCTTTTAGGTCCAAAGCCAAAGACATCAGAGACACTTTGTTTAGGTCCTGAGCAATTTTGATGATGTGTGTTTAATTTGCGCATAAATGAACTGAATTTTTCGGTAGAAACAGGACTGCAAATTGTTTTCGAAGCTGTTAGCCAAACAGGTCCAAGTTTGTGTTCACGTCTGAAACATAAGGCCAAGGATCTTTATCTCTTCTTGTGTAGTACTGTTTGTGGTCTATGTACATTTTAAAGTCTTGTTTTCAAGCTTCATACTTTATCCAGTAGCACTATCATGTTCTTAAAGAGAGACTTTGTCTCACCTAAGCTACAATGACATCAATCTGGAGCAATCCTACTTTTCAATAAACTTACTTGGGGCAACTACTATAGTTTGGAGGCTTGATTGACCATCTCTCTTCAAAAATTTGTATTTTAATAGGAACGACAAAACTCACAATCTCATTGTCAGGCTTAATGTTGTCTTACTTCTTTAATGTTCATAGAAGTTGTGTTTGTCACCAGTGTGCATTGAATGTTAATATGTATGGTTAATTTGTGAAATAAATATGTAAATTATTTAAGTCCACTGATTCTTGTACTTTATTGATTTCACAGATATAGCTAAATTACGAAAAAGTATCTGCCTAGTTTTTCTGACATAAATATGCAGGAACACAGAGAAAGGTGCGTTAATTTTTATCACACTACTGTATGCAAAGCATTTTCTTGTGTGTTAGCGTAGGCTCCATTCTGCAGTTCTTCTATTTTATTATGGGCCACATTCTACCATCCCATTCTCAAACTCACTAGCGCATGGTGGGTAGATAATGCTGAAGGACTCATTTAATTTTTCATGTAAGCATTTCTGTTTTGCAGTTAGTCACTGCGTGCACTGTGCTATGCCATGTATATTTATGATATATATTAAGACTATATATATTAAGACTAATAACTGCTAAAACCCGTGGGCATATTCTGTTCTTTTTGTAGTTGTTATTGGAGCGCAGCAAAAGATATTGCTTCACCATAAGTTTTGGCATTTAAGTCACCGTAATTAAGAAACTCGTCAGGGTTCACCATTTGAGTGCCAGAGACATCTGTCAATTGAACTTCTTTCATCATTTTTTTACCCACTCTCGTATCTTTCCAGCAGTAAATACTATGGGCCTTTCCTGAGCAAACTTGAACCGATGAGGACAACAGGATTTGATTTCCAAAGACTTTCTTTGTGTTGTGCTCTTCATCAATGACTTATTCCTTTCCTGGAAGTCTCAGTTTTCACTGATTCTAGTGTCAAGTGTCTGCAGAGAATGACATGTTCTTGACTTCCGCTTCCTCTGCTTTATAAACCCCCATCAGAGCAAAGTATTCCAACACATAAATGTCTACATTCCCAAAGCAAGAAAAGCTTTACTCTGTTCTGTCCTCTTTTTCTCTGGTATTGTGGGAGTTTTAATATGCAGCATTGTGACAGGGAGGATTTTAAAAGCAGAGATTTAAATAAATTACATTCAATCAGGGATGTAAAGTTGTGAGTTTAGTGATAATGGGGCAGTAAGCTAGGTCTCATGACAAAAGCAGGACAAAGCTGGTAAGGGAGAGTTAATATCTTGACTGTATTATCAAAAGGTAGAGTTGAAAGAGATTAACTAACAGCACTAGAGGAAAGGTTGGTACACTGAAATGTCTGTGTCATTATTCCAATTCTAAGCCTGGCATTCTGCTTTTCCCTTGTTTTGGTTTCCAGTTAAACCAGGGTCTCAGCTCTGCTCTGCTGTACTTGGTTGTATGAGTGCACATACAAATCCGTATGGCATGTACCACTTTGATGGTGTTTGTGAAACGCACCGGTGTTGCTGGACTGTTGCTCGTCCCGTGTGCCCTAGGAACACGCCTAACCCATGCTGTGATACCAGGTTTGAAGCGACACACGTGTTGATCCAAATGAAGTTCAGAAGTAACCTGGTAGCACAGCATGCCTTGCTGGTTGTGGCAAACGTGTAATTCACCGAGAGGACTTCATGTTCATTGTTAACTGTTGTACAGTATTGAGCAAACCTCCATATATAAAATACCCAGTTGCATTAACACGGTTTATTGTTATCTGCAAGTGTTCTTCTAGACGTTCTAGTAAAACTAAACAATTTTTTTTCCATACAGACGTCACTAGCTCTTTTCTTGTGTCTTCTGAGGAAGAAAGAAGAGAAGGCTACAGCAGCGGCCTTCAGTTGCCTGATCGAGAGAAAACACTTGAATCAGAGCCTGAAAAACCAGTTTATTCCAGCAAAGAAAAGATGGAAATGGAGGAGGGGAGACAAGCCCCTGTTTTCCTCAAACAGTTCTCAGATGTTGAAGTCTGGCAGGGAGATGTAGCTAGGTTCTCTGTTACTGTTACTGGCAGCCCCATGCCCAAAATACAGTGGTTTTTCAACACCACGAAGCTAACCCCATCCATGGACTGTAAGCTAGTGTTTGCTGGCAACAACCACAGCCTCATCCTCCCATATGCAGGTATGCAGGATGAGGGTAAGTATACATGTGTGGCCAGCAATATACATGGTGAGACCTCATGCAGCGCTCACCTCCACGTTCGGCAGAGGATACCAGGGGCCCCTTACTTTGCCAAGGAGCCAGCCAGTGTGCAGTGTGCACCCGGCTTCACTGCAGTCTTTGAGTACGCTGTTGTGGGGGAGCCATGCCCCAGTGTTGAATGGTTCAAGGGGAGTGAGCAGCTTTTCTCCGATGCACGTCATTCTGTTGTTCACCACTCTGATGGCTCAGGCTCCATGACAGTGCAGAACTGTATGGAGGAGGACACCGGGCTCTACACATGCAGGGCAGTGAGCAACCTGGGTGAGGCCACGTGCTCTGCTGAGCTCCTTGTGCTACCTGAGGAGCATGCTGTGTGTAGGCAGAGCCCAACCTTACAGCACTCCGTGGTGGCAGAGGACCAAAGTCCTGTTTCCTACGAGGAGGCTGGTGAACTTCCTGCCTTGGAAGAAGCAGCACTCAGCCTCGAGGCTGTAAGGGAGCCCTTGGCCCTCCTTCAGCCCCAGACAAGCCAGGTGGAGCATATGCTACCCAAGGAGGACATACTGCCTGACCTGCCACTAGCTTGCCAGGCTGCACAGAGTGCTGAAGAGATGCTCAGTGAGGTGGTCACAACACAGGAGAGCAACCAGCTTCTGTCAGAGCCACTCCAAATCCTTCCTGCTGGCCCCCAGGATGTGGTGCCTGCAGCAGCGATGGAGGCACAGCTGCTGGGCTGCCTTGGAACTGTAGCTGCACAGACACTCTTGCCCAAAGAGCAAGACATCCCTGAGGAAGCAGAGCAAATAGCTGCTCTGAAGACAGAGGCTTCCCAAGCCCTTCTACAGGCGTCAAGCACCACTGAGAGCTTTGTCATGGATGGTGACCACATCCAGGTCATTGAGGGCTTTCAGGCAATGCAAGGTCAGATGAAGGATGAACCCAGTTTTCCCTCTGAATTGGCCTTCACTGAGGACCAAGCTGTTCCCTTGGAGAACATTTATTCTAAGGAAGCAGCAGAGGAAGATTTTGCTGCAAGTGTCCATGAGCCTGTGAGATTTTCTTTACTGCTAGAAGAAAACTTGTCCCTGGAGGAGGAACATGTTGTTGGTCTTGCCAGCCCACATGAATCAATGTACCCTCAGCAGCTCCAGCCCAGCCAAGTGCTCAGCAGAGAGAATCAGCTCACTGCTCATGCTCCCAAAAGCTGCAATTTAGACATAAAATCTCAGATTAGAAATGCACTGAAAGCTGCAGTAGTCAGTGAGCAAAACATCTTGCTTTCAGAATGGTTGTCTGATAAAGAAGATGTTGAAGTACAGACAGTAAATATCACCAAGGAGCATCAACACACTCTATGCACCTATGTTGTGACCACAGGAGGACTTGGTCCCATAGAAATCCCAGTCTCATTGGGAGAAATCAGCATTCAAACAGCTGACCAGGAAACAGTCTTGAAGGAGGCTTTCTATTTTCTTCTTTGTGAAGAAAAACACCTCTTGACAGATGAAAAATTCAAAGAATTGCCAGTTCATCCTAGTCCAGGAAAATCCTGTGATGAAACCTCTGAGCTGGACACTCAGCAAGCTCAGAGGACTGTGGAGGCAGAAATACCGCTGGAGAAGCCTTTGTCTGCACAAGTAACCAGTGCTGTGACTGGGCATGAAAGAATCGAGGATGTGGGTGCAGCTGCAGCCGCAGCTGATGTAGCTTCTGCAGATGTTCCCATTGATACACTCACAGAAATAGTGGAAAGGAAGGAGAAAAGGGAAGAAATACGTGAGGAAGGGGGCAAGGTGTGTTTGGAAACTGAAGCTGAGAAGCTAGAGGATGAGCCAGGCAAAGAGATTTACCCAATCATCCACAGAAAACTGATTGACACTGTTGTGGAGGAAGGGGAGAGTGCTAGTCTGGTGTCTGTCATAACAAATGTCAGAGAGGTGAATTGGTATTTTGGTGGTAAACTGGTTTCTTCAGGCGATGAATTCAAGTGTTTGCAAGACCAGGACAAATACACACTGGTAATAAGCAAAGCGTGTGGGGAGATTCACCAAGGAGAGTACACCTGTGAAGCACTGAATCAAGGTGGAAAAAGAGCAACAGCAGCAAAACTCACAGTTGTTAAAGGAGGTTGGATTTTGGGGATAAAATACTGCCTTTCTAATCCACTGCTCTACTAATGAATCTGCCCTACTATGGGTCTGTAACTTGGGGTACAGGCACGATATTCATACCATCAGGCACTAATCACAGGACCCACTCTCTCTCTGGGTTTGTTGTTTGTCTCCTTTTACCACACTGCAAAGTTGCTTGCTTCCCTCAGCCTCATCTTAGCTCAGAAACTTTGATGTTCTGATCACAGAAGCACAGTCAGGACAAGCTGCATCACAATGCCGGCCACTTCCCCTGTTCTTGCCTGTGAACTGGACTTACTGTTCCTGCTATTCTCACTGCTGCAGCCTCTTTCACACTCTAGCATCATTCCAGTTTCAGCTCAGTTTCTCACAGCACCAGTACAGAGATGTATTGCTATTGCACATTGTCTTTTCCAGCACCGCCAGAGTGTTTCCCGTTGTCGTCACGCACCGTAACGCAGCCTGCGCACCGAGTGCGGGTGGCACTGCTTCCATTCCTTACAGATAATTTTTTCTTTTGCAGTCACTCTGTGTGGATTGCAAGTAAATCACCTTTATTTTGTATTTTCTGTTTCCAGTCAGTCACTTCACTGTTACTTTCCAGAGTGTCGGCAAGCAAGGTTTTCAATTGCTCTGTTTCTGTTTTCAGTTGCACCGATCCTGAGGAGAAGGCTTGATTCTCTGGAGGTGGCTGTCAATCACGTGGCCAAGTTTACCTGTGAGGTCGAGACTGCTCCCAATGTCAAGTTCCAGTGGTACAAAGCCGGACGAGAGATATATGATGGGGACAAATACTCTATTCGCACCTTCAACTACCTCTCGACGCTGGAGATCCTGAGACCTCAGGTGGTTGACTGTGGAGAGTACAGCTGTAAGGCTTCCAACAAACATGGCAGTGTAAGCTCTACAGCAGTCTTAACAGTGACTGGTAAGTACAGAATTCCAAGCACCACTTCTACGTAAAATACCTGGGCGTACTGTAGTGCTTTCACTGCTGCACTTACAAATGTTTATGGTAGGTCTCTTGATTTCTGTTGTGGCATATAAACCGTCTCTAATTTTATCAGGCATGATGAAGCAAAAGGAGTAGTTTTTGAGAATGCCGTTGTTAGGTGCTTTCTGTATCTGGAAGAGGGGATCAGTGTGAGAAGTTTCATCGGGAAAGAAAGAAAGAAAGAAGGGGGAAAGGGAGAGTGGTAGGAACTAGGTGGTCAACAGAATGGGATTGCTTTGTGGATACGTTCTTGAAGAAGGTTTGTTCTGCTTGCAGACAGCAGGAAAACATACACTTAAGAGATTCATTCCTTTGGTGCAATGGTCACAGGGCGATTATCTTAGCACCCGGCGTGTATTCTGCAGCTGTCTTTGGGGGGCAGTCTGTGCGGCTGTGTGCACCTGAACATCTGTGTGCCGTGGCCAGAGGGGAACTCTGCGATTAGAGAAATGGGTCGTCTTAAGCAACAAAAGAGGATTTAAAGCTGTTTCAATTTGAAACCTTTTTTGTCTACGGAGAGCTATTTAATTATCTTCTTTTTTTTAAAATTTATTCTTCAAAAAAACAGCCCAAACAAAACAATTTTTTTGCTCTGACTTTGGTCTTTGAGGGAGGAGTTTTCACGTGGTCTTTGCTAAGTGTCAGACGCTGGACTAAGTAAAGATGCACAACATGTGAAGTGCATGCGACTAGTCCGTCTTGAGGTGTCAGTCTCGGGGGGGAGAATTCTGGCTTGTGGTTTATCTTCCTTTATTTTTACATTGCTCCAGACTCTCAAAATGCCTTAGAGCTCTGGAGCAATAAACGGACCCAAGAAGCACAAAGCCTAAAGCCAAAATGAATCATCTTTAACACCTCTTATCTCGTTCTTTGCTGGCTTCTTTTGCTTGAAAGTGTCCAGTGACAAATTAGTCCCTCTTGCTCTCTGTCCCTGGCAAATGTGGAGAAAGAGCATAAGCTCTGGGCCTCATCCCTGGGTAACATTTAACCCCTTTGTTTTGCAGAAGCGTTTCCACCAACGTTTCTTACCAGACCTGAGTCTATCACTACCTTTGTGGGCAAAACTGCCAAGTTCCTGTGTACTGTTGCGGGCACTCCAGTCATCGATGTCTCCTGGCAGAAAGATGGCACAACAATTTCATCTTCGGACCATCACAAGATCTCCAAAGTAGAAAATAAACATGTGTTAGAAATTTCTCTTCTCACCACCAGTGACAGAGGGGTTTACACTTGCAAAGCATCCAACAAGTTTGGGGCTGACATTTGCCAGGCAGAAATGATCATTATAGACAAGCCCCACTTCATTAAAGCTTTGCAGTCAGTACAGTCAGCAGTCAATAAAAAAATACGTCTTGAATGCCAGATAGATGAAGACAGGAAAGTAACAGTGTGGTGGACAAAGGACGGAAACAAAATCCCACCAGGCAAAGATTATAAGATTTACTTTGAAGACAAAATAGCCTCGC
The DNA here is from genome assembly GCA_028565055.1 of Phoeniculus purpureus. Lineage (NCBI taxonomy): Eukaryota > Metazoa > Chordata > Aves > Bucerotiformes > Phoeniculidae > Phoeniculus > Phoeniculus purpureus. The sequence goes on from JAOXOE010000602.1 coordinate 10,988,576, forward strand.
TTGAGATTCCTCTGGCTAAGCTCAAGGATTCAGGCCATTATGTGTGCACTGCTTCAAATGAGGCAGGAAGCAGCTCCTCTTCTGCCAGCGTCACAGTCAGAGGTAAGAAAGTCCTATGCTGCCTTTAGCTCTGTTCCTCTTGGGTTCCCTATTTCTTCTTTTGCAGGCTGAACACTTCTTGGGGCTGAAATCACACTACAAACTCTTATAAGACCTGTCATCAGGTCCATTCAACTCTTGCTTGCTTCCCCTTTTGCCTTCTGGTGCACCACGAGTTGCTTCAGGATTTCTTTCACAACCAGATGCAAGAATTGCTCCTATATGCAAGAGACAGATGGAGAGGTCAAGAGAAACCTGAAGAACAACAACTCCACGAAGCTAATCTTTTCAGCAATGAGTTTTTGTTCTTGTGTTAGGAACCAATCTTTCAAAGCTTGTATTTCCGCCTTCTTTCTTTTTTATCTTGTCACATTTTCCCTCTTCTTCCCATTTTTAGAACCACCATCCTTTGTGAAGAAGGTAGATCCGTCTTATTTACTGACCCCAGGTGATTCTGCATGTCTTCAATGTAAAATCAAAGGGTCTCCTGAAATCCAGGTTACTTGGTTCAAGAACAATAAGGAAATCCATGAAAGCAACACACACAGGATGTCCTTTGTCAATTCTGTGGCTGTGTTAGATATTCTGGAGGTGAAGGTTGATGACAGTGGGACCTACTCATGTGAAGCTATAAACGAGGTTGGAAGTGACAGCTGCACCACTGAAGTAGTTGTCAAAGGTCTGTTCTTGCTTCTGCCAGTCACGTTCTTGAGAAAAACTGTCACTTCCTTTGGTTTTTTTTTTCTTTTTTTGTATGGTTGACTAATTCTTTCTTGCTGCTTTTATAGACCCTCCGTCTTTCGTCCGAACACTTGAACCACTGGAAGTAGTGAAGGGAACAAACATCATTCTTCAGTGTGAGGTTGCGGGCACTGGACCATTTGAGATTAGCTGGTTCAAAGACAAGAAACAGATTCGCAGTAGTAAAAAATACAGGTTGACCTCTCATAAAGCGATTATTTCTCTGGAGGTGTCCTCATTTAATAGTGCAGATGTCGGTGAATACGAGTGTGTGATAGCTAACGAAGTTGGAAAGTGCATGTGCAGTGCGACATACATCTTGAAAGGTTAGTGGGAGAGACAAAACTCCACTTACTGAACGGGTTGGCAAGAACCTTTCATTTTTTAAAAATACCTTTGCTTTGGATTTGTGGGTGCTTAGGGGGTGTGTGGGTGGGGGGGAGATTATCTTCTTCTCTTAAAACTCTGTGTATGTCTCAACTCTTACCTGGCATCAAACCTGTGAATGTGAAGAACATTGATCTTAGAGGGCCATACGTTAACTCTCAGATGGGGAATGCCGCTGTTCTTGCCTGTGCTTTAGTGGAACTGAGCCTTGTGCTGCACATTCTGTCTCATAAAATTGTCTTTAAGCAGCAGACTTCATGCACTGGTGTGGTAAAATTGAGTATTTCTTCATGTTTCTTTTTTTCTGAACTAGAACCACCATCTTTTATTAAGAAAATAGAAAATGTGACAGCTCTGTCTGGAGATAGCGTTACGTTACAGGCGGTGGTGAAGGGGTCAGAGCCTATTTCCGTGACGTGGATGAAGGGCAAAGACATTGTTCAAGATGATAACAAAGTGAGAGTGATGTTTGAACATGGTTTAGCGACTCTGCAAATTACCAGTGTCCAGCCGAGCTCTGCTGGCAAATACACCTGTGTGGCTGAGAATGATGCAGGAAGTCAGTCCTGCTTTGGTGAACTGGCAGTGAAAGGTCAGTGGAGCAATGCTGTGATCTCCACATTCTTTTCCCCTTGAGAAGAAGAGCGAGTTTCTTTTGTCCTTAACACCGGTTGTTTAATTCTCTTATAGAACCTGCCAAAATACTTGAAAAATCTGAAATGATCCAGGTAACAGCAGGGGAACCAGCCATTTTGGAGTATACTGTCACAGGCACTCCAGAGCTAAAAACCAAGTGGTTCAAAGATGGAAGGCCACTACCTGCCAGCAAAAAATATAGGATCAGCTTTAAAAATAACATTGCTCAGCTCAAGTTTTATGCCACGGATATGCAGGACAGTGGCGAGTACACCTTTGAGATATCCAATGATGTGGGCATCAGCTCTTGTACTACCAGCTTCACTGTGTTAGGTTGGTACTGACTCTTTGAAAGAAGCCCTGCTACTCTGCTCTCAGCCAAAGGGGGCCTGAAGCAGAGCTACATGCCTGTTTTTCCTCACGTGTTGGTTTTCACTCTCAACAGATCGCACTCTCCCTCCTCTCTTTACTAAACCACTGAAGAACGTTGACAGCATCATTAGCACCTCGTGCCGTCTAGACTGCAAAATTTCAGGCTCTCTTCCAATGACCGTCTCTTGGTTTAAGCAAGACACTGAGATCACTTCAAGCGCCAAGTATATGATACAATTTGCAGAAGGCTCTGCTTCTTTGGAAATAAAACACCTAGATGCAAGTGATGCTGGGGTCTATATTTGCAGAGCCACGAACTCTGCTGGTAGCAAAGACAGCAGTAGCACCGTGTTTATAAAAGGTCTGGCAATTTGTTTCTCAGGTTTTTTGAGTGTTACTTTTCACATGTTCATAGTTTTCTTCCCTGAAGTGCAGACCATGTGTTTTACTCTTGACAACTGTTTCCTTTCAACACAATCTAGAGCCACCCAGCTTTGTTGTGGAGCCAGAGTCCCAAGACGTACTACCTGCATCAACCGTACATTTCAAAGGCACATTCAAAGGCACAACACCACTAACGGTAAAATGGTTTAAAGGTGATACCGAGCTTGTGACAGGAGGAGGCTGCTACATTATGACAGAAGCATTAGCAAGTTACTTGGAGCTGTATGCAGTCAAGCCAACAGACTCAGGAAAATACACCTGCAAAGTCACCAATGTTGCTGGTTCAGTAACATGCAGTGCAAACTTGTTTGTAAAAGGTTTGCATTCTCATTGTCTTTAAAACGTGCGGCTGCTGGATCAACCCAGTGGCCCTCTTTTCCATCTTCGTTGTCCTGAATGCTCTTCTTAAACCCACAGAGCCTGCTGGCTTCAAGGAGAAGCTAGAGCCAACCTATCTGATAAAGAAAGGTGGATATGCTGAGCTGGCCTGTGAAGTCACTGGTACTCCTGAGATTAAAATCACATGGTTCAAGGATGACAGAGAGTTAAAAGAGAGTGACAAATACAGGATGTCTTTTGCAAAATCCTTGGCAGTACTCCGTGTTACAGAGGTCGAGACTGAAGACAGTGGGGAATACATTTGCGAAGCCAAAAACGATGCTGGGAAAGATATTTGCAGTAGCGTTGTTACAGTCAAAGGTGTGTGTGACGTCTAGACGCACAGTTTGTCTCTTTAAGCTCAACCCAGTTTTGCAGACTTGGAAAGTACAATTAATGCAAACTGCATTCTCTCTTTTGCACCACAGAGTCACCTTATTTTAGCAAAGAGTTTCCATCGATGGAAGTCTTGAAGGATTCTGATGTGGTTTTGGAGTGTGAGGTGTTTGGCACTCCTCCATTTGAAGTCTTTTGGGTGAAGGATGATAAAACTGTGCGGAACAGTAAGAAGCACAGAATAAGTATTGAGAAATCTTTGATTAGCCTCCACATTTTCAGGTTTGATGCTTCTGATGTTGGCGAGTATCAGTGTAGAGTAACAAACGATGTTGGGAGCTGCCTCTGCAGTTCGGAGGTCACACTGAAAGGTTAGTACAAGGAGCAGAATGCCACTAACATCCTCTTATCCCAGTGTGGTTTCCATGCACCAGACAGGTACTTACATAGCCATTTTCTTCCTGACAGAGCCCCCCCAGTTCTTGAAGAGGATAGAAAACATTAGTTCTCTTCGAGGGGGTACAGTCGTATTTCAAGCTACTATTAAGGGCTCCTTGCCCATCACTGTGTCCTGGCTGAAAGACAATGATGAAGTGATTGAAGACAGCAATACCAAAATGACCTTTTTGAATAACGTTGCCACTCTTATGGTGAGATCTATTGAACTGAAACACGATGGGAAATATTTCTGTCAGGCTAAAAATGAGGCTGGAATTCAGAGGTGTTCTGCTCTACTGACTGTCAAAGGTTGGTCCTACTCTGAGTGCTCACAGCAGTCTCAGATGGTTCCCTTGTGTTTTTATCAATTCCCTTAACGTTCTGTCTCCTTGTTTACAACAGAACCTGCTACAATTGTGGACAAAGCTGTGTCAATAGATGTAACTGAGGGAGATCCAGCAACCCTGCAGTGTAAATTTTCAGGAACGAAACATATCACAGCCAAATGGTTCAAAGATGGCGAGGAACTGACTTTAGGTCCAAAATATAAGATCAGTGTCACAGATACTGTCTCAGTCCTGAAGGTCCTTCACGCAGAAAAGAAAGATAGTGGGGAATATATTTTTGAGGTTCACAATGATGTTGGAAGCAGTAGCTGTTCAGCCAACATTAATGTCCTAGGTGTGTATTGGGGGGGGGTGTGTGGGGTGTGTATCTCTTTTATCTTTGCTTTTATGCATAAAATCTTTGCTCCTGAGCTGAAATCTGCCACAATCAAGGTTGAATTTCATACTCTGTCTTTTTACTCTGTCTTGGATAGATCTCATTATACCACCTAAATTCACCAAAAAGCTCAAGAAAATGGACAGCATTAAGGGGTCTTTTGTCCACCTGGAGTGCATAGTGTCTGGTTCGCATCCTATAAGTATCCAGTGGTACAAGGATGGCCAAGAAATAACAGCAAGTGAAAAGCACAAATACTCTTTCCATGATAATACTGCATTTCTGGAAATCAGTGAACTGGAAGGCACAGACAGTGGCTCTTACACCTGTGAAGCAACCAATAAGGCAGGAAGAAACCAATGCACTGGGTTCTTAACAGTCAAAGGTTTGAGCTCCTTCTTTGTCTTGTGGTAGAGATCTTACTCATAATTTTGGAATTCTTTGACTCAGAGTAATCTTTTTTCTTTTTAACATGTTATAGAACCACCGTACTTTGTGGAAAAACCCCAGTCCCAAGAGGTTGTGCCCAATGCTAGGGTCCAGTTCAAAGCACTGGTGAAAGGCTCTACTCCACTGCAGATAAAGTGGTTTAAAGACAGCCACGAGCTCCTCTCTGGAGCCAATCGATCTGTCTGGAAGGATGACACATCTAGTGTCCTGGAGCTCTTCTCAGCTAGGCCATCTGACTCTGGGAACTACATTTGTCAGATAAGCAATGACGTGGGGACTGCAACTTGCAAAGCAGCTTTGTTTGTAAAAGGTTTGCACAAAATGTTCTTCTCATCTTTGTGGTTCTGAGTTTTCTTGGGCAATCTAGGGGGAAGAAGTAGGGAACTCTTCTGTTCCCTTTAGCCACCTTGAATATTATAAAGCCTCTATTTTTCCTCTCCATCTTCTAGAACCCCCCAGATTTATTCAGATGCCAACTTCTGTAGTAGCTTTGCGTGAAGGACAGTCTGCTACTTTTGAATGCCAGGTAGTAGGCACACCAGAGATCCACGTCACATGGTACCTGGATGGAAATGAGATAACTGACCAAGCTAAGTACAACATCTCCTTCATAGATGGTTTAGCCACGTTGAAAGTCACACAAGCCAGAGTGTCGGATAGTGGGATTTATGTTTGTGAAGCCCACAATGATGCAGGTAGTGAGAGCTGCAGCATCGACCTGAAAGTAAAAGGTTGGTTTTTAACATCTTCCCACCATTCAGCTATGCCAATTGTGTTAGAGGGGATATTGGACTGGGGGAGACTTCTCCCCTCAAAACCATTCGAGATTACTACCTGCTTTCTTCTTATTCCTCATTGTAGAGCCTCCAACCTTTGTTCGGGAGTTGAGACCCACTGAGGTAGTGAAGGGTTTGGATGCCACCCTTGAGTGTGAGGTGACTGGTACGCCTCCATTTGAGGTGAAGTGGCTGAAGAACAATAAAGAGATGTTCAGCAGCAAGAAATATGCCATCTCCACCAAAGAATCTGTGTTTACTCTTACTGTGACTAGCTGTGATGTCTCAGATGTTGGTGAATATCAATGTATGATATCAAATGAAGGTGGGAGCTGTTCTTGCAGCACAAGGCTCAGCCTGAAAGGTCAGTCCTCTAGGAAACATACTCCAAACATTACATCTTGTAGCTAAACTGTAGTGATTAAGATAACTTTGTATTATCTTTCTTTCCCTCTTCCTCTTCCATGACTTCTCTTCCAAAAACCAAACAAAACCTCACACCACAGAACCGCCGTCCTTTGTCAAGAAGCTGGAGAATGTCACTAGCATTTTGAAAAGCACTGCAGTTTTCCAGTGTGTCATAGCAGGTGCTGAGCCCTTATCTGTGTCATGGATAAAAGATGAGAAAATACTAGAAGATGATGAGTACCACCACATTACCTTTGAGAACAACGTGGCCATACTGAAAATTACAAGTGTTGACCTTATACACAGAGGAAGATACACCTGCCAGGCAAAGAATGAGTCTGGTGTGGAGAAGTGCTTTGCTTTGCTTTTTGTACAAGGTGTGTACAAAGCATGACCCTTCAGTCTCCCTCTTGATGAGTACTTGTATAGCCCTGTCTATGTAGCTAACTGCCATTCTTATGCACTTCAACCTCAGAGCCTGCACGGATCGTAGAAAAGGCCAAATCACTTAAAGTCACTGAAAAAGACCCTGTGACTTTGGAGTGTACAGTGGCTGGGACACCAGAGCTTCGAATAAAATGGTACAAAGATGGGAAACAACTCTTGCCCAGTAGATACTACACAATGAGCTTTGAAAATAACGTGGCCAGCTTCAGGATTGAACCAGTATCGAAGGAGGATAGTGGTACATACAGTTTTAAGGTTGAAAATGACTTTGGAGGAAGCACCTGTGAAGCTGTTCTGACTGTGCTAGGTTGGTATTGTTATTTGGCAAATTCACCAACCCGTCAGGGAAGGAATGAAAACGATTTTTGCAAAATCTCCAGTTGAGAAAGGTCATCAGTGCTAATCAGTGGTTCTTTGCCATTTTTTTGTGTCGGGCAGATCAAGCAATTCCTCCTGCATTTATCAAAAAGCTCACCAAAAAGGATACCATCCTGGGATCTTCTATCCAAATGGAGTGCAAAGTCTCTGGGTCACTCCCCATTACAGCAAAATGGTTTAAGGATGGAAAAGAGATAGCTGACAGTGCAAAATACAGAAGTCTGTGCCACGAGAATGCTATGTCGCTTGAGATTGCTAATCTTGAGCTTGCAGACAGTGCAAATTACACCTGCAGCGTCTCTAATATCGCTGGGAGTGATTCTTGCAGTGCTGTCCTGACTGTGAAAGGTTTGAAACTCTTTTACTACTTCTTACTTGCTGGGAAAATACCTTAAATCTTATATTAACATAGCGCTCTTATACTTCTTAATATTAATGCTGAAAACTTGGTCTCCATGCTTACCTCCGCCATCTTCTTCATTCATAGGTATTTCTGATGTAACTGAATATTTCTTTTTCTTAAAAACCACAGAGCCACCAAGCTTCTTAGTAAAACCTGAAAGCCAGCAGTCCATCCCAGATTCTACAGTGGAGTTTAAGGCCACACTAAAAGGAACACCACCCTTCACAGTAAAGTGGTTCAAAGAAGACTTACAACTTGTATCTAGTCCAACTTGCTTCATTGGGATTGAAGGGTCAACTGTATTCTTAACTCTCTATTCAGTGGATTCCTCTAGGAGTGGGCACTACACGTGCCATGTTTCAAATGACGTTGGCAGTGACTCTTGCACCACAACATTGATGGTAACAGGTGTGCACTTTCTTATTGAGCTGCAGTCTTTTTGTCTGTTTCTTTCCTTTTTGCCAAGTCCACCTCAACAATCGTTGATACGCTGCCAAATGAATTCCCTACCTTGTGTTTGCGGCTTACAGTTGTTTGGCTCTTTTTTCTCTTCTTTTCTTTCCAGTATTAATTCAGACCTTCCTAACCCCACTTTTCTGGTTTTTTTAGAACCACCCAAATTTGTTAAGAAGCTTGAGGCTGCAAAAGTAGTCAAGCAGGGCGACTCGGCCCGGCTTGAGTGCAAAGTGAGTGGATCTCCAGAGATAAAAGTGTCGTGGTTCAGAAATGACCATGAAATTGTCGCCAGTGAAAAGTTCCGGACATCATTCATTGACTCTGTGGCTGTGCTTGAAATGAATCATCTTAGTACTAATGAGAGTGGTGACTACATCTGTGAAGCTTACAACCCTGCCGGCAAGGCCAGCTGTAGCACCAAAGTCACAGTGAAAGGTTGGATGACCTCTTGTTCTCTGACTACACTCTATTTTAACTCGGTGGTTTTATCGCTTGGAAATCCACAGATTAATTTCTTAATTAAATAAGATTAATTTCTTAATTAAATAGGATTAATTTCTTTTTTCAGGACTACCTTTTATTTTTGTCCTGTCGGTTTCTTTATGCCCCCTCACCCCTTTGCCAGCATCTGAACAAGAGAGATTTTTCCCAATGCATATGAGTCCTAAGTTAAGTGTTGCCTAGGTCTGTGGCTGTCGACATCCAAGACAGATTGCAGTGGCATTTCCTATAACAAAGAGCTGCAATATGAAAAAAACACCCCAAAACAGACCTAAACTGGTCAGTGTCAGTTTTACTCCCTGTATTTAGACTACTGCAAGCTAAATGAGATCTGTACCATCTCCTTCAAGGGCCACACTTTCGTTTTCCCTTTCTACAGAGGAACTAAGAGCTCTGAATATTCACCTATCTGCAAGATCATTTCATAATGTGTCCAGAGAATGAGGAAAAGTGCTTACCCATTGATTTTCTCAGCAGTCTTGTTGTGTAGAAGCTGGTATCTGTAAATTGTTTGTTGGTCAAATAGCTTCAGACTCCTTTCTAAAATTGTTCCTTTTTTCCCTTGTTAGAACCTCCAGTCTTTAGCAAGAAACCCTCTCCAGTAGACATGCTCAGAGGAACTGAGGTTAGCCTGGAATGTGAGATTTCAGGAACACCACCATTTGATGTTACCTGGTACAAAGACAGGAGACAAATCCGCAGTAGTAAGAAGTATAAGGTTACAGCCAAAAACTACCATACGAGTGTTCGCATTCTTAATGTTGAAGCTGCAGATGTTGGTGAATATCAGTGCAAAGCACAGAACGATGTAGGAAGTGACACTTGCTTTTGCGTGGTGAAGCTGAAAGGTAAAGTATTGGCACATGTGCCTCTTGCAGCGCTCCCAGTGGCACTGCACTGCTCTTCTTTGTGTAGACACTGTTAATATTCATTGTAACTGCGTATTTCCTCTTCAGAACCGCCAAAATTCGTGACTAAGATAAACAGCATGACTGTTGTGGTTGGTGAACCGGTTGAGTTACAGGCAAGAGTGGAGGGCTCCCAGCCAATATCTGTGCAATGGCTTAAAGACAAAGATGAAATTATTAGAGAGAGTGAAAACACAAAGATCACCTTTGTGGAAAACATTGCAACTTTACAACTTGTGCGCACAGAGACAAGCAATGCTGGAAAATACATCTGTCAGATCAGAAACGATGCTGGAAGTCGCGAGTGCATGGCTACCTTAACTATTTTAGGTTAGTAAAGTGCACAAGGTCACAAAAGATGTTTGGGTTTTTTTTTAAATGGGAAACTTGGCTCGTCATTGTGAGCTACATGCTTTATGTGCCTAAGTTCAAAGCAATCAAAACACTGTCCTTGTGTCCCCAGCAAGCAGTAGTCACATCTCTTGTTTTCAGTTGTCTAGGGATGTGGGTTAAGAGAATCACAAGATTCTACCTTATGATGGGATCCAGCTGACTGGACTTCCAGTCATGTTTTCTGCTCATGCGTACCTGGAGAGGGACAGAGCAGAGAGTTGCGTTTCTCTCCTAGGACCTGAAAATATAATCTGGAGAACATATGAAAGCTCCAGTTTAGGGTACAATAGAGGGTGGAAAAAACAGAGCTAAAAAACTTCCCTAGTCCCACAAAATGAAATAACCTTACTATCAAATGCGCAAGGTCATCTTACAGTGCTATAAAACTTACAGCTAGTACTAATAAAATCCTGTTTTCACCACACGTGTTGGCCATCTCTTCTTCCAGAGCCTGCAGTCATTGTAGAGAAAGCAGAGCTAATGAAAGTTACCATAGGAGATACCTGTACTTTGGAATGCAAAGTGGCAGGCACACCGGAACTCTCCACTGGTTGGTTCAAGGATGGCAAAGAGTTGACCAGCAGCCAAAAATACAGAATTACTTTCCTCAATAAAGTATCTACACTTAAAATTATGGATGTAGAAAAGGAAGATGGTGGATTGTACACTTTTGCAGTGCAAAACGACGTGGGGAAAAGCAGTTGCACAGCGTCGGTTGAAGTCTTAGGTCGGTTGGGTATCTTGTCTTTTATCTTTTACAAAAACTTCAATTTGGTCATGTTGTCTTTCCTTTCTTTCCTTCTTTCCCTCTTTTTCTCTCTAACTGTGGATTTATTGTGTTTTCTTATGCAGATCGAATCATTCCTCCTTCTTTCACAAGAAAACTAAAGGAAACCACCGGTGTCCTGCGTTCTTCAGCACTGCTGGAATGCAAAGTGTCAGGCTCAGCTCCTATTTCTGTTGCCTGGTTCCAAAATGGAATTAAGTTGGTTGATGGGGAAAAACATAAAATCTCATTTTCAGATAATCTGTGTATTTTAGAAGTGAATTCACTGAGTGATTCAGATACTGGAACTTACACTTGCAAAGCTACCAACGTAGCTGGTTCAGACGAATGCAGTGCTGTATTGACCATACAAGGTCAGTATAAGATGGTCAGGAAGCAATCTGAGGTATTCTCTTCTCTTGAAACTGTCTATGGTCATTAGTGTATATATATACACTCAATGAATTATTGCCTGGAAAGCAAAGATTTTGTTCTTTATCTTTGTTCTTTATAATAAGTTGCTCGATTTTGCTATTGACCCTGAGAGTAACATGTGAAAACCAGCACAATCATCAGTAAGTGCATGGAAATGTTAGGGTTATGCTGTAGCAACCTGTCTTATCTCTCTTTTTTTCTCTTGTGTGTTTAGAACCACCTTCTTTTGAGAGTACACCAGAGCCTCTCAATGTCTTGCCAGGAGCAAGCATTACTTTTACATGTGTTATAAGAGGAACCCCTCCTTTTAAGGTGAACTGGTTTAGAGGGGCCAATGAGCTTGTTGCAGGGGACAAATGCAATATCTACTTGGAGGACTCCATTGCAGAGCTTGAGTTATATGATGTAACTTCTCTCCAAAGTGGGGAATACACTTGTCTTGTGACTAATGATGCTGGCAGGGCAAACTGCACAACGAATCTTACAGTAAAAGGTTTGTAAAAATTATGTCTATTTACTCTAAAATATTGTTTCCTTCCCTCCATTTGTCCAGTCGTGCTCAACAGTTTTGACTTCTTACCCTTCATTAGAACCAGCTGTCTTTGTGAAGAAACTGAGTGATCAATGCGTGGAGCCTGGCAAGCCCATCATCCTGGAGGGCACTTATACAGGCAGCCTGCCCATCTCTGTGACATGGAAGAAGAATGGCAATACCATTGCTCAATCTCAGAGGTGTAGCATCACCACTACAGAGAAGTCTTGCATCCTGGAAATACTTGACAGCACCAAAACTGATGCAGGAGAATATACTTGCCATGTTGAAAATGAGGCAGGAAGAGATGTTTGTCAGGCTATAGTCTCTACCCTAGGTGTGTGCTCCTTTTGCTTGTTTTGTTTGCTTCTTTTGAGACCTGGCACTGTAACTCACCTACCTAATTGCTCCTCTTTTTTTAGAACCTCCTTATTTTGTTACTCACTTGGAACCTCTTGAGGTGTCAGTTGGAGATTATACGACTTTGCAGTGCCGTGTTTCTGGAACACCAGAAATCACTGTCTCTTGGTATAAAGGTGATACAAAACTCAGGTCTACTCCTGAATACAAAGTGTTCTTTAAAGACAACGTTGCCACACTGATTTTCAACAGAGTGGTTAGCAGCGACAGTGGAGAATATATCTGCAAGGCAGAAAACAGTGTAGGAACTGCGTCTACAAAGGCTCTCTTAACAGTACAAGGTGATGATTTTATGTTGGCTCGCTACAAATTCTGTTTCTCTTTCAAAACTATCTTAAAAAATTGCTTCATGGGACATTCTTGCTTTCTTCTAGAGCGCAAACAACCACCTTCTTTTGCAAGGAAATTAAAGGACATTGAGCACCCTGTTGGTTTACCCCTTAAATTTACGTGTCGGCTGAACGGCTCAGAACCCATTACCGTGACTTGGCATAAAGATGGTGTTCTGCTAAGTGATGACGACAATGTGCACACATCCTTTGTGGACAAAGTTGCAGTGCTGCAGCTGGTGCGAACAGAGATGAATCACACTGGGCAGTACTCCTGCACAGCCACCAATGCTGTGGGCACTGCCACCTCATGTGCTAGGCTCACGGTGGCAGGTGTGTTGGCTTACAAATCTTTTGCCTTTATCACAGGCTCTGTCTTCCCAGGTCATGTATGCAATGGTACCTGCATGATGAATTTGCCATTTCATGAGGTATGAGTATCACGTGGCTTTCTTGTGTTTCTAGAACCCAAGCAAGCACCTGTCTTTGACATCAAACCAGAATCTGTCGATGTTCCTTTTGGAGAAAGTGCTGACTTTGAATGCCATGTTACCGGAACCCAGCCAATACATGTCACCTGGTCCAAGGATGGTCGAGAGATCCGTACTGGAGGAAACTTCAGTATCACATTTGTAGCCAACACGGCACACCTTCGAGTGCTCAGAGTGGGTAAAGGAGACTCTGGCCAATATACTTGCCAAGCTAGTAATGAAGCTGGGAAAGACTTTTGCTCAGCCCAACTCAGTGTCAAAGGTATTAGGATTAAGTCACCTTTGTGTGTGTTCTTTTTCTTGGGGAAAGCAACCTCTTTGTTTCCAAGCCTCATCTTCCCAGCTTGGAGATTTGTGGGAAGCATAATTCTAGAAATCAGACATATACTGTGTGGTAATCTTCTCATGTTGTACTGCGTAACAGTAGAAGCCTTATGTGCCTGCGAAATCCACATGGGTATAGGTCCCCTTGTGAAGCTGCTTGTACAGAGATTTGCACTCACCCTGCTTTTTACATTGTCTTTTGAGCTTCAGCTACAGTGACAATGGTATTCGTGCGTGGCAATTACTGTATGGAAAGTGATGGTGTTCTAAACGCAACTACCTTGCATTTGTCGGCCAGCATTGGTGACCCTTTTGAATTTGCTAAAGATTTCAACTGGAGTTCTGAATTGCTGATTTAATCTAGAATATGATTCACTTAATGTTCTTCGTGCAGAAATACCCTTTAAAGATGTGTAGTAATTGAAGTATTCCTTACCGTTTTGCTGCTGCTCCTGGAGGTGAAGAACTTGTCAAATATTTCATTCTCGCTTGGGTGTATTTTTGCCCCTCAATGGTAACAGCAAAATTTCCCTTGGGTGGAACAGTCATCCTTATTGTCTTTTCTACAGTTCCAGCTGTCTGATGCAGCAAGCTCCTGAATGGGCAGAACATAGTTTTAGCTGTTTTCTTTGCCTTCTTTTCCCTGTCTTGTGTCTTTTTTTCTGAGAAAAACGCTGGTTGGGGTTATCATCTATCCTGCTGCAGCAAGTTTACTTTGTTGTGCCCCACTGCTCTTGTGCTCCAAATAACTTTTGCTCTGCACTGTATTTCACATGGCAAACAGATAAAATAGTCACTCTTTGCGCACTTACTCTGTTCTGCAGAACCTCCAAAGTTCATCAAGAAGCCTGAAGCTTTGCGATTCGTGAAGCAGGGGGACACACTTCAAGTTGAATGTAAAATCAGTGGCACCCCAGAGATCACAACTGTGTGGTACAAAAACGATCAGCCACTCGAGGCAAGCAACAGGGTCCACATGTCCTTTGTAGACTTCGTAGCAACGATGACAATCTTGGGTGCCAACACTGAAGATGCCGGTGATTACATATGTGAAGCCCATAATTCTGCTGGCACAGCCAGCTGCAGCACTTCAGTCACAGTGAAAGGTCAGCAGCATGGCTCCATGCACCAACACAATCCCTGACTTCTAGGTCCACTCACAGCTGCACATTTTGCTGGACAGGGATCTGCTTCTAGGGCCGTTGGTAGCTGCTGAGGCAGTCTCTCCGGATGCTCTCACTTTCAAATGTGTTAAAGCAGCACAGACTAGGGAGAAAAGAAATATTAGTGGGTATTCGGCACTGTGCAGCCATTCCCTTGTCTCCTCATTTTAGTCAGTTGCAGACTAAGTCAGGCTTGTCAGATCACAAGGAAGACATGGACTGTGTCAAACAGCAGCCATGGTGAGGGAGCTGGACATACTTTGCAGCCACCCCTCTTTATACAGTGATCCTGGCAGGAAAGAAATATAAGATGCAAGGGGAGGCTGTGTTACTGAGCCTCAGTGATGGCAGCTTTCATGACTGGAAAGACGAGGGGAAACATGGAATGTGGTCCTGGGGAGACAGGAAAGCAGCTTTTGGGGAGGGGCACTGAGGACTGATATCAAACAGGTGCAGAAGTATCACGTTTCCTGTCCTTGGGACTCTGAGTACTGGGATGGCTTGCTGGGAGATGAAGGAGGCTCAGCATTTTTTAGAGGTGAGGCCACGCATTTGGAAACTAAATATGGGTTTACAAGGATAAGTGTAGGCACCCTTCCTGAATATGTTACCTCCTGATAGTATCCAAAAACCCACCCAGGGAAGTACGCTCACACTGATGATATGATTCTTTTTTTTATAGAACCACCTGTTTTTAGCAAGGTGCCAAGCCCTGTGGATACGCTTAAAGGCTCAGATGTTATCCTCCAGTGTGAGATAGCAGGGACCCCACCCTTTGAGGTGGCTTGGTTCAAGGATCGGAGGCAGGTCAGGAGCAGCAAGAAGTTCAAGGTGACAGCAAAGCACACTGTTGCCAGTCTTCATATTCTCAATCTGGAGTCTCAGGATACTGGAGAATATCAGTGCAAAGCTATGAATGAGGTGGGAAGTGACACTTGCACCTGCCCAATAAAATTCAAAGGTTTGTATGATAGAGGACGAACAGCATCACTGCCCTCTTTTCTTAATCTTCTGGCTGTCCGTCTTCCAAGCAGGCATACACGATTAACTTTCCTCTGCCTCCTTGTTTTTGCCATCAGAACCCCCACGCTTTGCTAAGAAGCTGAGTGACACTGCAATCTTCGTTGGGGAGCCAACAGCGCTACAGGCAGTGGTGGAAGGATCTCCACCAATTTCTGTTGTCTGGCTGAAGGACAAGGGTGAAGTTATTAGGGAGAGTGAGAATGTCCAGATGTGGTTTATGGACAACATTGCAACTCTTGAGATTGCCAGTGCAGAGGGAGCTGACGTTGGGAAGTACATCTGCCAGATCCAAAATGATGCTGGCATGCGGGAATGCTCTGCCTTTTTGCAAGTCCTAGGTGCGTATCGCCTACTTCACGGGTACTATTTCTTACGTCTTGCACAACTGCATCTACCAACTTCTGCTTACAACTTACGCTCTCCTGTTTGTGGGTAAATACCCTGGTGACACACTGACCCCTTGTCTTCATATTTCAGAACCAGCAGTCATCTTGGAGAAGACCGAGCCGATCACTGTAATGGCGGGCAATCCTTTTACCTTGGAGTGCAAAGTAGGAGGAACACCTCAGCTTATCACCAAGTGGTACAAAGATGGCAGAGAACTAAGGAGTGACCGCAAATACCAAATTACCTTTTTCAACAATATATCTACTTTGAAAGTCTTTTCTGCAGACAGGGGAGACAGGGGCTTGTATACTTTTGAGGTACAAAATGAGGTGGGAGAGAGCAGCTGCACTTCTTCAGTTGATGTGTCAGGTCAGCTCTATGTCTGTTGTTTGTACTTGTCTTTAAAGGAAGCTGCTTTGTTTTTTCCCTTTCCCCTCCAGAAAACCCCCAACAATTTTATTTCTGTTATTCTGCCGTGTCCTACTTAGATCGTCTTGTTCCACCTTCATTCTCAAGAAAACTAAAGGAAACGAATGGGGTGCTGGGATCATCAGTGCTTCTGGAGTGTAAAGTGTCTGGCACATCTCCCATATCTGTGACCTGGCTTCAGGATGGGAATGAGATAGTTAGTGGAGAGAAATACGAAATCTCATTCTTGGATAACGTTTGTGCTTTGAAGCTGAATGCCTTGGATGTCACAGATACAGGTCCATATACCTGTGTGGCATCCAACGTGGCCGGATCTGATGAATGCAGCGCATTCTTGACTGTGCAAGGTCAGTGAAAGGATACTACAACCCCTTCATCAAAATTCTTCCCTCCTCTCTTCCTTTCTTCTGTTTTCCAGCAGTTTCTTTCTCAATTTTGGGGATTTGGGTTTGTTTCTTTTCTGTTTTCTCTTCCTTTTCTTTTTTTTTTTTTTTTTTTAACTCAAGCTGCTCCACTTTTTCTCCACTGCAGAGACTTTGCCATTAACATCTTTTTCCTCTTTCACTTCTTGGCATGATTCTTAGAACCACCTTCTTTTGTGAAGACACCTGATCCCCAGGAGGTTTTGCCACATTCCAGTGTGACATTCACCAGCTACATCAAGGGTAGTACTCCCTTCAAAGTGACTTGGTTCCGAGGCATCAAGGAGCTGGTGCCAGACAGTAACTGCTCAATCTCTTTGGAGGAGTCTGTGGCACAGCTGCAGCTGTACGACGTGGAGCTGGACCATAGTGGGGAATATGCCTGTGTAGTCACAAATGATGCTGGCAGTGCCTCGTGCACAACTCAACTCTTTGTGAAAGGTGTGTTTGTGTATGTGCATGTACGCACAGGTATCTCCCTTCATGCTCTGCCTCCAGGACTGTCATGTCCGTCACTCTCACTACTGATCTCTGCTCCCCACAGAGCCTGCAGTCTTTGTGAAGAAATTAAGTGACTTCAGTGTGGAGCAGGGAAAGTCCATTGTGCTGGAAAGCAGTTTTGTAGGCACCCCTCCCATCTCTGTCACCTGGAAAAGAAATGGCACTCCCATTGCTCAGTCTCCACGCTGCAGTGTTACCACTACTGACAAATCTGGCATTCTTGAAATCTTAAGCAGCACCAAAAGTGATGAAGGCAAATACACCTGCGAGGTGGCAAATGAGGCCGGTGGGGATATTTGCCACAGCCTTGTGTCCATTTTAGGTATGCATCACCCCTGATAAACTTAAGGTACCTCGAGGATGTTATGACTCTGCTCACCGTATTCTCTCCTTCCCTAGAACCACCCTATTTTGTTACTCAACTGGACCGTGTGGAGGTGAAAGTTGGCGAGCCCTTGGTCTTGAAATGCCAGATTGGTGGTGCACCAGAAATCAAGGTGTCTTGGTACAAAGATGACACCAAGCTCAGATCAACACAGGCTTGCAAAATGCACTTCAAGAATAATGTGGCAACACTGGCATTCTCTGCTGTAGAGGATAGCGACATCGGAGAATATATCTGCAAAGCAGAAAATAGCGTTGGCTTTGCCACCTCCACAGCTTTGCTCGTTGCTAAAGGTGATGGGCTACTCTTTCTTGGGAACTCTTTGTTGTCTACAGAAAAAGAGGTCTTATTCATTTCAGCATTAATAAACTCTAGATTGTCAGGATGGCTTCCTAATTACAGTGGTGGTTATTATTGTTTTGCAGAACGCCAACTTCCCCCTGCATTCACCAGAAAACTGAAAGATATTCAGGAATTTGTTGGTGCCCCAGTGACATTTGATTGCCGCATAAGTGGCTCAGAGCCTATGCAAGTGTCTTGGTACAAGGATGGGGTTCTCTTAAGTGACAGTGATAACATGCAAACAGCCTTCTTAAACAATGTTGCAACTCTCCAGATCTTGGAAACTGATATGACTTACTGTGGTCAATATACTTGCTCAGCCCAAAATGCTCTGGGGACTGCATCTTCCAGCGCCAAACTTCTCCTCACAGGTTTGTAGCTCATGCTGAAACAAAGACCTCTTGTACGTCTTTGCTCTTTCATTTCTTCACCCTTTATTCCAATCTGTGCCTTGTGTGGTGACCAGGGAGCACAGGCATGGTGTGGTGAGGAGGGCTTCGTGGTGAGCTCTGCCATGTTTTCCTTTTTGCAGAACATCTACAACCACCTTTCTTTGATATCAAGCCAGTATCTATTGATGTGGCACTAGGTGAAAGTGCAACCTTTAAGTGCCACTTGACTGGCTCTGCTCCCATGAGGATTACTTGGACCAGAGACAACAGAGAGATCCGCCCAGGTGGTAACTACAAGATGACGCTGGTGGAAAACATGGCCAGCTTGACAGTCTTAAAAGTTGGTAAAGGGGATGCTGGACTCTACACGTGTACTGCCAGCAACAGTGTTGGAAAGGACACATGCGCAGCTCAGCTGGCTGTTCAAGGTATTGCTGTGAGCTTTATTGTCCATGAGGCTTTTCTTTGCAAGGCAGACACCTGGAAAACAAAGCCCTGAATGCAGGCAGGTGAGGCTAGATATTACAAGAGGCTACACAGAGATGATAGAATGGCCTGGGCTGGAAGGGAGCTCCAAATGTCTGATTTCATTTAAATATTAGTGTAATATCTCATGGTATAGTGCATGATTTGTATTATCAAATTCTTCCATCTAAATCATTCAGTGGTTCCAGGAAATATTAACGCTGACTTTGTACCCTGTTGCACCTTTATGGATTGCTCTGTTGGCCAGCAAAATCAGTCTTGAAGTCTTTCTCTAGCAGTCACATTCACTAGTTTGTCCACAGTAGGGAAAGACAACTGAGAGAAACTCAATTTGCTTGTGGAACTTAAATATACTTCTACTGGATGTGCAGCTCCTACAGTTTTACACTTCTGCAGGTTGAAAACATTGAAAACTGTTGTACTGAACAGCAAAACTGGAGGATCTGAAGGCAGCCTTGGTGACAAACATCCATTGCACTAACATCTTGCTTCTCCATATAGTGTGTGGTTCTCACAGATGTCAATGATCTAAATTTATGACTGCATCAAACTGTCCTGGTACAAGTGACACTTGCTGTTAGTGTAATTTCCTCAATGTAGGTGGAAACATTTGGTTTATTTATAGCTGTCGTGGATGTCTCATTCTTACAGGTTTTATTTGAAAGGTAATGTTGAAATATACTAGTTAAATTACACAGGAGTTCAAATTTCCTTTTGGTTTAGTGTGTTCTTTCTTTTTAACGTCTATAAATTTGGGGGTGAAAAATCAAATATATCTCAAGAGAACATGCTATGACTTGTACTCTCTAAGACAAAAGAAGCCAAACTATCTCTAGCAAGATTCTGTAATTTGAAATATATTTGTCAAATGTATTTCATCTATATAAATATATATATAATATGTTCTAGCCATAGGGATTTTTTTGGTGGGGATGGGAAAAGTGTCAGACTGATATATGTGCGTACTGGGTGGCAAGCAGGGATGCTGTTATTAGGTAGCTTGACTTATGAGAAGCTTTGGAAGATTTTAGCAAGCATTCTAATCTCTTTAACATGTTTGAAGTTTGTTTCCAAATTCTGTTAATTATTAATGCTAGTGTTGCTAGTACGTTTATTTGACTGGAGTTCTTATTCATAAAATGACTTGAATTGACATTTATTTTCTTACTCTTCAACTCTTTGTTCATAAAATCATGAGCCACAGTCTTTTCTTCAATTGACCGTGAAAATCTCCCAGTTTTTTTTATTAACTTTCCCACTTTAACTTCCAGTGTTCCCAGACTACAGTTTTAACAGTTGCTTTAGATTCTAGAAGCTGATTTCCATTCTAAGATTATACCTCACTTGTATATCCTCTTTTTTGGAAAGGACTAACTTGTGAGTGTGACTACTCAGAAACTGCTAGTATGCAGATATCAAACTCTTTGATTCAAAGAATCAATTCTTTGTCAAAATCTGATAGTAAACTACACGACTGAGTAAATCTGATAGAAAGCTGCTAAGGTTTCAAGAGTCCTTATGTTAACAAGCCATCATTTCCATTTTTAGAAACTCTGAGGAAGTTCTGTTACTGATAGCAGGATAGCATAGGATGTTCTGCAAATGTCTCACGGGTTAAAGTAATCCACAAAATGATATTCTTCCTACACTTTACGGACAGATGCACAAAGAGGCACTGCATCCTGTTTTGCAGAGAGATTTGTTTGTTGTGACCACATCACCTCTTGGCTTTGTCGTTATATCTTTGACCTATGAGCATTCAGTCTTGTGATTCTGAATCATCCCTCTAGTAGTTCTGATGAAAAGCATCAAACCTCCACTCTCCTTTCTCCCCTTGCAGAAGGAAATGCAACCATCTGGTTTGCTTTTCAGTCACAAGACCTCTACCAACAATTTCTGAAATACCAGCCACCCTCATAATTCTGACAACATTATTATTTTGAACTCCTTTTGTTGTCTTAACTCCTTGACTTTTGTTCTACATCTGCACCTTTACATTTGGCTTCACAATAAATGCACGCACGTTAATTTCCCGTGTCAATGCTCTGAATATTTCTTGGCTGAAACATTTGGACTTTTGCATTCCCGTGAGGCATTTTGGTTTGTCACGTATTGCAAGAGCATATTATTTAAAGAAAACCACACTTCAGCTGGTCTGTGCAAAATGCATAGAAGGCAAAGTAGAGTGAGTGAATGAAGTAAGAGGAAACTGGCTGATAGACAGAGAACTTATTTGCTTCGTGATGTAGATTTTGGACCAGTTTGAAATAACCTAAAAAAAAAAATCTCATAGCAAATTGAAAATTAGAATGTCTGTATATGTCCCCAAAGTTTACATTTTCTGTTACACACTTCCCTGCTTACTGAAAGAGTCAATGCAGTTGAATTGCATCATCTCCCATTTTTGGCTTTCCAGAACCACCAAGGTTTATAAAGAAACTAGACTCCTCAAGACTTGTGAAACAGCATGATTCCACCAAGTATGAATGCAAAATAGGTGGCTCTCCAGAAATCAAAGTCACCTGGTACAGAGGTGAAACGGAGATCCATTCCAGTGAAAAATACAGAATGTCCTTTGTGGATTCGATAGCAGTCATCGAAATGCACAACCTCAGTGTTGAAGACAGTGGTGACTACACCTGCGAAGCTCAGAATCTGGCGGGTAGTGCAAGCACCAGCACCTCGCTGAAAGTGAAAGGTCAGAGTTCCGTTTCTTTCTTTTTCTTACTATCTACGAGTGCCCCTTTCTGGAAAAGCTGTTAAATTTCACTTTCTTTAGTCAGAAAGGACAAAACCTATCTGAATATGTTACATACCTCTTGCCTTTTTGTTATACTGTGGGAGATCTTTTTTACAGTTTATCTTTGCTGTTCAGCATCAGAACAGCTACTTGAGTCGTCTATGATCTTTAATCTCCTTTGCTCCAGTAACACAAAGTTTAACCCCCTTTTTTTTCAGCACCCCCCATTTTTACCAAGAAGCCCCATCCAGTCTTGACCTTGAAAGGGTCTGATATTCACATGGAATGCGAGCTTCAGGGCACACCTCCATTCCAGATTTCTTGGTATAAAGACAAACGGGAAATTCGGAGCAGCAAGAAGTATAAGGTTGTGTCCGAGAACTACTTAACTAGTCTTCACATTCTCAGTGTGGATACTGCAGATGTTGGTGAATACCACTGTAAAGCTGTAAATGATGTGGGAAGCGACTCCTGCGTTGGCTCTGTAACACTAAGAGGTTTGTATAAACATTGGCACCTTCTTTGCGTTTCATTTATCTTGTCGTTCTCCTCTTACTTTTCTGCTCCTGGTGATTTTTTTGTTAAATATCTTCTCTCAAATAGCACCACCAACCTTTGTGAAGAAGCTGAGTGACCTCACTGTCATAGCTGGGGAGTCAATTGAACTGCAGGCTGCAGTAGAAGGATCACAGCCCATATCTGTTCAGTGGTTAAAAGACAAAGGGGAAATCATCAGAGAAAGTGATAATCTTTGGATGTCCTATTCAGAAAACATTGCAACAATGCGGATCGGATATGCAGAACCAGCCAGTGCTGGGAAATACATTTGCCAGGTCAAAAATGATGCTGGAGTCCAGGAATGCTTTGCCACACTGACCGTGCTAGGTTGGTACACAGGACAAAAACACAGCGTGTTTTAAGATGCTTTGAAATTTCAACTTTTATGATGCTAATGTTTACTGCATCATTGGTTTTAAAAACTTTGTGACTTGCGTCTCATTGCAGAACCTGCAGTCATCATAGAGAAGCCAGGCCCCATCAAAGTCACAGCTGGAGACTCTTGCACTCTGGAATGCACAGTAGACGGCACACCAGAGCTTACTACTAGGTGGTTTAAGGATGGGAATGAACTGTCCACTGACCATAAATATAAAATAGTTTTCTTCAACAAAGTATCTGGGCTTAAGATCCTCAATGCAGAACTAGAAGATAGCGGAGAATATACTTTTGAGGTGAAAAACAGTGTTGGTAAAAGCAGCTGTACAACTTCAGTACAAGTTTCAGGTTAGTTGACTACTCTTTTTGCAGCCTATTAGTTCCTTTCAAAAGGCATTAAGATAGCAAACAGTTTCTTATCACTGGCAGCCTGAGAGACTTAATGCTTGTATCATCTCCAGAAAACTTGTTTGGCATACCACTTTGAAAAGCATCAAGAATGAATACCTAACCTATGAGCAGGAGCTGTTGAAAGGGCTTGATTTCCTCAGCTTTAATCTTCCTGTCTTGTAAGACAGCTAGTGCAATATTTTTGCTTATGAAAAAGAACTGGAGAAATAAAAAATGGTCCTCAAAAAGCGTGAATCAAAATTCCGGCATATCCTTAACCATATCTATTCTTTAATGATTTATATGTGTAGGAGCAGATTGCCAAAGAGATATCTCAAAACAAAGTTAATGGATTTTGTTGTCTATGGAGAGCTTTCTGCAGCCTAAGCTCCTGTTATGGTAATTTTTATTACTTTTATTTGTTTTCCAACGAATGCAGATCGCATAATACCACCTTCTTTCACAAGAAAACTGAAAGAAACATATGGTCAGCTGGGCTCTTCTGCTCTACTGGAGTGCAAAGTCTATGGATCACCACCTATTCTGGTTTCCTGGTTCCATGATGGACAGGAAATTACCAGTGGGGACAAGTACCAAGCTACTCTAACAGATAATACCTGTTCTCTGAAAGTGAATGGACTTCAGGAATCTGACATGGGAACTTACCTGTGCACAGCTACTAACGTAGCTGGGTCTGATGAATGCAGCGCATTTTTGAGTGTTAGAGGTTAGTATCAATAAGAAAACAGAGTCAGAGGGCACAAGTTCACTTTCAAAATGACTTCATTCTTTGCTTTCATTTTTGACTACTGTGCTCTTCATCAGAAGTTCAGATGTAAATCCTCTCTGTTTTATTTACATGCTTAGAACCACCATCTTTTGTGAAGAAACCTGAACAACTGAGTGTTTCGTCTGGAGCAAACGTAACCTTTACCAGTATCATAAAAGGCTCCACTCCCCTGGAAGTTAAATGGTTTAGAGGTAGTGTTGAGCTAGTACCAGGACACACATGCAATATCACCTTGCAAGATTCAATCGCAGAACTGGAGTTGTTTGATGTACAGCCGCTTCAGAGTGGAGACTACACCTGCCAGGTCTCTAATGAGGCAGGGAAGATTGCTTGCACAACGCATCTTTTTGTCAAAGGTTTGTCCAGACTCGTGTTTCTTCTGCTTCTTATGCATCTGAAAATAATGTCTCAGCTGTATTTAATTTGTTGTCTTCCCATTGCTCGTTATAGAACCAGCGAAATTTGTGAAGAAGGTGAATGATTTAAGTGTAGAAAAAGGGAAAAATTTAGTCTTGGAATGCACATATGTGGGTACTCCGCCAATCTCAGTGACGTGGAAGAAAAACGGAGTGAAAATTACGCACTCTGAAAGGTGTACCATCACCACTACAGAATCATCTGCCATACTGGAAATCCCTAGTAGCAAACTAGATGATCAGGGGAAATATTCTTGTCATATTGAAAATGATTCTGGACAAGATAACTGTCACGCTGAAGTCACAATACTAGGTGGGTCAAGCCACCATCACTTCATCATCGAGTGTTATGTGAGCTACTAGTGGTCATTGTGCAATACCTTTTTTATGCTAATGATGTGTGTTTGCTCTTCAGAACCACCTTACTTCATTTCGCCGTTGGAGCCAGTGCAGGTGACTGTTGGGGATTCTGCATCCTTGCAGTGCCAGGTTGCTGGAACACCAGGAATTATTGTATCATGGTACAAAGGTGGCACAAAACTGAGAGGAACGGCTACCGTGAAAATGCATTTTAAGAACCAAGTTGCCACTCTGGTTTTCAGCCAGGTAGACAGTAGTGACGGTGGGGAGTACACCTGCAAAGTAGAAAACATTGTTGGGGAGGCTGCTTCATCGTCTTTGCTGACAGTGAAAGGTGAATATTTAATTTTAAAATATAGGCAAATGGCTTGTTTTTCTGAGATATGATTTACTGTTTTGAAAAATGAGTATGTGAGGCAGCACAGACAGGATGTGGCATTTATTCGCATCACCTCACTGGAAGATCTCTGAAGCAGCACCCAGGAGAAGGTGCACAGAAGTGAAACAGAATGCTTGTGTGCTTGCTAGAGAGCAAAAACCTTTGAGCCTGCTGCTTTTGCCTGTTTATCAGGAATTGCTCAGGTGTAATCTTCCACAGTTCTTTGATCTTTCCTGCTGCGGGGTGAGAGTCTTAAACATGTTCAGTCGGGTGCTTCCAAGTCCATCAGAGGTGTATGATGTTCTACTTGTCAAGCACACAAAACAGAACAAGTGGCATGATATACGTGGTTTTGACAACCCAGCTGCAAGTCGCTTGAGTGTGTTTACGCTTCTCCTTGCCACTTTTCTGTCAGTTTCCCACAACTAAGATTACTTGTTCCTTGATAAGCACTTTACTGTTTCTTAACATGTAAGATACCTTGTGGGAGTGTCTTCTGTTAGCAAAAGCCTACCGGTGAACCTAATCAAAATGCATCTCTTACTGACCACAGCTCTTCTGTAGGGATACAGCCTTCTGCGTTGTCCTTTCGCACTGAGGGCATCGCTTTGCTTGCTTCCACTGTTAGCAGTGCTGAGGGTTGAAAAGGCTCACTGGGTGTGACTGAGAGCAAAATGGTTCTATGTTTTCTGGCAACTACACGTACAGTGTTCTTTTCCTGTCGTGTTCCAAAGAAATCATATGTGAATAGTATTTTTAATCAGAAGTTATGGGCAAAAATCCAACATACTCTACAGTACCTTAACCAGGGACTGTTTGGCTTAGCTATGGGTTCATGTCTTTGGAAAGCCCTCACTGTACTATACTTGTTCTCTTACAGAGCGTAAACTTCCTCCTTCTTTTACCCAAAAAGTAAGAGATGTTCATGAAACTGTTGGCTTACCAGTTACATTTGATTGCGGCATTACTGGTTCGGAACCTATTGAAGTGTCTTGGTTTAAAGATGGTGTCCGCCTGAAAGAGGACTACAATGTTCACTCATCCTTCGTAGATAATGTAGCAACTCTCCAGATTTTAAAGACAGATAGGAGTCTTATTGGGCAATATACATGCACAGCTACCAATGCAATGGGGACTGCGTCTTCTAGTGGCAGGCTTGTACTTACAGGTCAGTAGGCTTTCAAATCTTTAATGGAAATAGCTTAAAGGTCACTCTTGCTTTATATATGGACACAATACTGTGCAACTAATACTCATTTCTCTGAGGTTTAAAGCAAATTGAGACTTTGAAGTCATGTCTTTTTCTTTCTTTCACTCTTCAGAAGGGAAGACTCCCCCATTCTTTGACATCCCAATGACACCTGTGGATGCTATTATTGGAGAAAGTGCTGACTTGGAGTGCCACGTTTCTGGAACACAGCCTATTAGAGTCACTTGGGCAAAAGACAACCAAGAGATTAGGACAGGAGGAAACTACCAGATCAGTTATGTAGACAACACAGCCCACCTGACCATCTTGAGAGTTGACAGGGGTGACTCTGCAAAGTATACATGTTATGCTAGCAATGAAGTTGGAAAGAACTCTTGCACAGCCCAGCTGACAGTGAAAGGTACTGAAGAGACAATATGTTGCGTGTACTTTTTTCTTCCTTTAATTGTAAAAGAGGTCAACCTTATTGCTACAGGATAAGTTTCAGAAAAAATGTTGAGACATAACTTGGAAGTATCTGTCTGGAGACACCTATTGGTCTCTTAAGGATTAGTAAGGATCACTAACGACCATGAAAGAACTTTTTCTTTGGCCTTTCTTACAGGCTTGGGTGTGTAAGCTTCTTTCTTGAGAGCTTGATAACACTTTGTTTTGGTTTTTTTTTTTATGGCATTTGATTTAATGTAAGAGGATGTTTTTTCAAATATGGAAATCAACTGTGACAACGACTGTGATAGTAGGCAGCTGTTGTTTATCTTGGCACATTTTCACTTTAAAAACCCCACGCTATTTAAATGAGAGACCATAACAATTCCCCAATGTTCATATATTTCTTGAAACATTTACTTTAGAATTTTTCATTTTTGATTAATAAAATTTAAATAATATGTTCTTTTTTTTTTACAGAACGAAAAACTCCACCTACTTTTACTAAGAAACTGTCTGAAGCAGTAGAAGAAACAGAAGGCAATGAACTTAAACTTGAGGGCCGTGTTTCTGGCTCCCAGCCTTTGACTGTTCTTTGGTATAAAAACAATCAGGAAGTCCATTCGAGTCCTCATTGTGAAATATCTTTCAAAAACAATACCTTACTTTTGCATATAAAGAGCGTAGAGCGGTCAGATGCTGGTTTATACACCTGTAAAGTATCTAATGAAGCAGGAAGCGTGTTGTGTACATCTTCTGTTGTTATCGGAGGTTAGTGGAAGTCTCAATTTCTTTTCACTTACTGTCCTTTGTTGTGCGTTAGTTGCAAATGTCCACCTTCTATCTTACAAGCTAGTTTTGTTTACCGGCAGTATTTTTATTTGAGATAGAAAAGATAAATCTGAACCACAGAAATCAAGGAGTTCATCAAAAGCTGTGATTAAAATAAGGCTATATTTTTCGGGAGGGAACTTCTTTACTATTTCACAATTTGTTGACATCTGAGGCAAAGACCGAAATCTCCATGTGACATTTCTGTTGAATATTTGATCATTCTCTTTTCATGGAATAACAGCTTTTCTATGCAATCACATCTAAGCTCGGGCAGCCTTGACAACGTGTTGAGGCAGCATGGTATTTCATCTTAATAGACTCACAGGAGATTCTGTATTTGTTTCTTTAGAGGTGTTCGTATAGCTCTGCAGCGTAATAGAATGCTTTAGTTCTTGTACTATCTTTTCACACATGTATGTATTTGTTGAGTGGAGAAAGGGTATTTCTTGTATGTTCACATAGAAAACATACTCTTTTAATATCTATTCAGTTCTCTAAAATTAAGATTGACATTCTCAGACTTATGTTTATTCCCTCTATAAATTCCTTGCATTGTCTTCTTGAGAATCACATGTATCTCTTTCTCTTACATTCATAAACATCCTTTTCTTTCTTGAGTATTCACTCAAGCTTTTTCATATTCCAGAACCCCAAAAGCCTCCATTTTTTGACCAGCCTCTTCAGCCAGCTACAGTAGAAGAAGGTGATACCCTGCAGCTAAGCTGCCATGTCCAAGGATCGCAGCCCATCCGGATTCAGTGGCTGAAAGCAGGGAGAGAAATAAGAGGTTCAGACAGATGCAATTTCAGCTTTGCTAATGGAGTAGCTTTTCTGGAACTCGCTGCAGTTACCAAACCTGATTCAGGAGAATATGTGTGCAAAGCTTCAAATGCAGCTGGAACTGACACTTCCAAATCTAAAGTGACAGTTAAAGGTATAGTAACGTGGAGAAAAGCAAGGCATATGATTGAAATTTAAAACAGAATTCAATCTTCAATCTTACTTTGTTTTCTGTGTAACACAAACGTTAATACTCTAATAGCAAACAATTATTTTTTATGTTCTCTGCTGTCTGGGAAGACAGTTCATTTAGCAATATTTTTTATATGAATAGCAATAAATTAGTGGGAGATCAGTGTAAACCCCATAGTATACTATTAAGAAGAGACTAAAAATCTAGTTTCTAATTCTAAATAAAAAAATTAAGAAAAATGTAAGCTGAGTGGAATTAATTGGACATTGAAGTGTTATGGAAAACATTGGAAGAGTGATGTTTATTAAAGAAAAAGTCTAAAGGACTGTGCATGTATCCTCAGAAGCTAATTGCTTCAGGGCTGTGACAACTCTAAGACATTTTAACAATTCAGCTGAAAGAAAATATTTTCTAAGAATGAGTCCTTCCACAGAATTGTTTAGGTTGTAAAAGATCTTCGAGACCATCAAGTCCAACCATTAATCTAAGTAAACTTTGTCTTTAACCTCCACATCTCCAGAAATCATAAACATGTCCAGGGATGATAATTCAACCACCTCCCTGAGCAGCCTGTTCCAATGCCTGATGACTCTTTCAATGAAGAATTTATTCCTAATGTCTCACCTAAACTTCCCCCAGTGCAACTTGCAGTAATTTATTCTTGTCCTGTCACATGCCACTTGGGAGAAGAGTCCAACACCCATATCCAACACCACTGCATAAAATATGTAAGAGTTCAGTAACCTGTAGATGACCTTTTTCATTACATGGGTAGCCACTAGACTAATAACTATGCAAAAAACACTTTAAAAGATGACATTTTAAGACTACTGGTAAAAACAATGAAGTAATGCTGAGGGTGAAGTTTCTCAAAATGCATCACTAATCACTGGGTCCATGCTCTTCTTTGAGGTTGGATCCATGCAGAGTAAAAAAATCACCTGACTGAAGTTGATGAACATCACAATATGGCCCACAATGTTTCAGCTAGAAAATAAAACACAATTTCATAAAAGCAAAATAGAAGTACTTTGCATTTTTATCTCTCACATAATGTTTTGTTCTATCTCTGCCATTAGTTCATTTTTTACAATTCCTTTGAAAGTGTTGAATGAAACCATGTATGTTATTGTTTCTTTTTTTAGAAAAACCAGCAGCTGCACCAGCAGCTAAGAAAGCAGACATGGAAGGAAAACTGTATTTTGTGTCAGAGCCTCAGAGTATCAAAGTCATGGAAAGTAAGAACTCTCTTCAAAAGAGCACCCTGTCTTCTATTTTTTTATTTTATTTTTTTTTTTGGTGAGATTGTGTTCTGCTGTTATAGGCAACTGGAAACACTTAGTTTCCTCATTTGCATCTTTCTGCAGAGACCGCTGCGAAATTTATTGCGAAAGTTGGGGGAGACCCAATTCCAAATGTTAAATGGATGAAGGGAAAATGGAGGCAACTCAACCAGGGAGGTCGCATTATAATTCAGCAGAGAGGAGATGAAGCCAAACTAGAAATAAAAGACACAGTAAAAACTGATTCTGGCATGTACAAATGTGTAGCTTTTAACCAGCACGGTGAAATTGAGAGAAGCGTAAACCTACAAGTCGAAGAAAGAAAGAAAGAAGAAGTTGTCGAAGGGGATCTTAGGGCAAAATTAAAAAGGTATATGGAATTTTTGTACAGACTAATTTGTCATCAACATGGAAGAAACGTTTTTTACTATATCTCTCAAATTATTTTTAGCAATCATTATATATGCATAATTGTTCTAGAAATAGAAGAACCTGACTAGACTAATCTGAAAGGTTCCACTGCAGATAGCAGTTCTAAGATGATTCGTTTTTCCACCAAACAACTTTCTAGGAAAGAAGCATTGTTTATTAATCTTATGTCATTGATTTGAATAGCACTCCAACAAAAAAGAAGGAAGAAGAAGAGCAACCAATCGATATCTTGGAGCTTCTCAAAAATGTAGATCCCAAAGAGTATGAGAAATATGCTCGAATGTATGGAATTACTGATTTCCGTGGCCTTCTGCAAGCCTTTGAGTTACTAAAGCAAACCCAAGCAGAAGAAAGCCATAGACTGGTAAGATATAGTGTGATTCCGGTGTTGGCTTTGGTAGGAGTAACATGGTTCCTTTGAATAGGCTAGGTGTCCACACTCTGATGTTACAGTGTGTGTGGGATTTTCTGGTTTCTTCTTTAGATCTTTTACTGAGAATTCTCCATTTCTTAATTGCTCAAACCCAAGAAGAAGCAACTTGTCTGCGATTTTTAAGATAGGAAGATGCAGAGTTACATTACAGTTACAGAAAAATTCTATTTTCTATATACAAAATACAGAACTAACTCTTGGTATTTTAATATCTTTTAATCTTTGGGTATATCCTGCCTCCTTACAGGAAATTGAGCTCACAGAAAAAGCTCGAAGAGAAGATCAAGAGTTTGATGAACTTGTAGCTTTTATTCAGCAACGGCTCTCACAGACAGAGGTAGCATATTTCTGCAGTGATTTGTGAAATATTCAATCTCGTAACACAGAACTCAAAACTAACTTAAAAACAATATTTTTCAGCCTATTACTCTGATCAGAGACATTGAAAATCAGACGGTTTTAACAGATGAGGATGCTATCTTTGAATGTGAGATTAAAATTAACTACCCAGAAATTAAACTTTCATGGTACAAGGGAACTCAGAAACTGGACTCCAGCGACAAATACGAAATTAGAATTGAAGGTGACCGCCACATACTGAGAATCAGGAAGTGCCAACTTGAAGATCAGGGAAATTTCAGAATAGTGTGTGGACCACACATTGCCAGTGCCAGGCTAACTGTGATTGGTAAGTGCTCTTTTGAAGTACATAATTGAATTAATTTGCACATCAATTATTCCACTGCCTGATGTCAGCTAAAATGTATGTTTTAACATGCTAATAGAGCCTGCAGTTGAACGGCATCTTCATGACTCTACTTTCAAGGAAGGGAAGACATGTACACTGTCTTGTCAGTTCTCTATCCCAAATGCCAAGTCTCAGTGGTATAGAAATGGCAGACCTATTAAGATAGGCGGGAGATACTCGACACAAGTTTCTGACAAAATACACAAACTCATCATCAAGGATGTTAGAACAGAAGACCAGGGACAATACACCTGCAAGCTTGACACTCTAGAAACAACAGCAGATCTGGCTATCGAAGGTTTGTAAACACGTGCAGAATCTCTTTATTGCGGCAGTGATAAAAAGTTTCTGGACGTCCCGTTAACAGAGTGAAAAAAAATAAAAGGAATTTCTTAATTGGACGTTTCCAAACTTGGAAACAGACTAAAAATATAATGTTGTTGTCCTTTCTCTTGTGCTAGTGCTTTTGACTAAATCATCATGTTCTCTAGCCCTCAATCTGTCTCAGGCTTGTTCTCTAATACTCTTATATTTTCCTGTTTTTCTTAGTCATTCTTTATCTTTAATTTCTTTAAAAACTTACTCTGTATAATCTATCTGCACAGCAATCTTGTTGTAGTTGTGCTCTTATATCTTCACTCTTACGTAGAAAACTTCATAGAAAATGAAAGTTCTTTTTCTTACTCTAATTTCTAAGATCTACTGATATTATCTCTTATAGTGTGACAATTATGAAAGCAGTGAGAAGAGTTAGATGAGCCCAATGGTCGGAATGCGAGTAACAATTGATGTATTTTTTTTGTTTCTAAAAACAGCAGAGCCAATCCAGTTCACCAAGAGTATACAGAACATTGTAGTGAGTGAACACCAGTCTGCAACCTTTGAGTGTGAAGTGTCTTTTGATGATGCAGTTGTGACGTGGTATAAAGGTCCCACTGAACTGAGAGAAAGTCCCAAGTACAGCTTCAGAAGCGAAGGTCGCTGTCATTATATGACTATTCACAATGTTACCGCGGAGGATGAAGGTAAAAATGCATGGGACATTTGTGTTGATACCGTTCTTTTGCCTGATTTTGTTGTCTGTTCTAAAGACAAGTTCATATAAACGTCAACATTCTTGGCTGTTGCAGGTGTATATTCTGTAATTGCTCGTCTTGAACCAAGAGGAGAAGCAAGAAGCACTGCAGAGCTCTATCTGGTCACAAAAGGTTAGCATATTTGCTAAAAAGACCATAACCATCTCTAAACTTGTGAGTTTGAGACATGATTCTGGACATATAAAGAGTTCTAAAAGAAATCTAATATTCTTTTGCAGAAATGAAACTGGAGTTGAAGCCACCAGGTAAAGAACATGAGCAAGCATGGGACATGGTCATGTCTATGTCATAAATTTAGTACATAGCTCTGCTTTATTTTTTTATTTTCAAATCCTTGTTTTCTAATTATAAGAAGTCAGACCTTGAAAACATGTTCCTTATCCATACGAGGAACTATTTTGCAGTATGAGAACCATAAATAGAGGCAATGGATACCATGATGACTCCAAAATCAGTGTTTGAAGTACTATTTTGTACAACATGGGAAGATATTGTCTTTAAATCACACAAGTTTGTTTTTGTTTGAATGCTGAGGAACGGAACAATGAAGAGATTCCAGTGAAATGATTCAGTGCTCTCTGTACAACTGAAAAAAAAGACAAGTGAGGAGACCAAATACATAGCGATCATCTCTTTGTGATATGTAAAGATACTCTTTTCCAAAAGGTCTTATAAGCCTACTCCAGAGTTATGCAAGACTTATTTATAAATAAAATCGAACAGTGTGGTGTGTGGCCAGATGAAAGATTAATACCTTAGTTATTTGTTGGTTGACTACTGCATTCTTGAGACACACACTACAGTCCTTGTGTGCTAGAAAAAGAAAGATTATAGCTCCATGAAGTGCTGCTCTTGGGGACAGCATGTTCAAAGCTACTTTATTTATCAAGCCAATTAAATGTTTTGATTTTCTAGATGTTCCTGATGCCAAGGTTGCTGTTCCACCTCAAAAACCAGCTGAAGGTAGGCTAACAAACCTTATTCATCCCACAGCTCACTAAATCAGCAGGCCAGTGGGAATGTCACAGGAAAAAAGCTGCTCAGTGATAAGAGCCTATTGTCTCTGTACAAACCGGACAGATTTGGCTGGGATAAGTTTGTATTGCGATGTTGAAGGGGAAAAGTGTATGTAGTTAGTGGTAGGAACAAAGTCTTCTCTCTTAAAAAGAGTTTATCTTTTCTATCTTGTTTTCCTAATGGTTTCTTGTTAATTCAATCTTCCTTTGATTCCGTTTTCCTCTTCACAACATTCTTTACTTTTACTTTTTCTTCTTGTTGCCACAGATAGATCTTTTATACAAGCTGTCTGAATTTTGTGCTTTAAAAAAAAACCCACGAAAAAGAACGAAAAGCAAGCACCCCAAACCAAAAAACCCCCAATTGTCTTTTAAAGCCATACACTGGATTTATATATGTTCATTTATAAACAGTCTCTCCAAACATTGTTTGTCTTTCTTTTGCATTCAGTAGTTTACTATGAAAATTAGAAGTTCAGTCTTCTTGGTTTTATTTCCAGGATAATTTGATAAATGCTTGCACTGGCAAGCTTTTCTTCATTTACAAATAAAATCACACTCACATTTTATTTTAAATATTTATTTTTTCCTACAAGCTGCCCCTATTCCTATTCTTCTGCCTCTTGTTCCACCACCAGAGGAGAAAAAGCCAGGTACAAACTCTTATTTTAACTACTTTATCAATGTTGGTTTTGTGGTTGATTGTTGGGTTTTTTTTAATTTCAATTTTAAATTATGTGTTTTTAAGCAGAAAAAAAGATTCCGGTCAAGAAAGTCTC
>JAOXOE010000602.1:11022757-11039596 GCA_028565055.1 Phoeniculus purpureus
GGGGTTGGAACTGGATGATCCTGTGGTCCCTTCCAACCCAGAGTGATTCTGATTGTGTAACTTCTCCAGTGAAGTGACCCTGCTGTGGTAGGGGGATTGGACTAGATGATCTTTCGAGGTCCCTTCCGATCCCTAGTGATTCTATGGTTCCATGATTTATTTTTAAGGTTCAGAAATTTTGGGCCAGGCAGGATTTTTTCAGTTTAGCTTTGTTACAGTGACTTGAACCTTAATATGCTGATAAGTTTTAAATCGCACTTCGTGGTAAGATGAGGTCCTTAATACAGCAAGGTGTAGATGCAAATAAAAATGGATGCATTATGATTTGTTTGCAATTGGAACCTCCTTAAAATATAATGTGGGTTAGCAATTTGTGAGGATACCTGTCATTTTAAATTGGCTTTTTGATGTTTCTTCTATCATTTTCATGTATTCTAGAGAAACCTGATTTAGGTTACATGTTTCACATGTTAGTTGCTTGGTGTTAATAGCTGTATTTTGTAGTCCCTTGCATGCCTCAACTCTCGTTGGTAGCAGTAACCTATGCCTTTATGAACAGAATTTGCCTCTGATGAGAAAGTATTAAACTTGGAAATAAGTAGAAAATTGAACTGCAACAATTGGATCTCCAAACCTCTGTGTATCTTTCAACTTAATAAATGTACAGTGGCATAACTAATATCTTTTTTTGTGTATTGAGCCTTTAGACAGTGAATTTTTTGTCATTAAGTGATACTATTATATTTTTTTTAAGTGGTTGAAGTTCCTAAGAAGCCTGTGCCTGAGCGAAAACTGCCAGCAATTACAGCCGAGAAGAAGGAAAAGAAGGAAGTTACAGTTCATAAAGGTATGACCTTCCTGCAAAACCAGCAGGAACATGCAGATTAGGATATCTCATGCACTTCTTTCAAGTTTGACTGTGATGATTATTCACATTTCCTTGAAAAGGAAAGAATTCTCTTCACGTTGGACATGAGCAAAGCTCATGGCAAGCCTTCCTCTTCTCTCATCTCACATTTTCAAGCAGAGAGAGACAATAGTGCCAAAGATGGTTGAAGCAAACTGAGAATTGCTGTCAAAATCAGAGTCTCAGTCATCTTTCCTTCTCACTGCATAGGAGCCTTGGCCATGTGTTGTGCTTTGGAGCCTGTGAGTGTTGCACTTCTGGGAATTGTCCTCCATTTAGGTCACACAGAATCACAGAACATTAGGGATTGGAAGGGACCTCGAAAAATCATCTAGGCCAATCTCCCTGCCAGAGCAGGATCACATTTATCAGGGGATGGTGGTCCTGATCACCATTCACTAACAGTAAACAATGCACTGGACAAGACACAAGATGGTTATAACAGCCTAAGGAAGAATATGTCCAGTTCTACATTGCTTGTCTCTGTAAATGAATTATGCAAAATGATTTAAGCAACATATATATATATATATATATATATATGAATCTCTTACAGTTGTCAAGAAACCTGTTGAGGAAAAGGTGGAGGTAACCACTCAGAGAGTTGCAGAAGAAAAAGTCAAATGGGCTGAGGGTAACTACTGTTCCATTACCTTAATGTCGTCTTCACATGAAAGTAGTGGCTATTGTTCCTTAGCTGATAAGCATGTGCTTTGTTTTCATTTAACATGCATCTGATCAGTTTTTCAGTATTTGAAACATATAATAATAGCTCCTGCTGAATTGTATAAAAATAAGGTGAAAGGCTTTTAATGGAAAATACTGAACGCAGATGCAAACTACCAATGCTTCAAGAAAGGAAGTGAATGTAAATTTGCAGTGTGTGAAATGGTGTGATTCAGTCTAAGCTTAAGATGTGAAAACTCCATCTTCCTCAGGATCCATCTTGACCAGTCTGTCACGATGTCTTGATTAATTGTTTGTTGAGGAAAGAAAGGCACATCCTTTCTCTCTTGGTAACCACCTCCTCTCATATAGCATTTGCCATTCTGCAGCAGGAGTCTATTGGCTGCAGTTCAACATGTGTCAAAATATGATCTGGGTAAGAAACACCCAGAATTACCCAGATTCTTTAGTAGGCAGCAATAAAAAGAAGGAAACACATTTCTTCTGTGCTTTGTGTGGTTTGAAGGAGTCTGGCTTATGTACTAGCTAGATTATTTTTGTCTTGCTTGCTGTATTGTCAATATCGTTGCTAGTTAACTGTAGATTTACTTAGAACTCTTTGCAAAATATGTGACTGAGTAACACAATTTTAATGCCAACAGTTACCAAGAAAGTTCCACCACCAAAGCCTGCTCCAATGATCGTTGAGGAAAAAGTTATGAAAAAGGAAGGTACAGATGACCATCTCTCAATTGCAGCTTACATGTTTCACAGCACACTGTGTTCTTTTTCTTCTTGTGAATACGTGGTCCTGAGTGTGTGTACCTGGATCTGTTCTATTAGACATGCTGTGGCTACTCTCAGTGTTTGGATTGTATGTGTACTGTGCTTTTCTCTTTCATATTTTTAACACATTTGCAACTAGCCTTTTGATTCTGTTTTAAGTGGCCTACAGGATATGGCAGTGTGATTCAGCTTTTTCTTCATATTTTCTGCTCATTGGTCTACGCTTACTTTTGTCCTCGTGCCCCAAAATGTCTTTGAAGAAATTCTTTTGGAATTCTTTGCATATATTATTTCCAAAAGTCTGTGCATGCGTGTATTTTTAAGTGTTTTGTTTAAAGATATCGGAGTCTTTAACAGATACTAAATATTATGCTTGTATGTTTGTTTTGCGTTCAGTATTTTACACAATGAATAGTGTCTAAATATGTGTAAGAATTAAGTACAGGTACAGATTTAATTAAAACTCAAATGCTGACTACCACTGATGTGGAACTAGAATATAAAGTACTAAAACAAAATCCTATCTTTAAAGTACCGACAGTAGAAACATGGACTGTTTCAGAAGAAAAGATGTCGGTTTCTGTCCACAGAGAAGAAGAGTATTCATATGTCCCAGGTATGTACAAACCCAAAAATCAGAGCACTCAAATCAAAACAATCTTTCAATCCTTGTAGACTTTTTTCTAATGTATTTTTTCACATGGCAAATTGCATATTTAGGCACATTTTATATATTGTCTTTCCATATGCATTGCTTCTCCTTGTTCATTGTGTTATATAGCCCCAGTTCTCTTTAGATTGATAGATGTCAACATTCCCATTAACTCATCTTAACATTGTTTAAATGCTTTTCTTTGAAGAGCCAACAAAGCGTGAGAAAACAGTTGAAGAAAGATTCTTTGAAGCTGTGTACCCGATTGAAGGTAGATTGATTAAGAGTGAGGGGCTAATCATTGTTCAAGATTTTTAAAACAATTTGAATTTATAGTTAACCAGAACTCATTTTGAGATTTGCACATGCTGTTGGTTTTCTGGATGATTTTTTTTAATGCATTAGCATATGTGTTTCAGTGACCTTCATGTACTGGAAATACATAACACCTTCTTGAAAGCTTTTCAAACTTACTATTACTTATTTCCAAATTCAATATCTTTTAAATTCTTATTGTAGCACATAAGGAAATTGAAGAGGAGGAGGAGGAGGAGGAGGAGCAGGAGGAGGAGGAAGTTGTTTCCACAGAGCTGGAGATCGCTCATGTAGAAGGTGATTAAAATCTTTGTATAATCATGCACTACATTTTTCTGAACTTAGGCTGTCTTCCTGTATCACACTTTACCAAAGGTTAGTATAGCAGAACTGAAATCTTTGCTTTTCTGTAGGGCTCTACTCTCAGGATTTTGACCCCTACTGCAGTTCTAATTCTGTTTTTTTTCTTCATGAATGCTTTAAATAATTCTTTGAGTTGCTCTTTTTGAGATGAGCACGTTGTTTCTCTCTGTTAAAGCAACATAATTTTTGACATAGTGTTTCTTGTCCAGGGTGCTGAAAGTAGCCTACTGTGATTTGCCAAATATTTTTACTGTCTTCTAAGTGTTCACCACCTCTCTGTTTAAAGTTCCTGAGATACCAAAGAGGCAAGTTCCAGAAGAGAGAAAGCCTGTTCCTGTCCCTAAAAAAGAAGCCCCACCAGCCAAAGGTATTTCTACTGCCCTAATGAAAATAAAACCCCAAGCCAAAAAAACCCCACAAATTGTCTTTCCTTATGTCTTTACGAATTATTATTAGTTCACTTTCTATGTGGTTTTGGTTTTGCATTAATTGATTTTTGTATTGTCTCTGCACTTTCACTTTTTAATTAGCAATAGCTTAGATCTTTCATTTGTCTCAACTTTGGCGCTTTTCTTTCCTAGCACTCTTGTGCTAGATGATCATATTCGTGTTGCATGGTCTTGGCAGAGAAGAGTAGAGTGTTTTTACTTCAGTGGAGAGTTGTGAAAGCTGGTGATGGTGTAGTAATGTAAACATTGGAATTTTATACTCTGTCACAGTGTCTGTAATTTTCCATATAGTCCACTGTGTATTCAAAGGATGTGCATTGCACTGTGTCGTGGTGCTCAGCAAATTGTCCAGACAATTTACTCTATAGAGCGATTTTGTATTGCTGAAATCCGCGTAAGTGATCCAAAAACTAAATCTCTTCCACTTTGAACATGTTTTTCCAAAGTGCCTGAAGTCCCCAAGAAACCTGTTCCAGAAAAGAAAGTTGATGCTGTTAAAAAAGAGGTGGCTCCCCCGGCAAAAGGTACAGCATCTTTTGAATGTGGGCTTTAATCTGTCCTGTCGCTATGGAGCCGTTTTCCTAACTGTTGAGTTCTTATAAGTGTATGCTAAACACTGTGTGTGTTGCAGTGTATGTCTGTTCTCATCCAAGACAAACTTAAAAGCCTTAGAAAGACTGCCTAAACACATTTGAATCATGCAAATATCCTGAAGTTCCCAGAGAAGAACCTCCACAAGCCAAAACTATACTTAGTGAAGAAGTGTATCTGTACCTGTTGAGTATCTTTTCAATGTTTTGTTTTCGTTAGCCTGTGTGTAAACATGTTTGTGAGAGAAAATGAGTTTTTGTGTATAATTCTCTCTGCATAGACATATCTGCTTTCATGGGCAGGTAGCATACTTGAGCAACTCTTTCTTCAGTTAAATGAGACTTAAGGAGCTTTATAGCTTCCAAAGACTGCTTTGATCTGATTTTTTTTTTCTTAAAATACGTGTAGCTCTTCTCATACTTCTCTATGTTAAGTGTATGACTGTGTTATGTTGTATGTCTTGGTATTCTTACAAATGGATTGATGAAGTTCTATAATACTCCAATACATTTGTGAAATATAGAATTCAGTTGTCTTACATTTTATCTTTTTTAAGTGCCCGAGGTGTCTAAGAGAGCTCCCCCAGAGAAAAAAATTGCTGTTCCCAAAAGAGAGGAAGCTCCGTCACCCAAAGGTACACTTAAATGAATAGTATTCTTTTCTTGTCTTAAACACCTTGTGTATGTCCGGTTTTGGTTTGCTTGTTAAGTGAATCTGGTTTTAGTTGAACTTCAGCTATGTTAGCTATGTATCACTTGCATCAGTTTTGTTGATAACTGTGCTATAGATGCATTCTTAAGATACCTGTAATTTTAATTCTTAATATGCATTCATGTATCTGAAGTGCCAGGAGTTCCTAAGAAACCAGCTCCAGAAGAAAGAATCCCACAGGTTTCTAAAATAGAAGAAGCTCCACCTGCAAAAGGTACAATATTGGTCACTGTAATATCATCTATTGTAGTCTTTAGAACACTGCATTTTTCCCAGCTTGCTCAGCTGTTGTGTGTTGGAGGAAAAAGATGTCATATGTGTAATCCTTTTGGACTATACATTTCTGTTACGTGATGCTTTTGCCAGTTTTGCTCTGTATAGGTCCTAAAAGTAAATACTTTCTATTTTAAGTGCCTGCAGTTCCTAAGAAACCTATCCCTAAAGAAAAAGTGTCTCCTGCTGTTCCTAAAAAAGCTGAGGCTCCTCCAGCTAAAGGTACGCTTCCCAGTAGAATGAAAGAACATGCTGTTTCTCAGCTTCTTTTTGGTGCTTTCTGTATTGTTAGCAGTTACTGATCTGTGCTTCCACTGTGAATTCTGCTGTTCTGATTTAGTGGCAGTATGTTGTATGTCTAGTGCAACGCTCCTAAGAATATGATTTTTAAGTATTTGATCTCTGTTGTGTGTTATGTGCTCAGTACGCTTAAGCAACTCTTTGGAACCTTAGACTTAGCATTTTGCCATATTGCTTTCACAATGGAATTAGAAAAGCCTACATTAAACTTTAATCTTTCAAAGTGCCTGAAGTGCAGAAAAGAGCCACTTTTGAAGAAAGAGTACTTATTACAGAAGAAAGAATATCTGTTGCCATTCCAGAGGAAATCCCACCACCTGAAGGTACACTATGAACACTCAATAGTGGGAAACTTGTGCTTTGCCTATGAGTTTATTGTCCTAAGACCAGTCCCACAGGAGCAAGCCTGTGTCGAACATTTAACACACTTGCAGGCAGTTAAGAGACTCCTGAGTGCCATTTACTATTTCAGTCTTGGATGCCAGCATCCCATCCCATTGATATGAATGGAAACTGTCACTGAGTGCAATGATCTTAGGATAAGGCACTCACGAGATCACAGTAAAAAGTCTGGATGTATAGAGTTTAGTCTTTGCAAATTAGAACTACCTATTCATCCTACTCCCTACAAAGCCCTATGTAGCCCTGCAGCTAACGCTCCTTTTTGACTGCTTTTATATCCCATTAATAACTAACCAGTCAAGACAATTTACATGTTCTATTACAAATTGTAACTGATTTTTAAAAGCACACACAAAAGTTATCTAAAATGTGAACATGCCTACGTGTGTGTGTGCTCATACGAATACATGCAGTTTTACTTTTTATCTCCTGTGATTTCACCTCTTACCCCAGAACAAGTCAATATTTTCCCAGAGTCACGTTTGTAGATGCGCTCATGCCAAGATTACCTTTCAATTCTTCACTTAACTTTCCTATTTTGTTCGTGACCTTATTTTCATTTAGCTATGTCTAGGATCCACAACCTGCAATTTTTTGACTATTGCTTTCCCCTCGCTCCTCATCTATTGTGATGGGGGAGACTAGGGAGCGGAGCCATTCTGATGAACTGACGGTTGACCAGTGAAAGATATTTGAGATACAAGAGCACACGCACAATAGAGTACATAGGGCATGGACAGAACAAAACTTGCTCATATAGAGCAAGTCCTACATATGTGTGTGCACAGCTCTTTCTGTGTTGTGTCTATAACTGTCTTTGTCTTATATAATTTGTAAGAATTAGTCTTCGTCTTCTCCATTCATCCACTCATCCATCCATCTGTGAAAAATAATAAAACTAATAATTTTCTTTAAAGAACCAACATATGAAGAATGGGCTGAAGAAGAAGTGGAAGAATTGTGTATTGCCGTTCACAGAGAAGAGATTTCTGAAGGTATAACCAAATTCAGGAATACTGGCAGCAAAAAGTAATTTGGTTTTGGTACCAAAATAGTGTGGATTAGTATCTACTCTATTAATGAAGAAAAATGTATTAATATAGCAGTGTTTCAGATCTTTAATACTACAATTTCTATTCATTCCTTTTGAAATGTGTAGTAATTAATCCTTTGTTGATAGGGGTAAAATAAGGAGTTATCTCTTGGGTATTGAGAATTATCAACGTCTCTTTTTTTTTTAAATGAAAATTCTCAAGTTCCTGTTACACCAGATTGCTTGGATGAAGCAATTGCTTGGTCCTTTTGACCATCATGGTGCCCTCTAGTTCCTCAGACCATTTAATCATAAAATGACTAAATTGTTTCGATCTGTAAGTTTATTGGCAGTAACAATGCTGTGATCATAACATACACTGATTCACTCAATTTCCATCACAAGCTGCATCACAGAAACTGGATTTCAAGTTGCTTTAGTCAATTAATTTTCCCAGTATTTTGAAGAGAGGCTTTCTTAGTGTGGAAAATTCTACCATTAGTGAACTAGTGGACAGAGGAATGGAGAGTGGTAATCTAGTGCTTCAAATACTGAGCACTTTCAAATTCCACAGAAATACAGGATGAGAGCTCAGTTTCGGTTCCCTTTAGGTAGCTCTAAATTTTTCCATTGGTTTCAGTGGAAGGATGGTTTGGATCCAGATTTTGTAGTACCAGAGGTGTAAGCACACCGCTTATTCTTGTCCCACAAATATTTTTTTCTTACTAGGGTCATAAAGATAGTGATAACACTTCAATGCAAGTATTTTTTAAAACTTTACTTTTTTTTAAGTGACCGAAGAAGAGTCTTACTACGTAGAGGAGAGGGTAACTGTTCCTAAAAGAGAAGAAGCACCACCCACCAAAGGTATATGTTCCTTTCATTACAAAATATTAGTTGTTTCGTCATTCTGAGTGTTATGTTGCTACTGTATGTATGTTTATCTGACTTAGTGTTTTTTCGTATTGAGGAAAAGTGTGTGTGTTATCATGACAATAATCCTCTCTGAAAAACTATGTATTATAATCTTTTTAAGTGCCTGAGCGTAGGAGAGCTCTCCCTGAACCAAAAGTTCCTGCTGCTCCTAAGGAGGCTTTAGAAGTTAAAGGTAAAAATTAGTTCTTCATCTGGGTCATACACCTTCAAGGGGATTATTTTTGTTTTACTGTCTGTTTTGTACTTGTTGATGTGGGTAAGCGTCTGCTTCCAGTGGTGAATGGTTGTCTCAAATTCTGTTTTGTACTGTAAGAAGCATTGTTTGAGTCAACTCAGTAAAACACGTTGTGAAGCGGTAGACAATTTTACGTATTACAACCTAATAGTCCTTCTCATCTCACTGATTTTTGTAAAGTTCCTGAAGTTCACAAGAAAACCGTTCCTAAAGGCAAAGTACCTGTCCCTGTGCCTAAAAAAATGGAGGCTCCACCAGCAACAGGTATATTGGTGGTTTGTTCCTTTTGCAACAGTGTGTTGTTGCTGCATTCTGTCTTTAATACATGTATATGTTTGATATCAAATATATCTGGCATAGCAAATCTCTTCAGCGTCAAGCATGTACTTGTGTCCATTTGTCAGCCATGTGGCTTGTATTGTCTTGATGAGATCTGTGCATTATTTTGTCTTTTATCTTGTGCCCATTGGCCAAATCTTTCAAATTTTCTAAAGTTCCAAAAATCTTTTTTAAGAACCTGAAGAGGAACGAGTGCCCACTTTTGAGATAGAAGTTGAAGAACCTCCATCAACCAAAGGTAAACAAACTGAGACTATCGTTGTGATAGAGTTCTTTTGTTTGGCCTTGTGGTTATTTTTTTTTTAGACATTTTAGTTGAACAGTTTTTTGTTTGTTAGTCTGGATTTCCTCTTTCTTTTGACTATTTACTCATCTTTGTGCTATGTCTGTAAAGTACACCCTTCTTCAGCGTCTAGCTTTCATTGCTGTTGAAGCTTGCTTCGTGATTAGTCTTTAAAAATCTGAATAAGTAGAAAAAAACTTGTGTATTATGTTTGCAATTTGAACATTGCACTTAAATACACTTACACTTATTTTTTTTTAAGTGACTGAAGTGCACAGGAAAATTATCACAAAAGAAAAAGTTGCAGTTGCTAAAAAAGATGAGGCTCCACCCAAAAGAGGTATTTAATCTTTCAGATCTACGCCGAATAACTTTTGTTTCAGAATTCTGATTAGTGTTTATAATGTCTAATTGCCTAACAAAATCTGTAATGTTCACTGTTTGCTGTCTTTTTGTTAAATTTGATTTGAGGAAATGTCAAGTCACTGCTTTTGTGTTTGTCATCTGATGATGTTCCTAAACTGATTCATTCAAAGTCTTTTAAAGTAAATTTTTTTTCTTAAAAAAACACCAGTTGTGCCCAAGAAGCCT
Source organism: Phoeniculus purpureus (assembly GCA_028565055.1). NCBI lineage: Eukaryota > Metazoa > Chordata > Aves > Bucerotiformes > Phoeniculidae > Phoeniculus > Phoeniculus purpureus. Next base: position 11,032,590 of record JAOXOE010000602.1, read on the forward strand.
GTACCAGAAGACAAAGCACCTGTTCCAGTCTCACAGAAAGTGGCAGCTCTACCAGCTAAAGGTATACAAGTCCTTTTGAGAGTAGCAAAGGCTTCTACATGTCAGATGTCCATGTGCATCATACTCACCCTCTGCCTGGTTAATCCAAGGCCAGTCTTGGTTTTATTATAAATTAAAGGACCCTTTGTTTTATATCTTGCTAAAGAATGCAGACGGTGACCACAATCATACACATGCTCTTGCCTTTTCTAGCTGTTATCTAACTTCACTGATCACTCCGGCTGCTTAAGAGTTTTGGAAAGCTGGGTGAAGAGATCTACTCAGTGAGGAAATTAATCAAAAATAAACACATTTAGGAAAAAACCACTAGTCATGTTCTATAATGCTGTTAATATGCAGCAAAGAGTTTCAAACTTACAAATACGTCCTCTATTTCTGTGATTTCTTTGTGTTTGAATAATGGTTTTGTGATGTACCTTGTGTGTGTGGTGTTCTGTCATGTAATTACATTTCAGAAGATCTGAGAGGCAACTTCTTTCCATCTTACCTTTATCTCAGTCACCACATCTTAATTCATGAAATGCTTAATTCATGAAATGCTGTTTGGTTTTTGTATGTTTTGGTCTATATATCTGTTATTCTAATATCGTATGTATAGTTTTGTCTAAATTATTTAAATATTTTACTGTATCTTGGATGTTATTAAAACTGTAAAATGTGTCTCAATGTGTCTAATTTATCTGGGGAATTTGTTCCTGGAAATTCCCCAAAATAGTGCTCTTCAAAGTACTGAAATACATGATACTTCTGCGAAACACTTGTGCATGTCTATGCATTAAAGCTTCTGCTATTGATTTCCTCTATGGATTTATATGTCTTTATGTTTGTATGTCTGGTGTGAGTATTATCTTTATTATATGAAGCTTTGTTACATAAATTTTTGCTATACCTAGTAATTCTTTGTCCATAATTCTTTCATATGAACTTCAGAAAGTTTGTGATTTCTCTTAGAATTTACTAATTGTACAATTACTGTCTTTGAAGTGACAGAAGCACCGAAGAAAATTACTAGAGAAGAGAGAGTATCCGTTGCTCTTCCAAAAAGAAAAGCTTCTCCACCACCAGAAGGTACTCCTGCCCAAGGTTTAATCTATGAACAGGCTGTCCTCTTGTAGCACCATGAGTGTTTCAAGTCTGCTGGTCTAGCACCTTTTCCAAGTTCTGATGCTAAAACCATAGCATCATTTATGTTGGGAAAGAACCTTAAGATTATTAAGTCCAACGATTAACCTAACACTATCAACTCCACCGCTACATTCCACCATAGTGCCAAGAGAACCTTAAACGAAGTGTTTGAGGAACACTAGAGACATATTTTTTCCCAATTACTCTGTGTGGGAAGTGTCAGGAAATAACAGCTAGTTTTCTAAAAACCCCAAACAGGCTATTATCGTGCGTGTTGTTGCAACATTGAAAAATATTAACGTTAGATTCTGTCTTTGAAGTACCAACAGAAGAAGAATACTGGGCTATATCAGAGGAATTATCCGTTTCTCTTCATACAGAAAAGGAGATTTCATACACAGGTATGAACAGACTAAAAAAAACTCTATTTCCAAATCTGTAACTTGTCATCTACTTAAAGAAACCCAAGCAACCAGATAAGCAAGACAATAAAGCAAAATTCCATGTCCTGTGCAGATTGACTCTTTTACCTTAAAGTGAAGCTTGTAAAATACCCCACAGGACAGCATTCGATTTTCACAAAAGACTTAAATATTTCCTCATGACTCACTGTTGTTGTCGTAGCAGAAGACAGCTACTTCCCTAGGTCCTCCTTTGCAAATCTTCCACCTCTCTAGCCTTTGAGGGGGAACATGACAGCCTTCTCCTTTATTTGCATTAACATGCTTTCCTTTTCTGAAAAGAGGGTCTGTCCTTTCCTGCTTTGTAGCTAGGATTACAAAAATCCAAGTGAACCTGAGCTTCACGGAAAGGAGACTCATTCACAATGAAGTTTTTGTTACCAAACCAACCGAAGTTACCAGCTCCACCCAGTTTTAGTTTAAGATTTCAAATGTCAATGTACCTCACGCTTACAATTGAGTATCAAGCAGGTATTTCACAGGAAATATTTAAACCACTGCTCAGTCTTCACATTGCCCCCAGAATAACTGTCACTTAGGAAGCATCAAGATTCGTGACAGCCACTTGTCTTTGCTCTCCATGCCTTGTCATAAAGAAGTGTTTAGAAATTCTCAACAGAATGGATGCCATCTCTTAAGAAGATTGGAAATGATGACCAACATGTCAAGAAAGTGCCAAAGTTCTTCTCTAACTGGACAAGTCTAGTAGTCTCCCAGACATTAAAATCCAAGGATAATTTTCTGTGCAGTTTTCAGTTATAGGGGTCAAAAATTGTCCCCTACAAGATACCTACCTCAGAAGACACGAGTCAAGCACTGCTCTTCTGAAAATGAGAATGTACTACTTGACCATAGCATGCACGCTTTTCTGAAGAAATCTTTAACGTCGAACATATTAACACCTTAATCTTTTGGAAATTTTCCTACTATTATAGAGAAAGTCTCCTTGCCATGCAACCTTCCTCACTGGCAATTTGCTCTTTTGCCTTTACTTACATCAGGGCTCTTACCCACTGTTAATCCCTCATGAAGGTTTTCTCTTCATCAAGAGCTCCTATGCAAGTCTTTTGTTACTGGTGACTGAGAACTCTTGATCTATTCCTGCAGTGCAAAGCATCACTGCTTTGGAGAGAGGTTGCCACAGACGGCAGTGGGATTTACTGATTTTGTAACTGAATTTTGATTTTCAGTTCTGCCCGTTAACTAGATTAACTACACTGCTGGCAGCAGCAGATACAGCAGCGCTTCGTCAGGTTGATAGCTTTTACTGGGATCTTGAAATGTTTGTTTTTTCTTTATTGAACAGCTGCCCACTGGGCTGCTGTTGTCCAGTGTCAATACATGCACTTGTCTTTAATATATCGGCTGTGTATTTGTAAGATGTGTTTGTCTTTTTTGTCAAGAAAGATTTACTTTTAGACAACATTTTCAAAAATTCTTAAATGTAAATGTACTGTATCTTTTAAGTGCCTGATGTGCCAGAGAGGGCTATCGTTGAAGAAAGATTACCAATTTATCCTCCTAAAAAAATGGCAAGACCACCACCCAAAGGTATACTGAACAGAGCTTTGAAATACGGTGTAAATATTGTTGTGTCTTGTATGTTCCATGTAGAGTGAACCCTGGTTTGTTTTCTGTGAAAGTTCCCCTTTTTGTTTAATTCTTATTTGACATTGCCTTGTGATCCTTATTGTTTGTAAGATCTAAGTGTTAAATTTTAAGACTCTTTTAATTGGTATCTTTTTAAGTGCCTGAAGTACGCAAGACGGTTGTCCGAAAAGAAAAAGCATTTGTTGAAGTTCCTGCATATGAAGAGAAAGAAGAGATTCCAAAGTATGAAGAGGAAGTAATCCATTACAAGGAGGAAGTCCATCATTATGAAGAAATTAGTCACTATGAGGAGGAAGTGCCTCAGTATGAAGATGTTCCTCAACATGAAGAGGAAGAAGTCACCTATTATGAAGAAGAAGCTGCTTATGATGAAGAAGAGGCTGCTTATTATAAAGAAGAAGTCCATGAATACGAGGAGGAAGTGCCAGAAGTTCCCCAGTTTGAAGAGGAGGCTCCTACACCAGTTAGAGGTATATTTTAATTTTAGGATATGTGTGAGAAAAATCTTTTCATTCTGGTACCATACTCAAGTTTTCTATCAAATATGTTTCGGTGTGCTTTACAGTGTGCTTTTTTTCAAGACAGTTAATGACTGGTATATAGAGTAGCAAATATCTGATGGCTGTATGTCTGCTTTTTACCACAATCTGTGCAAACACAAATATTCTATGTTGTACACGCTCTTTCTTATGGAGTCTGTATAATCCACTAAGAAAACTTAACCGAGTTTTATCTCATCCTCATCTGAGGTCAGATTTTGCTATCAGACTGTGCTTGAAATACTTGCAAAGCTTTATGAGAATTCTGCAGCAGCCACAGACAAAATATGTTTCTCTTTATTGAAAATAAGGGATTTAAAAACATAAGTCACGTTGACTTCCCCTCAAAAATCTTTGAAAATCCTATAGTTGTTTTTTTATTTACTTCTTGAAGGGCATGACACACTTTCATGGAAAGAAAATATATAAAAGTTCTATTAAACTGATATATGTAAATACTGTTGGCTTGAAAACTATGAAGTGTTCTCCTTATGAGTAATTTTTGTGGGACTGGTATAAATCTTTGACATTTTTAATTCAAGATGGATATACTATTTTGCTACCTACAGGCACAACTGGGTCACACTAAGATCTTGGTAATACAGCCTTTTACATTAATGTAAAAAGCTAACTGTAAGTGATTTTCTAAAACTACAAGATGTTCTAAGTGTACGTAGAAATTACTGCTTTTCCGTCCTAAGTCAAAGTATTCAATAGTGTCTTTCCCCCGAGAAGTAGTTCAGAGCTTCTTCTGATTAATTAACGAACGCCAAAATTACACTTTGTTTGCACTAGGATTTAGACAAATTCATTGGCACATTTTGTCCTAGTGAAAAAAATAGGCCAGCCTGTACACTGCAAGAGCCAGGCTAATCCTGAACAGTATTTTTTTTTAATATCTTGTGGATTATTTGTTAATCAACATAATCTTTTTTAAGTGCCTGAGGTTCCAAAGAAACCTGTACCTGAGAAGAAAGTCCAGGTGCCGAAGAAGGAAGCTCCCCCAGCTAAAGGTATATGAACTTGTAATTAGCTATGATCAGAAAGTCCTTCTAGACTTCATTGTCTTCTCACTTGTGTTGAACACTAGTATAGTAAAAGGATAGTTGCTCTTAAGAATCAATGTTCTTTGTGCTTGTGTTCAACTGTTTCATGTCTCTGGCTTGTACATCATGGTGTTTTACATTCTTATGCTAATCTCAATTTATGATAATATCTTATTAAGTTCCAGAAATACCAAAGAAATCTGTACCAGAAGCAAAGGTTCCTGTTCCTGTACCAAAAAAGAAGGAAGCTCCGCCAGCCAAAGGTATTCAGTTCTTGACTGAGTGTGCTAAAAAAAATGATAATTTAAAAAAAAAACAGTCTTTCTAGTGCTTTCTTCTTTAATGTCACACAGAAAGAAGAGGGTTTCGTACTCTTAACAGTTCTTTTGTCATTCCATGTGATTGATTCATTTCGTTGTTCTTTATCTCGTGGTTAAAAAAATAAAAGTCCTTAATGACAATAATATCTTTCAAGTGCCTGAAGTACCAAAGAAACCTGTGCCACCAAAGAAGGTACCTGTCCCAGTGCCTGAAAAAGTGCAAGAACATCCACCAGCCAAAGGTACACAAATTTCTGGTTCAACTGCTTAATTCTAGTTTTGTTTCTTCAGCTTTAGAAGACTGCAAGCATTCTTATTCCTCATCCTTGTCTGCTTGATACTGAACCACTCACTGAACTATGTTTGATCAGGAGACTGTATTGTGCTCATTTCTGTTACTCTTCAGTGCTGTGTTTATTCTACATTTTGAAAATCTTCGTGTTTTTGACTTGTATTGTGTCTGTCTTTTGGAACTTATCTCTGTGTGTGTGTGTGTGTGTGTGTGTATGATTTATTTAAAATTACTTGCTGTTTGAGAAACATAGGTTCTGAAAGATAAATGTACCTGACAACCAGAGTTCCCCCTCAGCCTTACTATGCCAATTTGTATATTGTCTCTATGTAAGCTTACATCTGTGCATAAATCTGTGGATAAAAATCTAACTAATACTTCATACACAGTTAAATGTTCCTGTATGTGTGTGGCTATCTTAAGATCAGTTATACAGTTAACATTTTACTGGTGTAAGTTACACTGAATGAAAAATTAATTTCTTAAATAAAAATCTGTTTAAAGTGCCTGAAGTGCCCAAGAAAGTTCCAGAAAGGAAAGTACCTGTTCCTGTGCATAAAAAACCAGAAGCTCCACCAGCCAAAGGTATCTCCGCTTATAACCGAACATACGCGTCTTACTGTTTCTGTGTGTTTGTTATGAGAATTTGACAGAAGTCTCATAGCAGTTTGTGGTAAATGTACTTCTTAATTTGCACTCTTTTGCTTCTGTGCAAACTATTGTTCAGTTTCTGACGTTCTAAGTTTTCTGCAATTAAATACTATCGTCTTTGAAGTACCAGAAATACCAAGACCTCCCCGTGAAGAAGTACCTGCTTTTGTTCCTGAAGAAGAAGAAGAGGAAAAGGAAGTTCTTCCAGAGATACCAGCAAAAGGTACATCATTTCTTCTTGAAAAATACCAGAGAGCCTTGTTCAGTTCATGAAACGATCCTCACCTCTGTGGATTACTTTAAGCTCTATGCGAACTCTTTATTTATCCTTCTGAGGGGAATTCGCTTCTTATTATTGCTTCTTATTGGTCTTATTTGTGACTTTGTTCTGTGGTAATTGAAAATGTTTTATAAAGCAAGATCTTTAAAGTACCAAAGATGCTCAAGGGTGCTGTCTCAGAATAAAATGTGCCTCTTGCACTTCCTAACGTAAAGAAAATTCCATTAGCTAAACATCTACCACATTATGGTATTTGCAGATGATTCATCTCCCTCATATTTTCATATTTCAGTAGAACCTAATTTTAAAAATCAATCTATACTTACATAAGGTTCTAGCTCTTTGGTTCTAGCATCTTGCTGCTCCCCTGTAGTGAGGTCTTAGGCGCAGAGCCTGATTGCCTACTGTTATCAGCTGCAGTAGGCTTTAATGATCTGCTTGTTTTCCTTGTTAAGTGACTGCTGTGAATGAAGTAATTCACTGTGATATCATCATTTGGAACTAAAGTTTAAATGAATGTACACTTAAACAAAATACCTGGAATAGGGGTGTATTAGGAGGAGTGTGTCCAGCAGATCGAAGGAGGTTCTTCTCCCCCTCTACTCTGCCCTGGTGAGGCCTC
>JAOXOE010000602.1:11039696-11132658 GCA_028565055.1 Phoeniculus purpureus
TCTGTGCATAGAGACACCGTCCTTCCCACAACCCTGGATCACTCTGACATAGAAAAAGAGGGATTTTTTTTAAACACATTCATGATTGCAGGGGTAGCTGCTATCGATCTCAGCATGCATAAGTTTGTCTGTGTCTGTCTATTGGTGCAGCTTTTGTTTTCTGATCGTGTTGTGTGTGTGTGTGCGGAAGGTTTACAGCAGTGTTCTGAAAGAGTCTGCTGCACGCTCTGGGTTGCCCCAGCGCTGAGTGCTCTTTGTCCCTCGATGTTCTGTGGTGAGTGGAGAGAGCTGCGTTTGGCGATGTGTCAGCGTTTGGTCTGTGTGCGCCCACGCATTCCTGCAGGAGAGGGAGGGGATCATCAGTAAGTGCTCTCTCGTGACTCCACGCTTCCGCTCTTTACTGAGGGTCTCCACCTTAATGAAAAGAGATATCTGAAGAAAGAACCCTGGTAGCCTCTTCGGGGTGTATTTGTTTTTGTTGTGCTGCTTACCTTTTGTCTGTTTGCTGGCTTTTATCTCAGTCAAGTAAAAGGATCTAATATCTTTAAAGTGCCTGAAGTTGTCAAGGATGAAGAGCCACAGGAGGAGAAGCCTATGTTTCCAGAGCCTGTGGCTGTACTCAAAAAACCAGAAGCTCCACAAGTTAAAGGTATATCTTCTGGGGGAGCTGCTTCTTATTTTGGTGTATTGATGAGACTTTTCATTTGTTATGTCTCTCTTGTGTAAGATTTTTATGTGCCCTCTACCCATAGCTTCTGTCACTAACTCTCCGGTGTAGCAGAATGTTACGGTGTTGGAAATACATTAGCTCTTCAATTTTATCATGTTAGGCTCTTTTGTGGCTTTTAAACTGTGATATTAAGAGGAAAATTATATGTTTAAAGTGCTCAAGGTGCCCAAGAAAGCTGTCCCACAAGAAAAACCACCTGTTGCTGTACCTGAGAAACCCAAGCCAGCACCAGACAAAGGTACTTGTCATCACCATGAGTATCATTAAGAAAGAAACATCAAGTTTTTCTTGACTTAAGTTGAACTGTTTTTCCTGATGATTCCAAATAGGAGATTAGGTGCCTACAAATTTAAAGTGCAATGTGGAGTGTCAAAAACCTGGCAGAGGAACTAGATTTGATTCCTTGAAAAGTATCTGCAGCTGTCTGAACTTTTCATAAAGGTTCAGTACTAACATTTGCTGAATGCTCAGTTTAAATTGAATAACATGTTATACTGAGGAAGAGCCTGCAAATAAGTTTTTGGTGTAAAGAATACAATGCTTCATCCCTGTATTTTTAAATAGACAGTATTTCTGGATTACAGTAGCAGCAGCAGTTCACTAACTCTTAAAAGTAAGTTAATGCCAGTACACATAAGAGAGGTTTGCTAGCAAAAGACTGAACAAATATACTGACCACATTATCAGCAAATGAAAGTGTCATTAATATAATCCAAAGAAAACAAGAGGAAGTTTATATTTCTGTAAGCCACAGAATCTAAAATATAGGAACTGTGGATGACTGAAAATTAATAGAAGATATAAAGAATGGAAAAAGGATAGAAGAGAAGTTGTAATCATAAAGAAATATTGATTATCCCAAAAATTATGTTACAATAACAAAGTAGCCTTGACTGATTCATGAATGATACTCCAATACAAAATCATTCCATTAACAAGTCTCTGATCAGCTGTAAGAAAGAGGGCATATGCTTTCTACGTTCCCACCTTGACTCACAAACAGAAATTAAACACAGAACCCTCATGTCCTGTGTAACGTATTTGACACCCTGCTCACTCCACGTGTTGGAAACCAAACATAAGTGTTGAATGCTCGTACTCACAGCACATTCTGAAAGAAGACTGTGAGTGCATGTGGTGGTGTTTGTCTTATAGCTTCTCATAGATGTCTCTAGTGCCCACAAAACTAAAATATACTAATATCTTTGAAGTACCCAAGGTGCCCAAGAGAGGGTTTCTGGAAGAGCCCGTACCTGTAACTGTGCCCAAAAAGGCAGAACCTGCAACAGTTCGAGGTACCTGTCACTGTGTGCATCAGCCCACATGAGAATGTTTTTGTTGCTGTCTTACATGTCATTTGTGATGTCTGTTATCTCATATGTTCGTGATTACCTGAAGAGTCTGTGTTCTGTCCAGGTTGTCATTTAGGAATTCAATTATTCCATAATTTCTAAAAACAACAAAAAATTCTTTGGAAGAGGTGTTTTGTTTTCCTATTCTGTATCAGCGTACACCAATAAGCTGTATTATAGTACCCGGGCACAAGTTGCTCAGATTACCACCCGATATTTCATCTTAAACTGTTACAGTGATTGTCTCCATGATTCTTTTGGAAGACTCACTTAGTGGATAAGATAGACGTAAAACTTTCAAAATATAAAGCAAATTTTTGATCATACATTAATAAAATTAGGGTGGGATAAAGAAATAAAAGAATATCAAGTGCTTAAATATTGCTTATCATGAAGAAAAGAATGATAAGAATTGCTCAGCCATACAGGCTGTGGAAGTTACTACAGGGAAATGGAAGCTAAGGCAAGAGAAGTAATTAGGATAAGATGATACACCAAAAAATAGGTAAACAAAAACATAGCCTGGTAGTGGAGAAAGTCAGAAACAGAGACAAAGACAGAATATTTGCTTCTTTTTTTCCTCTAACCACCTTCTGAAGGCAAAGCACCAGCAACATCATGAGTCATGGTAACAGATAAATCTTGGACTGAGGTTGGTCCCAGGGAAGTCAGATCCCAGTGGGTCTGGGAATGTCAGTCTCTCCTCCTTGTGAGGGAAGGCTCTTGGGTACAGAGCGGGGTTTACCAAATCACACCTCACCCTTGAGCAGTCCCTAAACATAGCCAACAGTTATCTCACAGACTGTGCTGGGCATCACCGTTCTGTGCCTGTGCCTGTGCCCGTGTGTGGGTTTGTGTGTGTGTGTGTTTCTGTGAGTGAGAGGGTGGCCAATGTGGTTACTTTCATGTGCACGTCTCTAGTCTGTGCTTCCTCATTCACCTTCCCACTTGATGTATAAAACTGACTGTTACTAATATCTTTGAAGCACCCGAGGTGCCCAGGAAGGCTGCTCGTGAGGAAAAAGTGCCCGTGGACATTGCCAAAGCGCCAGAGCTTCCAGCACCTAGAGGTACCTGTCTTCATGGATAACATTCTTAATGGAGAAGATACTTCATCTTCTTCTCTTAAGCACTGTCCTACCCTCTCTTGGCCTGCCTCCGTCTCCAAACGGGGACTCTCAGGGTTGTGCATGCTTGGTGAGCGGTGCTGCATCTGAGTGTGATGTGGTGAGGCAGCTGACGTGAGGTTCTGTGTCTGTGTTGCCCTGCCTGTTGCTCCTACGAGCCGCTTGTCTTCACCAACGTAAAACGAAACGTACTAATATCTTTGAAGTGCCTGAAATGCCTGAAGCAGAGGTCCTGGAAGAAGAGGAGGAGGAGGAAGTGCTGGAAGAGGTGGCACCTGTTGCAGAGCCTGCAGAGCCAGAAGCTCTGCCAGTTGAAGGTATAGATTAGTGTTCTGAAAGAGTCTGCTTCACTGTCTGGGTTGCCCCACTACTGAGTGCTCTTTGCCCACGTGTGCTCTTTGGCGAGCGGGGAGAGTGGCATTTGGTCACGTTGTGTCTGTGTATGCCTGACCTTTGTTTCTCTCGGTCAAGTAAAAAGATCTAATATCTTTAAAGTACCTGAGGTGACAGAGGAGGAAGAGGCAGAAGAGGAGGAGCCGGTGGTCGTTACCCCAAAGCCTGTTGCAGTGCCCAAGAAGACTGTGGAGGTGCCCAAAAGAGCTGCAGCTGTACCGGAGAAACCCGTGCCCAAAAAGTTAGAGCCTGTGCCAAAGCCACAAGAGCCCGTGCCTGTCCTCAAAAAACAGAAAGTTCCTTCGGCCAAAGGTACATACATCAGAGACAGACTCACACCTTTGCTCCTCTTTTGAAGGCTTCTCCCCTTGTTTCACGCATCTATGCCGTGCTTAGGGGTCTGAGTGGGTAATCTGCCACTCAAAATCTTGTTCTGTGTGGGTTTAGTTCCTTACCCTTTGAAGTCATCGTGCTTTTCACTAGTGCACATATGTATGTGTCTTAATGTTCACTGAAATGGAAATTTACTAATATCTTTAAAGCACCCGAAGTGCCAGAGAGAGCTGTCCCAGAAGAGAAAGCCCCTCTCACACCACCTAAAAAGCCAGCATTTAGAAAACCGGAGCCTCCTTCAACCACAGGTACCTATTGCCAGCCGCAGCAGCATCTCCTGAGAAGGCGCAGCTTCTCTTCCTTTCTGCTGCTGTAACCGAGTCTCTAAACTGTGTGAGTTGTGTGCGGGCTCCCTTGGGAAAGACCATTTGGCACAGTCTGTCTCGTAGTCACGGCCGCTTTTACTCACAGTAGTTTTGTGTGTGCCGAGGGTCTTTGGTGTCCTGTGTTTTGTGTGCACACCTATAAGCACGCGAGTAAAAGGTGCTCCTGTTTTTTAAAGTGCCTGAGGTGCCCAGAAAGCCTGTCCCTGAGGAGAAAGTACCTGTTGCTGTTCCTAGAGCACCAGAACCGCTACCTGTTGAAGGTATATGCCACCGCAGTTGCTGTTGCGACCATCCTTTGTCCTGTTCTTCCAAACCTGGTTTTTAAGAGATATGCCTGGATGTGTTCCTGTGCAACTTAGTCTAGGTGATCTTTCTGTGGCAGAGGGATTCGACTAGATGATCGTTCAAGGTCCCTTCCAATCCCTAATGATTTTATTATTCTATGTCCTTTTTCCCCCATTGTAATGTGGGAAATGCTCTCTTTGCATTGTGGGTTGTGCCAGTCTATGTTTCTTGTATCTGTTATGGTATTTTCACACTGGGAAGTAAACAATCACTTTCACAGTTAAATATTTTCAAGTCCTGTGCTTCTACACAGGACTTTCCTGACAAAGTGTGTCTCTTTTTAAGGCAATAATCATTACCCACTACATTTGAGTCTCTTACAACCTAGTATTGATATTGCTGTTATAATCCTAAATGCATTGAGGGCATTGAACTTTTCCTTCCAGTTACAATGCCTCACCCACAATTTAATAGGTAGTTTATATTCTGTGCATAGAGACACCGTCCTTCCCACAACCCTGGATCACTCTGACATAGAAAGAGAGGGATTTTTTTAAGACACATGCATGACTGCAGGGTTGGCTGCTATCGATCTCAGCATGCACAAGTTTGTCTGTGTGTATCTATTGGCGCAGCTTTTGTTTTCTGATCATGTTTGTCTGTATGTGCCTCATAATAGTGTTGATAATTGTTCATGTCAAACAATCTTATTGAAAACTTACATCAGTTGTCAATATTCTTTAAAGACCATGAAATCTTAAAGGAGACTGAGCCTGAAAAAGCAGATGAAATTCCAGCTCCAGAAGTAGAAGAAGCTTTACCAGTTGAAGGTATCCAGAGTGCCGACCTTGTGGCTCCTGGTCATCTTTCTTTCATTTGTGTGCAGCTTTTACTTGCTGTGTAGTTCTTCGTGGGTCTCTGCATAATTCTTCCTCAGTTATTGTGTTTTGGAAATTAGTTCAGATCTCCTAATTCTAGGTGCAACATTCTTATGATTTCAAATGGTTTCATTTTGTTTCTTGTCAACAAGAGTCTGCCCGTGATTTGTTTTCCCCCATTTTTCCCCCTGTTATTAGCATGCTTTTTGAAGTCAGCCTGAATATTAGTATCATGTGCATGATGCAAAGTACTAGCAAAGAGTTTTCATATGCCAGTTTATTTCAATGGGGTTTTTTCACTGGCCTCACTGGAAATGAAAAATCACCATCTTGACATTTGTACATTACCCTTCACATAACTACTGTGTTAATAAATTGATGCTAAATCTACCTAATGTTATTTAAAGCACCCGAACCTGTAAAGAAGATCCCTGAAAAGCGAAAGCCACAGCCTATTCAACCAACTGAAGATATTAAATTGGCAAAAGAACTGCTTAAAGGTATAATCATCTGAAGCCACAATTAACAGTGAGAACGCAAACATATAATCCTGTGATGAATCTTGAGAAGCATGCGTTTTAAACATATCAGTTTGGGTCTCTTTTCTTTTCTAATTTGCTATCACCGTAGTGATGTGCCCTATTAATGCTCAATACATTAAGTTTTTACCAGCCTAAAAAAAACTTAATGCATTAAGCTAGCATTACTAGCTCAGTTTACATGGATTCTTTTCAGTAGTTTCAGAGGAAAAAGCAGCTTATTAATGTCTTAGCCAAGTTAATACGTTCTTCTCTCCTTAACATAGATCTTTTATCTTTAACACACTCTTACAAATGAAAAGAATCCCCAGCAACAGTTTCCTGGTGTTACTGTATGAACATGGTTTTCAAATCAGCTGTGCTTTCTGACCATCTGACTTCTAAACAGTTAATCATCCAGAGTCTTAGTTTTGTAGCTCCTGTCCTTCTACTGTGTAAAAACAGGATTAAATAATTGTTTGGATTTTTTTAGAAAGTTTGGGGTTTTTTTTAAATCTAATGATACAAATTGTAAAATTGAAATAATTTTCTTTAAAGCTCCTGAATCAAAGAAGAAAGTTGTGACTGCAAAACCTGGTGAGCCTGTGAAATTGGAATCCCCACCTGCTAAAGGTATATAGCTAATACACTAATCTTACTTAAATTAAGCTTTTCATGAGCCCAAAGTTGTAGTTCTTGATATCTTCTCTTGAGTTTGCTCAGAAATATAAAAAACTTAGCTTATGTTCAACAGTGGTCTCCACTCTTGAATGTATGCCTTCATGCTTTACTTGTCATAGAAGCCTAAAATGGCTTAAGTCAGAAGGAACCTTACAGATCATCCACTCCAACCTCTCTGCCATGGGCAGGGATGCCTTTCAACTAAACCTGGTTGCTCAAGACCTCATCCAGCCTGGCCTTGAACAGCTCCAGGGAGGGAGCATCCCCCAACCTCTCTGGGAAATGTAATGCAGTCTCTCCACCCTTGTACTGAAGAACTTCTTCCTAAGATCTAGTCTAAACATACTTTCCTTAAGTTTAAAACCATTTCCCCTTCTCCTGTCACTAGATACTTTTCTGAAAAGTCCCTCTCCAGCCCTTCAGGTATTGCAAGGCAGCTATAAGTTGCCCTGTATCTCTTTTTTGATGAATTGTGTGAGAATTTCCTCGTACACATGAGCCTAGAATACAACTGTACAGAAAAACCCCATTAAAAGTATTAAAACTATCAACTTCAATCCCAGTTGTTTTACCTTTGCTTTTAATATTCAGTAGTGGACTAGCATTTGGTCTGTGTCTGGAATAGTGTGTTGTTAGTAGGATCTTACTGCTGTTATGATCCCATAATCAAGTCTGAAATAATGTTCTTTTAAGTGCCTGGACTTGTAAAGAAACCTCGCAGAGAAATTCCTGAAGTTACTCCACCACCAAAAGAAGAGGTTGTTTTGAAAAGAGGTATAGTATTTGCTTTGCTTTAAAATAATGGTTCAATAGGTTCCCAAAAGTGACATGGTTTTACGTGTCTTGTGGACCACTGTACAAAGCACTACCTGATGTCTCTTTCTAAGGGAAGTTGTTTGCACTTGTAGAGAAGAAATCTGTCAGGATAGCCTGTAATCTATCAGATCTAAAGGATCTCTGACCAAAATAGAGCAGAATGTTGATGATCTTACTCCCTATAACTCTCTTCAGTTTTCTTAATCTATATAAAGTTTGAGTTTCTAATGTAATTTCTGTACTAGATCTGACAATTTTCTGTTGTATTCAACTTTTAAATCTTCTCAGTGGCAGTATAAAAAAATTACTAAAACCACATATATAACACCTGTTTTCTCTTTTATGGTTTTCTTAAAATAATACACGTATCGCAGAACCCCATGGTGTTATGGAACATGAGTCTCTTTTCCTGCAAAGCCTGGAGCCTTCTGAATCATTTAATGCTCAATTATTCCTTACAAAATGGAAGCACAAATTCCAGTTCTATTTGAAACACCACAGTAGGATGATTCATGCCATGTGCCTTGCAGAGAACCTTCTAATTTCAGAAAACATAATGAAGTATAGATATTTAGTGGTTCAGATGACAGTCTTATCACATATCCAAGACTAAGGTTTGACAGGACTGAAGCAATGTAAAATGAAAACCAGACTTTGTGTAAAATGAAAACCAGACTTTGTATAAAATTGATCTCTTCTCTCCAAATACAACACTTGAGAGTTATTTCTTGTTCTCTCTCTGAAGAACTCTGCAGTCCTGTAGTTTGTCCCTGAGAATCATCTGTAACTGCAAATATTAATGCATAGTTATGTATATTGAGTGATCAATGAAATATAAGAATTATAAGATATAAGAAATTTTATTCTGTCACAGTTAACACTGGCATCTTTCTGATGGACTGCTCTCAATAGTAGTAATTTTTTATCCTAGATTACTTTAAATTTTAAAAGTATCTTGAAGAGTTGCACAAACATTCCTGCTTCTTCATGATTATTGATTTTTTTTTAATCTTTTGTCTTTCTCACCGTCTTATTCTTTTGTTTATCTATGCTTTAAAAACTGAAAATCCTGTTCTTTTAAAGTTCTTAAAAAGAAACCAGAAGAGGAAGAGCCTAAACCAGAAAAAGAACCTAAACCAGAAGTTAAACCGGTGCCTACACCAGTAGAAAAAATTAAGAAACCTGAAGGTACTACATTACGTTCAAATCTATGTGGTAGAGCATAATTAAAAAAATAAATACCACTTTTAAGTAGTGTTCTCTGAAATTCAAGAATGAAAATGCAATTTTAGAATTTGTCTTGGATGAGCTTAATTATGTAAATTAAAGTTGAAAGCACAACAATTTTGACGTCCACTTTTGGGTTTGAACTCTTCAGCTTGAGGTTTTTCTCAATCATCATTGTGAATAGAAAAGAACTTTACAAATATTTTATCATATGAATAAAATACAGCTATGGCAAAACAGTTGATCTAAAAATTCAAGTATTTTGCTAATATTTGTCCTTTTGTTTGTTTCTGATTTGTTCAAATTCACACATAAAAGTACATGTCCCTAAACCCTATAAGTATCTAAAAGTCTTCTTCTCTAAAAAGAACAAAACTTTTCAATACATTGGAGATAATTGTGTTTGGGGATTCAAGTTGTTTCAATATATCTTACAAAATAATATTTTAAAGTCCCAGAAGTTCCTAAGAAGAAAACTGAGGTACCTGTTATAAAAAAAGAGGAGAAACGTGTGCCTGAAGCACCAAAAGGTACAGATGTGTGATGCTTTCTTTTTCTTATTGCAGCAACTAAGTTGTGTTAGTTGCTGAATATCGTGCTGTATTAACCTAATGCATTACTGTCATTGAGTCTGCCCATGAGTGTTGTGTCCTGATTAACTGCTTTGTATTCTTCTAGACTCTTTGTTGTCTTTAATTCTTCAATGCTTGAAAAACCCATCTTTTTTCCATTGTGTCATGCTTTACAAGTCTTGGTGTCCAGTTAATTTCTTGCTTACCAGCGAAATAAAATATAAGCAATTCTATCTTCCATTAACTCTCTCAATATTTTGCTTATAATTTTAATGTTTAATGGGATTTGTAAAAATACAAATTAACCTATTTGTAATTGTTGTGTTTGAAATGCCAGAACCTAAGCAAGCAACTATCTCAGTTCCTGGGCCTGAACCTAAACCTGCAGTAGGTAAGAATTCATTAGTCACAAATATCAGTGCAGCCTTCCTTTTGTGTCTAGTATTTTCTGTTTCTGGCTAAAAGTACATTAAACAAATGTTTTTATATTACTGTATCTGGAACTTTCATGCCTTCAACATTTTAAAGAACATTGTATTTAAACAAATTTTTTATTGAAAGAAATACATGAGATCTCTTTTTTTTTTTTTCCCCTTACAGCTCTGAAGTCTCCAAAACCAGCAGCAGAAGCAGGACCAGCTGTTACCACTCCAGTGACAGTCCCAGTGGTTGGAAAGAAAATAGGTATTTATGTTTACTCTGTGTTATTTAGAGCATTTTTCTCTCCTAGATACCTAAATGCCTTAAAGATAATCAAGAGCTGTCAGATCACGTAAACAATTTCTTAGAGGAAGATTTGGTGTCCTGTTCAGGGATCTCATTGCTTTAGGTACTGTCACCCAATTTAAAACACAATTGGCTTTGATACACATTGGAAATGAATCTGTGCTTCTCTTTCTGGATGGCGTGATGATGTGTGTCTTACTGTCATGTTATGAAATTTCTTTTTTGTGGATTCCTTGATGTTGTTTGTATTCTGATGTCTGTCTTGTGAACTGCATCTTGTGTTTTGCTCTAGAGCCAAAGAAAAGTTACTCGTGTTTATAAACAATTCTACAGGCCTGTCAGCTTGACATCAGTACCAGGGAATATTATGGAGTGGTTCATCTTGAGCATACTCACGCAGCAAGTACAGGACAGCCAGGGAATCAAAGCCAACCAGCAAGGGTTTATGAAGGCAGGTCTTGCTTGACCAACCTGATCTCCTTCTATGACCTGGTGACCTGCATAGTGGATGAGGGGAAAGCTGTGGATGTTGTCTGTAAGTTTGATAGAATCTCCCATAGCATTCTCCTAGAGAACCTGACAGCTCATGACTTAGAGGTGGACTCTTTGCTTGATAAAAAACTGGCTGCATGGCCAAGCCCAGAGAGTTAAATTGAGTTGGTGGCCTGTTGCAATTAGTGTTCCCCAGGGCTCAGTGTTGGGCCAGTCCTTATCAGTGATCTGGATGAGGGGATTGAGAGCACCCTCAGCAAGTTTGCAGATGACACCAAATTAGGCGGATGTGTCGGGGTAGGAGAGCTCTGCAGAGGGTTCTGGACAGACTGGATCAATGGACTGAGGTCAGTTTTATGAGGTTTAACAAGACCAAGCGCTGATCAAAACCCCATGCAATGCTACAGGTTTGGTGAAAATTGGCTGGAGAACTGCTCAGCGGTAAGAATGTATAGGTGCTCATTGACAGCCACGGAACAGGAGCCAGCAGTGTGCCCAGGTGGCCAAGAAGGCCAGTGGCATCCTGGCCTGCGTCACAAATAATGTTGCTAGCAGGACTAAAAGTTATTGGCCCCCTGTACTTGGAACTATTATGGCCTCATCTCAAGTACTGTGTTCAGTTTTGGGCCTCTCAATACAAATAGGGCATTGAGATTCTGGACTGTGTCTAAAGAAGGGAAACAAGGCTAGTGAAGGGCCTAGAGGACAGATCTTTTCATGAGCAGCTGAGAGAACTGAGGGTGTTTAAATGTGGAAAAAAAGGAGGCAGAGGGGAGACCTTATCGCCCTTTACAAGTATCTGAAAGGACGTTGCACAGAGATGGGGGTCAGTCTGTTCTCCCAAATCACTAGTGCTATGCCAAGAGGAAATGTCCTCAAGGACATGTGTCGAGGGAGGTTTAAACTGGACATTAGGAAAAATTTCTTCAGTGAAAGAGTGGTCAAGTGTTGGAACAAGCTGTCCAGGGGGGTGGTGAAGTCCCTAGAGATGTTCAAAAAAGGTGTAGATGTGGTGCTTAGAAACATGATTTAGTGGACTTGGTTGGGCTGACTGTTGGACTTTAAGATCTTGCAGATCTCTCCAAACTTTAATGATTCTGTGATTCTAAATTGGAAAACTAGTGGGACCATTCTCCGTGCAGTCATTGACTTCAGGCTTCTGTAATGTTCATGTGTGTCATTCTTATGTGTCTTTTGTTTTGTGATTGCTTCGTAATTCTCTGTTGTGTGGAGAAAAAATGTACTAGTTGTTTCAGGTAAATCTAGAAATTTTTGTCTTAAAATATGTCATTCTTGGTGTTTATTCGTGTGGATTTGAACTCTCTCAATTGCATATGAAACCTTTGTGACTGCAGAAAAGCCTGGTGTACCATCTGTACTAAAACATAGAGATAAAATGCCCGCCGTGGAAGAAGAAAAGCCCGAGTCGGGTGTGTTAAAGAAGATTTTGTGTGAGAAACCCTTGCATGTAAAGGAGAGTGTGAGTCCTGAGGAGACAGTTCTGGACGCTCAGACAGTAGAACCTCTTGAGTTTAAAATGACACTGGAAACAACTGGTGGAATACTGAATCCAGAGGAAGATAAGCAGGAGAAAGTGGCTTTTAAATATTTTATCCTGGCTCATGAAAAAGAGGAGCCAGAAATGTCACCTGTAGTTTCAAGGAGGACTAACCTTACAGGTGAAAAAATAGAAGCTGCAGTAGATCATGTAGCTTATGGAAAGGATGAACCACCACAGTCTAACAAGGAATTGAAATCCGTTTCTATAGCATCCAAGCATGTGGAAAGCCATTCCAGAGAAGAAATGCAGGATGACAGTAGGGAAAGTGCTGTAGACACAGTCTCTAACAAGTTTAGTGATCTTCACAAAGGAAAGGTTCCTGTACATGAAAAGGAAAAGGAAATTGAGTCTACTGCTGTACACAAACATATAACAGGGAAGCAGTATGAGCCCAGGGCCCAGAAAAGACTTGTAGAAAAAGAGAGAAAATCAAAAATCAGTTTGCAATCTGAAGAATTTCCCATAAAGGATGAAGATTCATTTGTGAAGGATATCACAGGGTCAGGAAGAGCCGAAACTCCTCTGCTTAGAACTGAAGACAAAAAAAGAGGTTTTGCTTTGGAGAAATCTGAAGTTCCCCTTGGAGAATCCATGAAAGAGCCTGGGATACAAAACAAAACTCAGTGGATGAAGATATCTGGTACCACAGTAGCTGAAATTCCTATCGATAAGGTTCTTAATAAAGAAGTAAAGAAAACGGAAATTATTCAAGAAAATAATTTCCAGGTTGAAAATCTGGACTTTGCATTAGCAGAACTACATTCCTTAGACCTGTCTCAGGAGACCGAACCAGCATTGATAAAAGATGTTGATCTAGAACACATCACTGAAGATGAGGTTCCCAGCGAAAAATCTTACACAATCTTTAAACCATCTGTTGTTAAGCCAATACGTCATGAGGAGACCTCAGGACAATTGTTCACTGGGAAAGCACTCCTTAGTGATAAAAAACTAAGCAAAAAGATTGTATCAGAGAAGGGAGAGAAAACTACCTGCAGCACCCACTTACGAAAAGGCAGTACTGGACAGTCAAATGACCCTGAAAGGTTGCCTGTGGAAAAAGATGAATTTGATACAGTGATTACAGAAGAAGGAAAGGAAGTTGAAGTTTCCATAGAAGAACATGAAAAGGAAGTCAAAGATGAAATAGTTGATAGATCTGAACTCAAAAGCAGCAAAGCAAAAACTGAAGAAAGATATTTGACTCTGGAAGAAGTGAAGCTTTCGCAAAAAGACCTTCCAGAGGCAGAAAATACATCATGTGAAAAAACAGCAGCTAAACATGGCATTAGAAAACACTTACCTGTTACCATGGATAAAGGGAAGGAAAAGCCTTCAGACAAAATGCCATTGAGCAAAGGTATCCCTGCAAATGGAGAAGTTAGTTACTCCTCAAGCGAAGGTAAGAAAATAGCTCCCAAGAAAGCAGAAGGAGAGGAGGAAGAATACTGGAAGTCAGAACCTCCTCATGTGACTGAGCAGGTCAGTAGACTTTCAAGTAAGAAGAGTAATTTGGATGCACCTGAAGAATCACGTGACGTTCTGGATGTTCCCGCAAAACCTCATGCAAAGCGAGGTGAGGAAGGCTGCTGGCGAATTCTTCCACAAAGTACTTGTACTGTTCACTTCAAGAGAATACCATTTGCCATTTTAATGTTTGCTTTTGTTCTTTAACATCATTTACATTTCCATGTACTCTGTCATCTGGCTGTGTTTGTCTTACCTGTGTGTACCTACATCTGTGTGATCAATGTACATTGGTTTAGTCCTACCCTTTTATAAGGCTGCATAAATCGTGTTGTGTGCCATTACCTTCTCAGGAAAACTCACACATTTTTTCCAGTGTTCATTTTTATAATCCACTGCAATCAAATCTGTCCTCCATTTCATTCATATCATTCTCCCATTAAAATTATCGTCTATATTTCCTTTCACAAAATCATGAAAAGCAGCATCATATGGGAAATATTTTCACCAACTGGGTAACTAACAGAGCACCCCTCACCTGTAAGGGTATTACATTGTCCTGAGACATGTATTTCATTTATACAACTTATATTTTTGTTGTCTTCATTAGTAAAAGTTTTTTCTAAGTAAAACCATAGAATTTATGGTAGATTCTTGAACTATTTTTGTTGACAGGTGAGTATTGCCCAAAAGTCTAATTTTTCCTAAAGTGTTGGGGAATGGCAGAGGTTTACAAACTAATGGACAGAACAAACACTTGAGGAGCTAGGAGCTTCTAGAAAGCTTTTCAGTACTCACTCCTGAATTTCTGCCTTTGCCATGGTTCAGGATATTGAACTTATGGTTGAGATTTAGACAGTATAAGTTGTATAAATATATACATATATTTTTATTTTCTCCCCTTGTATGTGTATACAACTAAAGGAAGAGAAAATCTGAAAAGAAGAAGGAATTTTAATCATAATTTTAGTATGTATGTTTATTTAACTGTATTCCTAATAATATTGCTGTTCTCCTTCAGAGGCCAAGACACCAAAAGAGGAAACTCCAAAGGGTATCAGTCCAGTCAAAGGTAGGATACACACTACAAGTCAATACTTACAAGCAAAATCAATAAATCATTATTAGTTTATTGATTTCCCAATCTAAATTCTAGCCAAGAAGACACCTTCACCAGCCGATGCGGAAAGAAGGAAACTCAGGCCAGGCAGCGGTGGTGAAAAGCCTCCTGAAGAGCCTCCATTCACTTACCAACTCAAGGCTGTACCACTGAAGTTTGTCAAGGAGATGAAAGATATAGTTCTAACAGAAGCTGAATCTGTTGGGTCTTCTGCAATCTTTGAAGTCCTTATTTCACCATCTACTGCAATTACCAGCTGGATGAAAGATGGAAGTAATATCCGAGAGAGCCCAAAACATAAGTTTATTGCTGACGGCAAAGACAGGAAGCTTCATATTATTGATGTACAGCTGTCGGATGCTGGTGAATACACCTGTGTGTTACGACTCGGAAACAAAGAGAAGACCTCTACAGCCAAACTCATTGTTGAAGGTATTCCCTGCTTTGAGTTTAGCAGTAATTTAAAGGTTAGCTAGCTGTAAGCTAGGTTACTCCTCAAGACAGAAGTACTGACGCTTTGTGAATGTACAGTGTTGGGTAGATCCATTCTTTCGTTTCCATCAATCACTGCATGTGTTGTTTTGCTGTGTAAGACATTTCTTATCACACCTTCTGCATATAACTGAGAGAAATCAAAATGTTGTGTTTTTGCAGAGCTCCCAGTGCGGTTTGTGAAACCTCTTGACGAAGAAGTCACTGTGATTAAAGGCCAGCCACTATACTTGACGTGTGAGCTTAATAAAGAGAGAAGTGTGGTCTGGAGGAAGGATGGAAAAATCATCAAAGACAAGCCTGGGAAATTTGCTCTTGGCATTATTGGCTTGTCACATTCCCTTACAATCACTGATTCAGATGATGCTGATTCTGGCACTTACACGGTTACCGTTGAAGACACTGATCTGTCGTGCTCATCTTGCGTTAAGGTCATAGGTAAGCAATCAAAATCCTATCCTTTCTACTTGTAGGATTTTTTTGTTCTGTTTTAAAATTAGGAAAGCTTTTTCTCATTACAATATAAAAGCACAGAAAAGATTTTTGCAGCTGTTAAAACCTTGTTGTAGCACAAAATCTGTTAGTTCTAGTTCTTTTAGGACTCATCTGTTTGTAACAAAAGTCGCTAATCTGTATTTTTGTGTAACTTTTTGTCATGCAGAAGTGATAAGAGACTGGTTGGTAAAACCCATAAGAGACCAGCATGTGAAACCAAAAGGAACAGCTACTTTCTCTTGTGACATTGTCAAGGATACACCAAACGTTAAATGGTTTAAAGGAGATGAGGAAATCCCTGCTGAGCCAACTGACAAGACAGAAATACTGAAAGAAGGAAATAAAATTTTCCTGAAAATCAAGAATGCTGGTCCTGCTGACGTTGGGGAGTATTCAGTGGAAGTTGAAGGTCGCAGATACCCAGCTAAACTGACTCTTGGTGGTAAGGAAGCTTTTGTTTACATTACAATCATCTCACAGGCCAATTGTCAAAAACCTCTAAACACAAAACTATTAAAGGTAGCCTGAATTATTGTAAAGATCTATCAAAACCTGACCTAATTATAGATGCTTTCATTTGTGCACTCTAGATCGTGAAGTCGCACTTCTGAAGCCACTAGAGGACGTTACAGTCTATGAGAAAGAAACAGCAAACTTTGATACAGAAATATCTGAGGATGATATTCCTGGTGAATGGAAGCTGAAAGGAGAGATCTTGAGACCCTCACCGGTAAGCACCCTTGAATTTTACAGAAAATTTACTCAAATTAAACACTGTGAACAGGTTCCCACGAGGCTTTATGGCAAAATCTTTGCAGCTCTGTCATTGCTACTCAGTCCAGAACACAGAAAGGCTAAGTGTTATTGGTGATTTAAAAAACCTGTTTCTCTAAGAATTGTACCCTGTAAAAGCTTAGTTTTTAGGTCTGTATTTTTTCAAAGCATATTATTCAGGCAATAATAAAAATA
The DNA here is from genome assembly GCA_028565055.1 of Phoeniculus purpureus. Taxonomy (NCBI): domain Eukaryota; kingdom Metazoa; phylum Chordata; class Aves; order Bucerotiformes; family Phoeniculidae; genus Phoeniculus; species Phoeniculus purpureus. The sequence goes on from JAOXOE010000602.1 coordinate 11,056,317, forward strand.
TCCTACATACATTGCTAGTAATGATCATAGAATCACAGAATCATCAGGGATCAGAAGGGACCTCAGAAGATCATCAAGTCCAATCCCCCTGCCACAGCAGGATCATCTAGATCAAGTCACACAGGAACATATCCAGGCGGGTTTTAAATGTCTCCAGAGGCGGAGACTCCACAACCTCCCTGGGCACCCCTTCCAGTGCTCCGTTACCCTCACCGTGAAGACGTTCCATGCCAATATTTAAAGATGTGTGGACTGCTGAAGAAATTTCTAGTGTTACAAAATGATTATTTTTACTGTTCACTTTCCTTGAATGGCAATTCCAGTCTCTCTAGCTGACTGTTTACTGTGTATAAAACTTTTGTAGAATGCCTTTATCAAAAAATCCTAGAAGCCAAGTGCTAGCACTGTACTTACAAAAGTCTGTTGTCTCTCCAGACATGTGAAATCAAAGCTGAAGGAGGAAAACGCTTCCTAACCTTGCATAAAGTCAAGTTAGAGCAGGCTGGTGAAGTCCTTTACCAGGCACTTAATGCAGTTACTACAGCCATCCTGACAGTGAAAGGTATGGTGCGTCATGGAGCGTGATAGCAACTCAAACAGAGTTTGCATAAAGCACATTACAAATTATGTGTCCTGTTTTGCTTCCAGAAATTGAGCTAGACTTTGCTGTGCCCCTGAAAGACGTTACTGTACCCGAGAAGCGCCAAGCAAGGTTTGAATGTGTCCTTACCAGGGAAGCCAATGTTATATGGTCTAAGGGCACTGATATAATCAAAATAGGAGAAAAATTTGACATCATTGCAGATGGAAAGAAGCATATTCTTGTAATCAATGATTCTCAGTTTGACGATGAGGGAGAATACACTGCGGAAGTTGATGGCAAGAAGAGCACAGCAAGACTGTTTGTGGAAGGCAAGCATCTTCTTATGAAATAGATGATACAAAATGGATAAAGAATGTTTCTTTCTAATAGAGCCATGTTAGCCTTTTTCTGATGATGTTCATGTGTCTGCATTACAGGTGTGAGGCTGAAGTTCATTTCACCTCTGCAGGATCAAACAGTGAAAGAAGGAGAAACAGCCCACTTTCAGTTTGAGCTTTCTCATGAAGACATGCTAGTGAAGTGGTATAAAAATGACAAGAGACTCCACACAAGCAGAACAGTCTTTATTACTTCAGAAGGAAAAGTTCATAAACTCGAAATGAGAGAAGTAACACTTGATGATATCTCTGAAATAAAGGCCGTAGTAAAGGACTTGAACACACAAGCTAACCTCAAAGTCTTGGGTAATCAAATATGTTTAAATATGCCATATAACATGTATAAACAATTCTTGTAAGTAGAAAGTGACAAAATAGTAATGTTTTACTAAGTTTATATTACTAATTTATCATTTTCTATCCACTTTTGTAGAGGCTGATCCATATTTCACTGTGAAATTGCAAGACTACAGTGCTGTGGAGAAAGATGATATTACTCTGGAGTGTGAACTTAGCAAAGATGTGCCAGTAAAATGGTACAAAGACGGTGAAGAGCTAGTAGCTTCCAACAGAATTTCCATAAAAACAGAGGGCTTGCGGCGCATCCTGAAGATCAAGAAGGCTGCAGAGAGTGATAAGGGTGTTTATGAGTGTGACTGTGGAACCGACAAGACAAGTGCTAATGTCGGCGTTGAGGGTAAGTTGCAGTGTCTTGGTTAAGGGAAGGACTTAAAGCTTTGCAAAACTGTGTAGACACACAGAGGTTCTACAGAGCCAAAAATTCGTACCATTAGAGAATGAAAATGAGCTGTTGCGACAAAGAGCTAAAATATCTAGACTTAGTAATAGTAAGAGTATTTACAAAAGGCAGTATATCTTAGGATGTTTAAATAGCTGTTGTAAAGACAGTAATGATCAATTATTCTTTATGTCCATTTACAGTCAGGGGAAAAAGCAGTTTAATTCATTGTAAGATCTGTCTGGGTTACTTATGAGGAAAGCTGTTCTTACTAAAATTAACAGCTTTCAAAAGTTTCAGGAGGCTATAGGCTGAAAATTGCAGCTTTTAGCAAAGAGGTTAATAGCAATTTATCAGTGATAGCATTTGAATGCCTTAAGGAAGGGGCAAGGATAGGGTTGGGATCCTTTCTCCTAGAACACTTCTACGGTGTAGAATGAGTGCGTAAACAGATGTCAACTTTTGGATCGTTTTTTTTTTTAGCTCGCTTAATTAAAGTGGAGCGCCCGCTGTATGGAGTGGAAGTATTTGTGGGTGAAACAGCACGTTTTGAAGTTGAAATTTCTGAGCCTGATGTCCACCCCATATGGAAGCTAAAAGGAGAAACTCTAACACCTTCACCTGTAAGGCTTACTTTAAAAAAAAACCCAAACCCCGTAATTTACAGTAGATACTCCTTAATTAATAAGGACTTTGGAACAGTTTCCTAGAATATTCACCATGTTTGCGTGGGGCCATGTGTTTCTTTATTACCAGGACTGTGAAATCATTGAAGATGGGAAGAAGCACATTCTTGTCTTGCATAACTGCAAACTTGATATGACTGGAGAAGTGTCTTTCCAAGCTGCTAATGCTAAAAGTGCTGCTAATCTCAAAGTGAAAGGTACAGCCTATGCTTTGTTAACATTTCCACGTACATCTTAAGGCATTATAACGAATATATAGCAGCAGAAAGGTGTATGTGAACCCATGACTCAATTGTGAACACTATTCTTTGATTTCAGAATTGCCTCTCATCTTTATCACTCCACTGAGCGACGTGAAGGTCTTTGAGAAGGATGAAGCCAAGTTTGAGTGTGAGGTGTCCAGAGAACCCAAGTCTTTTCGATGGTTGAAAGGAACACAAGAGATCACTCCTGATGAAAGATTTGAAATTATTTCAGACGGAACAAAACATGCTCTGATTATTAAATCTGTTGCTTTTGAAGATGAAGCTAAATACGTGTTTGAAGCTGAGGATAAGACAACAAGTGGCAAACTAATTATTGAAGGTTTGTCTGACATTGCCTTTCTAGGAAAGATTTGCACCATAGTCCTTGAATAGTTTTGTTAATCATGTTATTGATAACGAAATATTATTTTACTACAGGTATCCGCCTGAAATTCATCACACCTCTCAAGGATGTAACAAAGAAGGAGCGAGAAACTGCAGAGTTCACTGTGGAACTCTCCCATGAAAATATCCCTGTTGCCTGGTTCAAGAATGACCAGCGACTGCACACCAGCAAAGTGGTTTCAATGACAGATGATGGCAAATTCCATACACTCACAATCAAAGACCTTACTATTGATGATACTTCTCAGATTAAAGTGGAAGCTATGGGCAAGTCCTCAGAAGCTAAACTCACTGTTCTCGGTAAGAATACCTAAAATAATTTACATGAGGTACGTTAGCAGAAGAGTCTTACTAGTGAAGAAGAATGATCAGAATGTTCTGGGTATTATTTTGGTTTGCCTCTTTGTATCTTGATTTCTCACATTTCTCTGTTTCCAAAAGAGTAATTAAAATAACTTAAACCTTTCATGTGGGTGTTGCAAAATTAGTTATTAGATACTTAACCAGTGCTCCAAAATTCCTGGAGCACCAAAACAAAGTTGTCAGCAATGCTAGTTGTACACTGAACTGCTTCTTAGATATTATGGGGTGGTTTTTGCAACAAAATAGTTTAATACGTGTTAGAATCTATGGTATAGAATCTCTCATAAGAATAATATTTAATCTTTGATTTGGGGCATAAACAAGAAATGTATTTCATGGTAAGAACTAATTGTCTTTTCTGAGAGACTGAAATTCAGACTGAAACATATCTTAAATTTTGCTTGCAGAGGGAGACCCTTACTTCACTGGGAAGCTGCAGGATTACACTGCTGTAGAGAAAGATGAAGTAATCTTGCAATGTGAAATCAGCAAAGCAGATGCCCCGGTGAAATGGATGAAGGATGGCAAACCAATTACTCCATCAAAGAATGTTGTTATTAAGGCTGATGGTAAAAAACGAATCCTTATCCTCAAGAAAGCTTTGAAGAAAGACATTGGACAATACACTTGTGACTGTGGCACTGATCAAACCTCTGCTCAACTCAATATTGAAGGTATGGTTATTTTACTGGGCTGCTCTGTATTAGAGATCTTTTGATGTCTGTTAGAGACTGAAGGATTTGATTACTCTTTTTTTTTTCCCTTAAGACCGCGATATTGAGATTGTACGTCCACTATACAGTGTGGAGGTGATTGAGACAGAGACTGCTCATTTTGATATTGAAATCTCTGAGGAAGGTGTCCATGGCAATTGGAAGCTAAAAGGAGAGCCCCTGACTGAATCAGCTGTAAGCAAATATTTGAGGAGATTTCTTAAATGTGTCTCAGTTTGTAGGGAGACAGGGTGCAAGGGAGAAGGTGGTGGATGCAGAAACTAAGTGAAATCACTTTCTGCTTTTAATACAGGTTATCATGATATAAGTGCTGTTTTTTTCATTAATAACTTTTTAATGTAGTATAAACTGAATCCAAAGTGCTATATAAATAAGCTAAATGGTAAAGGGCTTTACCTAAGTAACTCCATTCTGTATTGCTAATTTCTACCAACTATGTATCCAAGGTGCAAAGACCAAGTGGAGTTCATTTAAGCATAATGGGTTTTAAAGATCATACAAAGTTCAGATTGGTTGTTTTAGTTATGTGTAGTTAAGCAGATGTCTATGGCATTTTCTATTACTATGACAGCTCAAATTGGTTTAAAATAGTAAAGGCTGAACAAAATATTCTGAATTCCTTGGTGAAAAATTCTGGGAAATGAAGAAGCAATGCGATCCCAGCGGGCCGTAATTTGGCAGCTCTTTGATGTCATGGTACAAGCATGAATGCCACATTACGATCAGAATTTCTGTGAAAACCAGTGTCTGGATGAGAAAAGGACCCTACTCAAGGAAAGATCACAGCACATAGTTAGCAATTTCTAGTTGCCTTGGGCCTCTGACTGGTCTACACATTGAGATGTTGTCTAGTCAGTCAGCACGTGTCATTCACCAACCCAAATGTATTGTGTCTTGCCTGATCTTTCTAAGGGGATGGGGAGAGTATTGGAAAGAGGCTTTGAGAAGAAAGGCCTATGAATTAAAATGTGCAAGGTAGACTGCAGATGGCAGTGGGCCTAAGGGCTTTGAATGGAGGAGGATGCAACAGGTGCATGTTGTGAGGCAACTGTAAAACTCATTCACTTCTCTTTCTGTAGGAATGTGAAATCAAGGAGGAAGGCAAAAAGCACTTCCTTACACTGTACAACGTTCGCTTAGATCAAGCTGGTGGAGTAGATTTTCAAGCAGCAAACGCCAAATCTGGTGCTCACCTTCGAGTGAAACGTAAGCATCTTTTAAACTCAAATTAATTAAGTGAAAACAAGGTACTGATTGCCTTTTTGTGATGGATGGACGTGTATTCTGCAGTTCTTTCTAGAATAACAGTTCAAGGATTAATTACTCAATCTATCTTAGTTTCTTTAGTTAAGGACTCTCCTATATGGTTTTTAACCTTGCATACAGTTTATTCATATAGGAGAAGTAAAAATACGGAGATGGCCTTGAAGATTTCTTCATGGTCTGGCATCATACACTGTTATGAAATCAAAGCAAAGACTTTACTGCATTAAAGTATCAAGTTAACTCGAGTGGATGGATGGGAACACAGTGATAAATGGGGATAGTGTTGAGGGTTTGACAGACAGGGACAGACCACACAGTTGAAGACCACTTGTTTCCCACTCCAATTCTAGCCCTTGCTATTTTGGAGAACACATGCCTTATCTAGCAAGAGGTATGTAGGGCTTGGCAGGGAGACAGATGCGCGGCAACTTTCCTGCTGACCTTGTTCAATTTAAAGAAACACATTCTGCAAATAGAAAATTTTAGGTGACCAGCCCTCCCCCTAAAAAGCCAGGGTGGCCTCTTCTATTTAGGGAATTTAAAGAGCAGCATTGCGATGTCTGTTTCTCTTGAGGGAAGCCACCATGGACATTAGTACATAAGGGCAGCAGCTCTCTCTTGGGTAGAAGTGACTAATGTGAAAATTATGTCTGCTTACCAAGCTCGAGTAATCGGCTTGCTGAGACCCCTCAAGGATGTAACTGTGACAGCTGGGGAATCAGCAACCTTTGACTGCGAACTCTCTTATGAGGGAATCCCAGTAGAGTGGTTTCTGCAAGGAAAGAAACTGGAGCCCAGTGATAAGGTAAAGAAATAAAACTTTATTTTTCCTCATGTTTCCTTTTCCTTCTTCTCTTTCAATTCTATTTCTCATTTATCATTTATAGAAGTACTAACACAGAGAAATACAGAGTAGCGCTGCTGTGCCAAATGATAAATCCTCACTAAAACTGACACAGCCCTTTTTCTGCAGAAATCACTGTATTCTCTAATACTACTAGTATTTATTATACAAAAGGAAATTAAATATTCTGCTGGAGACTCAGCTATAGGGGTACTAAATAATGTTTGCTCAGCTTAACTGTAGTTATAGCACCATTTCAAAAGGTGCTAATAGGAAATGCTTTTATTCTCCTGAATGCAAAGTTGCAGTCCAATTCTGCATATAAGGGGATTAAGAGGATTCAAATTCCATTTCAGGCATTTGCTCTGCCTCTTCAGATAACTTTCTGGGCAGATTTGCTTGTCAAGCACTTCTCACTAGCTATTTTTAACCCTTCATCAAGTGCTGGCTCTGAGATCCGAGTAGCCTGGAATGTTGTCAATTGTATTGAAAAGTAATGGTAGGAAAAATACATACAGAAACAGAAAGAAATACATTGAGAAACATAAAATATAACTGATTTAAAGACTTTTTTCACATACTAGCCCAAAGGGAAAGAATGCGAATGAAAATGCAAATTGGAAACTTCAGTCAAAGTAAACTTTCAAGACACTCCATGACCTAGCAAAGTTTCTGAATCTGTAATAATATTTGGTAGAGATTTTTTTTTTCTGTTTTAAAATAAAAATTTAACTTATTTTTCATTAACTTACTTATTAACTTATTAAATTACTTTTTTCAGGTTTTACTATATCCTTTCAAGCTTCACCAGGAATAGGAAATTCTTTTTCAATAGGAAAAGTCCATCACGGTGATAGGCATTGATATTATAGTATTTTAAGACAGGATAATGGAATTATAACTCAGCAGATAAAATATGTAGTAAATCAAAGCTATCACTTCTTAGAGTATGAATAAGCAGAATTTTTACCAAAATTTAATAATAGAAAGACAAATCAACTCTTATAAAAGAGTGCATGAGGTGGGTGTCAAATTCCAGAAGTTTTTATTTTCAATATAGCCAGGAGTACCACCAACGTTTCCACATAAATGTGCCCTATTTTGAACTTTGATAGTAGAGAGATTTTTTTTTCCAATACAAGGACACAAATACAACATGGAGAAATTTAAAAGTGCAATTTTCTGTAAAGAAAGGACAAAACAGGAACTTTTCTCAAAATCTTCAAAGCATTTTTGTCTTGAGCTGTATCTAGTATATACAAGAGAAAATTATCAAAAACTCATATAAAATTAAAAAGAACAAAACTCCATAGGTAACAATAAATAGCCACACTAGTTCATTAAATACTTCTTAAATATTTATTGTAAATACTTACAAAGGGGTGTTTTATGTGTTTCATAAGGTTGTAGCACGTGCTGAAGGGAGAGTTCATACACTTATTCTTAGAGATGTCAAGTTAACAGATGCGGGAGAGGTATCATTGACAGCGAAAGATTTTAGAACTCAAGCAAATCTTTTTGTGAAAGGTAAGTCCGTTGTTTTAATTATGCCATAATCAATGTTGAAGGTCTTTTTTTGATTCACCCTGGGAATAGGATGTTAAAATATACTATATGTCAAATTAGCAGGATCATACATACAATTTTGGATTGGTAGATAACTTTCCTGATTTGAAAACTGCTTACTTGAAATCTTTGTTCTTCACAGAAGAATTGGGAAAAGGGGGAAATACTGAAATGTGTCAAACACAGACGATTAATCAGTTCGTTAGGATTTCCAGGATTTCATTGCAGGCTTGAACATTCAGTTGGCCTCCAGATGACCCACAAATACTGGCCTTTATGAATCCCAGTGGCTTTTTTTCTGTTGTTGTTCCTTGGAACAGAAAATCTATGACAGCAGGACTATGCCATCAATCAAGTGACACAACATTGACTATATATCCACTTGGTCTGCTTCCAGGCTATGAACAGCTAGGAAGTTAAAACACAACTCTAATCAGCAAGTCAAAGACAAATTAAAAAACAATTCCTTAAATTCAGAGTCACTGAGATCACATGGGTGTAGTTCAGCTAAAGAAACTGAGTTGCAAGGCTTTGTGATGATGGGTAAAACCACCGTGGGCAAGGTTATCATACAGTCTAATCTTACAGTAGACTGAAAATGAGGAAATTTGTTGAATTAACTGAACATGTCTGGGCATTAAAAATAAAAAATAGATTTTAAAAAGGAAAACTAGTAAACTGAGTGGGATAGTTCTGTACCAGTATAGGGGTGGCTGTAGTTTAGATAATTTCTATCAAAAACCTATCTTTTTCTTTTAGAACCCCCAGTTGAATTTACTAAACCACTTGAGGACCAGACTGTTGAAGAGGAGGCCACTGCAGTATTGGAATGTGAAGTTTCCAGGGAAAATGCAAAAGTTAAATGGTTCAAAAACGGAGAAGAAATTCACAAAACAAAGAAATATGATATCATTTCTGATGGCAGGGTCAGAAAACTCATTATCCATGGCTGCACACTAGATGATGCAAAAACGTATACCTGTGATGCTAAGGATTTTAAGACGTCATGCTTTCTCAATGTTGAACGTGAGTAATTTACAATTTTCTTCAAAATTTCCAAGTGTTATAAACAATCTGTGCAGTCCGTGACTGTCAATAATACCTATGTCAGCAATTTGTTATTCTCTACTGGGGACTTTCCTCTACTAAAAGTTTTCTTTTCTCTTACAGCTATTCGTGTTGAGTTCCTGAAACCCCTGACTGACCTTGAAGTTAAAGAAAAGCAATCTGCTCGGTTTGAATGTGAAATTTCTCGTCCAGGTGTCAAGGTCAGTAACACTGCTCTTAATCTGAGTATCTCCTTCAGCTAGAGTTGTTTTGGTTTTTTTTTTTAAATTGACATATTTACTGTGTTCCTACAAAAGGACACACAACTGAAATGTGTGATGTATTAATAGCCATGTTTATTTGCTCTAAAACAGGTGAAGTGGTTTAAAGATGGCATGGAAATTAGAAAAGGCAAAAAGTATGATATCATTTCCAAAGGTGCAGAACAGATTCTTATTGTCAGTAAATGTGTCTTTGATGATGAAGCTGAGTATGCCTGTGAAGCAAAGACTGCTCGAACTTCAGGCCTACTTACAGTGATAGGTAAATACAAGTGTTTTAGAATCTAATCTATCAACAAGAAGAAATGGTGTCTTTTATAAAAGGCTTTAATCGTCTTTTGAAAATCTTCTTGCAGAGGAAGAAGCTGTTTTCACAAAAAACCTTCCTGATCTTGAAGTAAATGAAAATGACACTGTAAAACTGATTTGTGAAGTTTCAAAGCCTAACGCTGAAGTGACTTGGTTTAAAGAAGATGAGGAGGTACCTGATGGTGGTAGATTTGAACACATTTCTGATGGACGAAAGAGAATTCTTCTCATACGTAATGCTCATCCTGAAGATGCTGGCAAATATACTTGCAAGCTCCCAAGCTCTAGTACCACAGGAAAACTTACTGTACATGGTAAGAGAGTTACTTTGGTGGCCTTGTTTTCTGGAAGATACATTCTAAAATAAACAAAAATCGGTAAGTCTTGTTCTCTTAAAGAGTAAAATAACGTATGTTTTTAAAATGCTTTATTTCAGAACTTGCAGCAGAATTTCTTACTAGACCACAAAATATTGAGGTGCTTGAAGGAGACAAAGCTGAATTTGTCTGTTCAGTATCCAAAGAGGCAATTACAGTGCAGTGGCTGAGGGATGATTCTGTCCTGGAACCTGGTGATAAGTATGACATCATTTCAGATGGCAAAAAGAGGACACTTGTGGTTAAAGACTCTGTTCTAGGAGATACAGGAAAGTATACTGTCACGGTTGGTGAAGCCAAAGCTACAGCAAGCTTAACAGTGATCGGTAAGCTTTATTTTATCAATATACAGGTGTGTATTTTGTTGCATTTCTTGTACTATAAAATGTCCTTTTCTGTGTGTTTTTACAATTTCAGAAAAACTCAGAATTATAACTCCTCTTAAAGACCAAGAAGTTAATGAGGGTCAAGAAATTATCTTGAACTGCGAGGTCAATAAAGAAGGTGCCAAAGGGAAGTGGTACAAAAATGATGAGGCAATATTTGATAGTTCAAAATACATAATTGTGCAGAAGGGTTTAGTTTACACACTCAGAATTAGAGATGCAGAGCTGAAAGACCAAGCTACCTATACAGTCTCGATTTCAAACCAGAGAGGTGAACGTGTCAAAAGCGCTGCCGTCTTAAAAATATTAGGTAAATAATTTGTGCTTCATTAAAATTATTACATTCAATTTCACATCAGATCATAAGGATGTAGATTAATCAGTTTGGGGGTTGTGTCTTAACAGAGGAGGATCTCAGAATTATTGAGCCCCTTGAAGACATTGAGACCATGGAAAAGAAAACTGTCACATTCTGGTGCAAAGTAAATCGCCTAAATGCAACCCTCAAATGGACAAAGAATGGTGAAGAGATCACATTCGACAAGCGCATTTTGTACAAGATTGATAAATTGAAACACTCACTCATCATTAGAGACTGTAGTTTTATAGATGAAGGTGAATACACAGTTACTGCAGGACAAGACAAATCTGTTGCAGAGCTTCTCATAACAGAAGCACCAGCAGATTTCATTGAACATCTCCGGGACCAGACTGTCACTGAATTTGATGATGCAGTATTTACATGTCAGCTTTCCAAAGAGAAATCCAGTGTAAAATGGTACAGAAATGGAAGAGAAATCAGAGAAGGCAAAAAGTATGTACATTTTGTTACGCTTACTAATATACTTAACATGATTGTTTTGCTTTGTTGTTTTGTCTGGAAACTAAAATACTGCTTGCTTGTCTCTCTCATAAAGATACCAGTTTGAAAAGGATGGAAATCTGCACAGATTAATCATAAAAGACTGCAGGCTAGATGATGAGTGTGAATATTCCTGTGGAGTAGATGACAGGAAATCTAGAGCAAGACTTTTTGTTGAAGGTATGTGTAAAATTGAATAGGATTTATTTATTAATAATTTAGTAATAATAGACACAGTGCACAAATAACACCAAAGGAATTGATATTTCTTTCAGAAATCCCTATTGAGATTATTCGACCCCCACAAGATATTTATGAAGCTCCTGGGACAGATGTCATCTTCATGGCTGAGTTGAACAAAGATGGTGTGGAGGTCAAGTGGTTGAAAAACAACATGATTATCGTCCAAGGTGACAAACATCAGATGATGAGTGAAGGAAAGGTCCACAGGCTTCAGGTGTGTGAGATAAGGCCCCGTGACCAAGGGGAGTACAGATTTATTGCCAAAGATAAGGAAGCTAGAGCTAAGCTTGAATTAGCTGGTAAGTCACTTGCTTTTATGCTTCTTCTATAAAATCTTAGATTAGTGAATAAACTGTTGAACTAAGTAGATTTTTGTTCTTCCAAATAGTTGAGTTGAAATGAATACACAATCCGTCTGAGACAAGTGCAAGTCTGTTAAACTGCATGAAGTAATTTTGTTATACCATGCTGATCCAACTGTTGAAGAAAATATTGGTCACTCTTGACTGTCTAAATCAAAGAGCATGGATTGAGTTTAAAAGATACAGGATCTTTCCACTAGGGCGCTGCAGATTGAAAACGTGGAAGTTCATTGGCTTACTCATTTCAGCCACCTCATGCTGAAATTCCTAATTTAGCGATTCTTTTCTGGTGTTATAGGAGGACACAGTACCTACCAACAACCAGCCTGAGTTTATGTCTCTGTAGAAATCCAATGAGGATATGAAGAATTTGCTTAGCGCTCATGCAAAATTTCCTTTTACTCTTTCATGTTAGTTTCATTGCTCACTACACAAATACATGTATGTTTTTGATATGTAAGTACTTGTCATACTTGTCTTCCTTAGCTGCACCTAGAATCAAGACTGGTGATCAAAATCTCGTGGTTGATGTTGGAAAGCCTTTAACCATGACTGTTCCATATGATGCCTATCCAAAAGCAGAAGCTGAATGGTTGAAAGGCGGGGAAAATCTGCCCACCACAACTGTTGATACAACAAATGACTGCACTACCTTCAAAATCAATGAAGCAAAGAAATCAGATAAGGGAAGGTACAAGGTTATACTTCGGAACAAACATGGCCAGGCAGAAGCCTTTATCAACGTAGAGGTCATTGGTAAGTACTCCCATTGCAAAAACCTTGCTTACATTTCTTGAAGCCTGAGGGGAAAAAAATCTATATGCCATGCCCTAAAATATTTAAAATATTCTCATATCTTTGATAGATGTTCCAGGTCCAGTTAGAAACTTGGAAGTCACTGAAACTTATGATGGTGAAGTTGGCCTCGCCTGGGAAGAACCAGAAAGTGATGGTGGAAGTAAAATAATAGGCTACGTAATAGAAAGGCGTGATATCAAGCGTAAGACCTGGATTATGGTCACTGATCGTGCTGAAAATTGCGAATACACTGTTACTGGACTTCAAAAAGGAGGAGTTGAGTACCTCTTCCGTGTTAGTGCACGGAACAGGGTGGGCACTGGTGAGCCAGTGGAAACAGATACGCCTGTGGAAGCTAAGAGCAAATACGGTAAGCAGCGGTTATTAAAAACTCAGTGTTTAATGACAGGGTAAGAAAAGTGCAATCTCTAATAGTACTTTTATTTTTTTCTTTTTCTTCTTAAAATAAAATGTAGATGTTCCTGGTCCTCCTCAAAATGTAGAAGTTACCGATGTGAACAGGTTTGGAGCTACACTTACCTGGGAACCACCCGAGTATGATGGAGGATCTCCAATTATTGGCTATGTTATTGAATTGCGTAACAGAGGTTCCATCAAATGGGAACCAGCTATGACCACTGGAGCTGATGAACTGTCAGCTGTCCTGACTGATGTTGTTGAAAATGAGGAATACTTCTTCAGAGTAAGAGCTCAAAATGCGGTTGGAGTTGGCAAACCAAGTCCTGCTACACGTGCAGTAAAAATTACAGATCCTGTTGGTAAGTATGCAAGCACTGATTGAGATTGCACTGTGATATGAGACAGGAACATTTTGACTGTTTGCAGGAAAGCTAAATTGAGAAACAAGGTGTGCTGCAAATGCCATGCTACTACATGGTTCCATAGCAGCAAATATTTTTCTTCTGAAATTAGAGCCCAACCTTAGTTTGAAAACCCTGTTTTTAAAAAAGCTGTACAAAGGCTTTAGAAAGAGCGCTTTAAGGTATAGGCAGTTGATACGCAGGACCATACTCTTGTATGGGTTGTGAAAATGTTTTTATCTCACATTATTTTCAGAGCGACCAAGTCCTCCCATCAACCTTGAACATTCCAATCAAACTAAGTCATCAGTGCAGCTCACATGGGAACCTCCTCTCAGTGATGGAGGAAGTCCAGTCTTAGGCTATATTGTTGAAAGGCAAGAAGAAGGAACAGACAAGTGGATTCGCTGTAATGCAAAACTTGTACCTGGCCTTACTTTTAAGGTAAGATGTTCTGTTCAACAAAGTATAAAAATGTGTACCTTATCTTTAATATTAGTTATTGAGTTATTATTCGTACTTTTTAGGTAACTGGATTGAAACAAGGATCCAGTTATTACTACAGAGTCTCAGCAGAAAACGCAGCTGGTGTGTCTGACCCAGCAGAGGCTATTGGGCCGTTAACTGCAGATGATACTTTTGGTAAGCCATATGGTGTTTATTAAAGATAATTAAGCACAAAAGTGCTCTAGTGGGTAATACGTGTATCATTCCCTAGATAACTGTGATGCCAACTAGTGTAAAAAGCCTTGGGCCTTTGAGATTCTGAGCTATTTCTCCTTTACTACAAATTCTGCAGGTATTTAGATGTACCATTAGGTAGAGGTCTCTTAGGTTCCTCGAAAAGCAAGGGCTGACCTAGCTTTGTGGAAGGTGGGAGGGAACAGAAGGACAGAAAAGCAGAGAAGAGAAAAAAATATTGAAACAATAAAAAGATTTTATATTGGGGATTAAACCAGATCCCCTACTTGATAATGCTAAACTGCCTTATCAGCTCACATATTTCTATAAAACATTTAGCCAGGAGAGGCAGGGAGTGACAATCCACAGCTAGGCGTAGATAGCTCCAGACTGCAGGCTGAGATACAGAGGATGTCAGAAGCAGCCTTTCAACACAATTGTTGTTAGCCATGTTCTTAACATCTGATTATAGTTCATGAAATCAATTTTGTCTTTTTTTTTTTCCAGTTGAACCTACAATGGATTTAAGTGCATTTAAAGATGGGCTGGAAGTCATTGTTCCAGAGCCAATCAAGATCCGTGTTCCTATTACTGGCTACCCTGTGCCAACTGCCACATGGTCTTTTGGTGACCAAGTCTTAGAAGAGGGTGATCGTGTAACAATCAAGACCACCGCCTCCTTTGCAGAACTTGTAATTACTCCAAGTGAACGTCCAGACAAGGGAGTTTATTCCCTAACATTAGAAAACCCCGTGTCATCTGTTTCAGGAGAAATTGATGTTAATGTCATTGGTAAGTTAACATATATTTATGTATTCTAGCAGTAATATTCCATATCTGTCATACTGAAATCTGATTAGGTTAATGGTGTGAAATACCACAAGTTTCAGTAAACAAAGTATATTAAAATATAATTAAAAACAGGAATTAAACCTCAAAAAACCCCTTATTTATGGTTTTCGATATCAATATTTCTGTTTAAGGGAGAAGGACTAAGAAGAGTCTTCTGACAGATAGATTATATAGAGTTCATTTGTCAGATTTCAATTATAAAATAACTACTGCAATTTCTATGATTCATAGCTCGTCCAGGTGCACCAAGAGAACTTAAAGTTTTAGACATTTTCAAGAACACAGTACAACTGTCATGGGAACCTCCAGAAGATGATGGTGGAAGCCCAATTACTGGCTATATAATTGAAAAACGTGAAGTAAGCCGAAAAACATGGAGCAAAGTAAGTTCATTCTTTCTCGTTTGAATTTCTATTTGCTATATTGTTCTCACGTGTACTGCTGAATTTTGTGTTTTCTTTTGCTAATTGCTCTTTGGAAGTAAATTTCAGGAACATATTGGACCCTTTGTTTTCTTTAGGTTATGGATCATGTTGTTGACCAAGAGTTCACTGTACCTGACCTCATCCAAGGAAAAGAATATTTACTTAGAGTTTCTGCGTGTAATAAATGTGGCCCAGGAGAACCTGCATATATTGATGAACCTGTAGATATGTCAGCACCAGCAAGTGAGTCAGCTGTTTCACACTGATTTCCTACTTCTGAAATCTTGCTGGTTTCCTTCAAAATAAGATGTAAAAAAATCTTCCTTAGCCTACTCTCTAAGACCCCATATTTTTTAATTTTTAATAGCGGTGCCAGATCCACCAGAGAATGTTAAATGGAGAAATCCAACATCACAAGGAATTTTCCTAACATGGGAGCCTCCGAAGTATGATGGTGGTGCCCGCATAAAGGGTTACCTAGTAGAAAAATGCCAACGTGGCACAGACAAGTGGGAGATATGCGGGGAGCCTGTTGTTGAAACAAAGTAAGTCAATTAACGTCACAGAAGGTATATCCTTTCAACTGAGTGTACCACCCTCACCACTTTAAATATCTGGATTTTTTTCCTTCTGCCAAACAGAATGGAAGTAACAAAACTCAAGGAAGGAGAGTGGTATGCATACCGGGTTAAGGCTTTGAACAGAATAGGAGCTAGCAAGCCAAGTAAGCCAACAGATGATATTCAGGCCATTGATGCAAAAGGTAAACTTCCATCACTGAACTACAGTAGTTATTTTTTATTCAGACCAGTGTCTGAAATACTGGTTCTGTAACAACATTTTTATTCTTTCCTAAATCAGAGGCTCCAGAAATTTTCCTAGATGTGAAGCTTCTTGCTGGACTTACTGTGAAAGCTGGCACTAAAATTGAGCTACCAGCTAAAGTAACTGGAAAACCTGAGCCCCAGATTACTTGGACCAAGGCTGACAAAATTTTGAGACCTGATGACAGAATCACCATTGAAACCAAACCTAATCATTCTACAGTCACGATTACAGACAGCAAGAGAAGTGACAGTGGAACCTATATTATAGAAGCTGTTAATTCCAGCGGTCGTGCTACTGCTGTTGTTGAAGTTAATGTTCTTGGTATGCACATATTTTATGTCATTTACAACAATCATTGCTAATGTAGCAAGGTATGTAAGCAGAAGATTAATGTTCACATTTTGTCCTCTGCAGATAAACCTGGTCCACCAGCTGCATTTGATGTGTCAGAAATCACAAATGAATCTTGCCTTCTGACATGGAATCCTCCACGAGATGATGGTGGTTCTAAAATTACCAACTACGTCCTTGAGAAAAGAGCTACAGATAGTGAAATATGGCACAAGTTGTCATCAACTATTAAGGATACAAAATTCAGAGCTACAAATTTAACACCGCATAAAGAATACGTGTTCCGAGTCAGTGCTGAGAACATGTATGGTATTGGGGAGCCAGCACAGTGTAGCCCCATCATTGCAAAATACTCATTTGGTTAGTTAATTACATTTACGTTGATTTTTTTACATCATTTTCACAGAGTAAGAAACACTCAAAACATATGTGTGACATTTTTGTGTTTTGTTTTGTTTTTTTGAAATGTATTAATTTATACAGATCCACCAGGCCCCCCAACCGGGCTCAAGCCTACAGAGGTCACTAAAGACTCTGTCACCTTGACATGGAATGAACCAGATGAAGATGGTGGCAGCCCCATAACTGGCTACTGGGTTGAAAGATATGATCCTGAGCAAGATAAATGGATAAAATGCAATAAAATGCCAGTGAAAGACACAACATTCAAGTAAGGCTACAGTTACTTTAGTCTGAAATATGTCACAGAGACACACAAATGTAACAGTAGCCTTTTAAACAAGATTTATGTTGTTCTTAATCTTTTCTCCTTGCTTCCGTAAGCTTAGAACCATATCTGGTACCACCCTTTTTTTGATAAGTAGTTTTAAATAATATCTTTACAGAATATTGAGTAATCTCTATTTTTTAAAATGTTCTATGGCTTCATCATTTCTGTGCTGTGTTACTGTTCGTAAGACATTCTAAAATAGCAGATGTAGACAACTAAAGCATTGGTTTGCCAAAACCTTTTGAATTTTTTTCTCGTGGTACCTGTATTAACTAAACCACTAGCAACATACTAAAATGCAAGATGGCTCTTTAAACTTTCGTTTCTGTGTCATGGGGTGCCAATTTATTCTTGGCCATACAGATATTTTGAATGTTCACGTTTTCATAAAACGTCATTAGCAGTATGTTGGGTACTTTTAAATTTTCCAAGGAAACTGTAGTACAAAGAGTAGAAAGAACAATGTTTTAGGCATGAGTCAATGTGTAGATTTGGTTTAATCGAACTTATTTTTTAATTCCAGAGCTAAAGGTCTTACAAATAAGAAGAAATACAAGTTCCGTGTCTTGGCAGAGAATCTTGCGGGACCTGGAAAACCAAGCAAGGAAACAGAGCCAATCTTAGTGAAAGACCCAATTGGTATAATAAACACATTCTTAATGATTATATTCAATAACAACAAAAAAAAAAATTGTCTTTGTTTTTCATCACATAATTAATATTGGACTCCTGTCTAGATCCACCATGGCCTCCTGGAAAGCCGGTTGTGAAAGATGTTGGCAAGACCTCATTAACACTGAACTGGACCAAGCCAGAACATGATGGAGGGGCAAAGATTGAATCTTATGTCATTGAACTGTTAAAGACTGGAACAGACGAGTGGGTGAGAGTGGCTGAAGGTGTTCCCACAACTGAACACTTCCTCAAAGGGCTTATGGAGAAACAAGAATATTCGTTCCGTGTAAGAGCTGTGAACAAGGCTGGTGAGAGTGAGCCCAGTGAACCCAGTGATCCTGTGCTGTGCAAGGAGAGGCTCTGTGAGTATTGTTTCAGAACGTGCTGCTATTGCAAATGCACTGTCTGTGTCTTTAAACGAGCCCTATGTCGTCTTGTCTCTGTAGATACCAAGTAAACTCATGGAAGGCTTGTGAAATACTAAAATCTCCCGTTTCTCCTAAGAAAATACAATTTCAATACTTTTGATGTATTCCTTGTCTTCCAAGATATTTGGTGGGAAAAAAGACTAACCAGTTTTACCTTCTTTTTCTATTTTACAGATCCTCCTTCACCACCTCGGTGGCTTGAGGTTATCAATATTACTAAAAACACAGCAGA
The DNA here is from genome assembly GCA_028565055.1 of Phoeniculus purpureus. NCBI lineage: Eukaryota > Metazoa > Chordata > Aves > Bucerotiformes > Phoeniculidae > Phoeniculus > Phoeniculus purpureus. The sequence goes on from JAOXOE010000602.1 coordinate 11,074,834, forward strand.
TCTTAAATGGACAGTACCAGAGAAAGATGGGGGTTCTCCAATTACCAACTATATTGTTGAAAAGAGAGATGTAAGACGAAAGGGCTGGCAGACAGTTGATACAACAGTGAAAGATACAAAATACACAGTGAGCCCACTGACTGAAGGCTCATTGTACGTGTTCCGGGTGGCTGCTGAAAATGCCATTGGACAGAGTGACTATTGTGAAGTTGAAGATTCAGTGCTTGCTAAAGATACTTTCAGTAAGTTTCAGATTTGCTTACTAGGGCTCAGACAAACAGCTCACGTGTAACGAATTCTTATTCTACTAATGTGTGTATTTTTTTCAGCAACCCCTGGGCCTCCATATGCTCTTACAATAGTTGAAGTGAAAAAAGATCATGTTGATTTGAAATGGGAACCACCTAAGAATGATGGTGGTAGGCCAATTCAAAGGTAAGGTTATTTTAAGTTTGTGTAGTTTCCTGCACGTTAAGATCTTTCCATTAATTAAGACATTTCTATCAAAATCTTTGTATTTTAAATGGACATGTTTAATATTAAACAGAAGTGGCTGTAAAAGAGAAGACGTGGTCAAAGCAATTAAGGATTTCATTTTAAAAAGTGGAAATTATGCAAATATAAATAAAATAATGTGCATGAAAAATGAACGTGTCAACATCCTTAGACTAACACCTATTCAAGTCAGATTAAATTAGTTTGTGTATAAAAAATGTAGTGCAATCATAGTTTCCAGTTCCTCTAGAGATGTAGCTGCTGCGACCCATCAACCAAGTAACATGGTTAGATTTTCCTTCTGCTTTAGTTTCTTATTGAAATTGTATATACTCCTGTAGGATGAAACATCATCTCGTTAGTTCATTCTGTTCTTTATTACACTTTTTAAACAGACAGTTTTATTCCTTTATGTTGCTTCTAACCTGTCCTCTGAAATGCACCTTGAATACCAGATCTTTCTCTTTTAACATTTTCGCTCTTCGTCTCCTTACCAATCACAGTAATCATATCTTAAACACACTGCTAACTACATCCATCTGCACAAAGCAATTTAAGACACTTAATTCATGACTAAACTGTCTTAGGCTGAATTTCATCTGCTGAGTGACTCACAGACAATATTCTCAGTGGACTAACCACTGAGTCAACACTAGCCAAGGTACAAGTATAGCACAGAGATTCTTTTACCTCTGCAGCTCTCTAGAACATGAGAAGACAGCAGAAGTTTAGAAATTGGCTTTCACAATTTAGTCTGTGTAATGTCAGCTCTTTTATATCCAAGACCTAACAGGACTACCAGTACTAAGTGGGTGATGTTGGGAGTAAAGTTCATTGAATCAGCTACTTACAACTCTTTTCCATTTGCCAAAATGTTCTAAACTCTCTATATCTGTTGTATTGAGCAAGAAGTTTGATGTATTCAAATTTCAAGTACCTGATAGTGTTTGCCTCAATTTATTCAGGTATGTTATTGAAAAGAAAGAAAAACTAGCCACTCGCTGGGTAAAAGCTGGCAAGACAGCTGGTCCAGACTGCAATTTCAGAGTGACTGATGTCATTGAAGGCACGGATGTACAGTTCCAAGTTCGTGCAGAAAATGAAGCTGGCTGTGGACACCCAAGTGAACCAACAGATCTCATTCATATTGAAGACCCAACAAGTAAGAAGTAGTATGATAGGTAGTCTACAAATTATGGAAGCAGTGTACTGTGTTGAACAGATATTCAGTGGGAAAACTAACACAATCATCTTCCATTTCTGCAGGCCCTCCATCACCTCCTCAGGACCTACATGTCACAGATGCAGGTCGCAACCATATTTGCATTGCATGGAAACCACCTGAGAAGAATGGTGGAAGCCCTATTATTGGGTATAATGTTGAGGTGTGTGAAGCAGGAACAGAAAAATGGATGCGAATCAATTCTCGCCCAATAAAAGATCTAAAATGCAAAGTGGAGGAAGGTGTTGTTCCAGACAAGGAATATGTGCTGAGAGTTAGAGCTGTCAATGCTGTTGGAGCCAGTGAGCCATCAGACATCTCGGAAAAAGTTGTTACCAAGGACCCAGACTGTAAGAATATATTCCTTTTTTTCCCCCCAGTTCTGCATATCTAAGAAAACCTCAACAAAAACACCAAAAAACCCCACGTTTGGCAGATTCCTAATAATTTTATACTTATTTTTACAGGTAATCCAACCATTGATCTAACAACTCGTGACATCGTTGTTGTTAAAGGACAGAAATTAAGTATCGTTGTACCCTTTAGAGCTGTTCCATCCCCAACTATAACATGGCACAAAGATGGCAAAGAGATGAAAGCGGGTGACCGAACAACAATGAAGAGTGACTACACCTCTGCATTGCTTGAAGTCATAGACAGTGTTCATGCGGATGCTGGTGTTTATACTATCACACTGGAGAACAAGCTGGCTTCGACAACTGGCTCAGTCAATGTCAAAGTCATAGGTAACTAGGCTTCTTCCATTCAAAGGAAAATGCTTTACCTTTACCTTTACGAACATAAATTCATACCTATGCTGCATAACCAACGTTTGTGAATTTGGTCTACTTTTTGCAAAGAAAGGAAACGTAATATAATTTCATGTTAGGAATACAGTTTCCCATCGATTTAGTTAACTAATTTTTTGATTCTTGCTTAAAACAGGTCCACCTGGACAGTGTAAAGACATTAAGGCAAGCGAAGTAACTAAGAATTCTTGCAAAGTATCCTGGGAACCTCCAGACTTTGATGGTGGTACTCCTATTCTGCATTATGTTCTGGAGCGCAGAGAAGCTGGTCGAAGAACATATATCCCAGTCATGTCTGGCGAAAATAAGCTTTCGTGGCAAGTTAAAGATCTTATCCCAAATAGTGAATATTACTTCCGTGTTAAAGCTGTCAATAAGATCGGAGGAGGTGAATATCTTGAACTAAGAAACCCAATCATTGCAGAAGACCCAAAGCGTAAGTCTTTCTTACTGCTAAATAATCTAGCAAATTGGATTTTAACTCGTATCTGCATAATTTCTTTTCTCACACGATTCCTCTTTTGCTACTCTTCCACAGAGCCTCCAGATCCTCCCATTGACCTTGAAGTCCACAATCCAACATCAAAATCAGTAACACTTACATGGAAACCACCCCTCTTTGATGGTGGAAGCAAGATTATGGGCTATATAATAGAAAAGCTCGCTAAGGGCAAGGAGAGGTGGCAGAGATGCAATGACTATCTGGTACCTCTATTAACTTATACAGTGAAAGGTCTTGAAGAAGGAACAGAATATCAGTTCCGTGTTCGTGCTGAGAATGCTGCTGGCATCAGTGAGCCTTCTCGGATTACTCCTTTTGTGAAAGCTGTGGATCCTATTGGTATGATTTGCTCATTTGACTGTAAATGCATCATAAATGCATCCTAAAACATGTTGGGAGACTCTATTCTACATTTATCTTTCTGTGTTTATTACAGAGGCTCCAAAAGTCCTCCTTGCTGCAAACCTACAGTCTGGCCTTGAGGTGAAGAGAGGTGATGAAATCATACTTGAGGCACATATATCAGGGTCGCCATATCCATCTATCACTTGGATGAGGAATGATGAAGTTGTCACACCAGAGGAAATAAAAAAGAGAGTAACAACGTATAAAAAGAAGAAGGGTGAGGCTGAAGAAGACAAACCTTTCCAGCTTTCACTGCCAGAACGTACGAGTATTGACAACCATAAACAAGGAGAGTCTATACTATCAGTTCGTGATTCCATCAGAGCTGACCATGGCACATTTACAATTAAAGTTGAAAATGATCATGGTGTTGCAAAAGCCTCTTGTGAAGTCAATGTGTTAGGTACGTAATGAATGTCTTAAAAACGCCTATTGGTTCAGAGTGTTATGTAAGAAATGCACAAGATGAGTGCTCATCATTTTTCTTGCTTTACTAACAGATATACCTGGGCCTCCAGTCAACTTTGTATTTGAAGATGTGAGGAAAGACTCTGTCATTTGCAAGTGGGAACCTCCACTTGATGACGGTGGAAGTGAAATCTTAAACTATGTGCTGGAAAAGAAAGACAATACCAAAGCCGAAATGGGCTGGGTCACTGTCAGTTCAACTCTCAGGCATTGCAAATTCCATGTAACAAAACTGATTGAAGGAAAAGAGTATCTCTTCCGTGTATTTGCGGAAAACAGAGTTGGATCAGGGCCACCATGTGTTTCAAAACCTTTGACAGCAAAAGATCCTTTCTGTAAGTTTTTATTTTTAAATACAAGCATTTCTTAAAACCAGTGTAAAAGTACATGGGCTCTTAGAGCTCTCAGCTTCATGTATGTGAATGTTTCGTGGAAGAAACTTGAGCAATGTGGCTATTATTTATTGCATCTTTTAAAAACCATCAAAATAAAGGAAAATATTTAAAACATTCTAATTTCAATAGTAAATAAAGAAGAATGACAAACTCTGCCATAAAACTATTCTTAAAACACCTAACACATGAATATTTACATCCTCTGCACTCAATAAATCAATATTCTTACCAAAACAGATACATGCTTCAGGTTTGATTACTGATTGCAGTTAGGAATCAAAGTTTCTAAGAAAGAGATTAGAAGAACTATGAATTACTTTAGGTTAGTGATTTCTCACGTGTTATATCTTTCTTAACTTTGACTAAGCTGTAAAGAAAACAACAACAATAACAAATCTACTTTTTTTTTCAGCTCCACCAGATCCACCAAATAAGCCTGATGTGCAAGATGTCACCAGCAATTCTATGTTAGTTAAATGGAATGAACCAAAAGACAATGGCAGCCCAATCATAGGGTATTGGATTGAAAAACGTGAAATCAACAGTACTCATTGGGCTCGGGTCAACAGGAACCTTGTGAGTGCTCTGGAACTAAAAGTTGAAGGACTGCTGGAAGGATTAACCTACATATTTAGAGTGTGTGCTGAAAATGCAGCTGGTCCTGGTAAATTTAGCCCACCATCAGATCCAAAAACTGCACAGGACCCAATAAGTAAGTAGATTAGCAAAAGATAATAGCAGGCATGTGAAAGAATAGGATTCAAAGCCTTTAACTTTGATTTATGCTTATTTATTTACAGTGCCACCTGGTCCACCTATTCCAAGGGTTGCTGATACAAGCTCAACTTCTATCGAGTTAGAATGGGAACCTCCTGTGTACAATGGCGGTGGAGATATCACTGGTTACCATGTTTATAAACAACTGGTGGGAGTTAACGAGTGGTCACGTTGCACAGAGAAACCAGTTAAAGTTCGACAGTATACTGTTAAAGAAGTCAGAGAAGGCGCAGACTATAAACTCCGTGTTACTGCACTTAATGCAGCTGGGGAAGGACCCCCTGGTGAAACTGAACCCACAACAGTTGCAGAACCTAAAGGTATTGCACTTGCATTATTTTCAAGATGTGTCCACCTGCTTAAAAGGTGGTTTGGAATTTCTTCCTTGAACTAACAAGCTGTTTGTCTTCTGCAGAGCCTCCAACTGTTGAGCTGGATGTTTCTGTCAAAGCAGGCATTCAAGTTATGGCTGGACAAACTATTAAAATTCCTGCTACTGTGACAGGGCGTCCTACTCCCACCATTGTGTGGGCAGTGGAGGAAGGTGAATTAGACAAAGATCGAGCTGTTATCGAAAATGTTGGCACAAAATCTGAGTTAACCATTAAGAATGCTTTGAGAAAAGACCATGGAAGATACGTGATTACCGCTACCAATAGCAGTGGTTCCAAATCTGCTGGAACCAGAGTGGAAGTGTTTGGTAAGAAAATCATATTCTGAAATGAACTGAGAATTTCTTTTGTTAAAGTTATTTTTGGCTCTATCCTGATTGTTTGATTTTGTTTCTCAGATGTTCCTGGGCCAGTCCTTGATCTAAAGCCAGTGGTCACAAACAGAAAGATGTGTTTGCTTAATTGGTCTGATCCTGAAGATGATGGTGGCAGTGATATCATAGGCTTCATTGTTGAAAGGAAGGATGCCAAAATGCATACGTGGAGACTAGCTGTAGACACTGAGAGGTCTAAGTGTGATATTACAGGTCTAATTGAAGGGCAAGAATATAAATTCCGTGTTAGTGCCAAGAACAAGTTTGGTACAGGTCCGCCTGTTGAAATAGGACCCATTCTTGCAGTTGATCCATTAGGTAAGATGACAAAATTCATTAGTTTTTCTAAAACAAGTTTTCGTTATACATTAATATGCCAGTATTGTTGTGTGGATTGCTTTGTATTTACTGCCTGGATAAGGCATCTCTATGTAAGTTCTGCAAAACTACTATGTAACTCTTTATGTAACAAAATACTGGTGTCCACTAAGACGCTACTTGTTACCTTTTTATTTGAGAATTGTATTTGAGAAACGGTACTATCCAAACCCTACACTAGTACTCTGTATGCAAAAATTATGGCTTTAAAAAGCCAGAGCTACTGTATGAATATGATTAAAAATTCTCTAATTTTTAAATGTTTTCTCGTTGCAATTTATCTGTGTTAATAGGTCCTCCAACAGCACCTGAGAGGTTCATGTACACAGAGAGGACAAAGTCAACAATTACCCTTGACTGGAAGCCTCCACGTAGTGATGGTGGCAGTCCTGTCTTAGGTTATATTGTTGAAAAGAGAAGACATGATTCGAAAGACTATGAAAGAGTTAATGCAAGGCTCTGTCCAAAAACATCTCTTCTCGTTGAAAATCTTGATGAACTTCACATGTATGAATTCCGCGTCAAAGCTGTCAATGCTATTGGTGAAAGTGAACCGTCATTGCCCCTCAATGTAGTTATACAAGATGATGAAGGTATGGCTGCTTGAAATAAATCCACACAAATATCCCCAGAATACTGCCGTTTCTGTTTCATCTCCTTCTTCACTCTGTCATTTTTCTTCTGGTTATCAGTACCTCCAACTGTGACATTACGCTTGGCTGTGAGAGGAGATACTATCAAAGTGAAGGCAGGAGAACCAGTTAATATTCCTGCTGAGGTGACAGGTCTGCCGATGCCAAAGATTGAATGGGACAAGAATGAAACTTTAATTGACCAAACGTCCAGTGCACTTAAGATAACCAAGGAAGAAGTATCTAGAAGTGAGGCAAAAACTGAACTTATCTTGCCTGCAGCAGTGAGGGATGATAAAGGCACTTACACTGTGAGAGCTTCCAATCGTCTTGGCACTGCATTTCGCACTGTGCACGTGGAAGTGTATGGTAAGGATGCAGCACTTTAATAAAATGACAACTAATAAAATGCTTTTGCCTTTTTCCTGATGTAATTTTATACTCTATTGCCTTCACATAGATCGTCCTTCTCCACCAAGAAATCTCGCTGTTTCTGATATTAAAGCAGAATCATGTTATTTAACGTGGGATGCACCTCTTGATAATGGTGGTAGTGAAATTACCCATTATATCATTGAGAAACGTGATGCTAGCAGGAAGAAATCTGAGTGGGAAGAAGTCTCGAAAAGTGCTGTTGAGAGAAGACTGGGGGTAATCTATAAAATACCCTTATTATATACTTAGTATATGTAAAAAATAACCATAGTACATGTCTAATGAGAACTGTTGCATGCATGGATACCTGTAGTTATGCTCCATTTAGACTCCTAGAATTACTGGATGAATGCTGCCCATCGATGCATGTGTGTTTGCTACTTGTGACAAAACAGAGTAGAAAATTCTGCTACTTGATCGCAGCTGAGTTTAGAAGACATCTTTCTTTCCCTTTCCCAGCATTATTCATAGCTTAAACTTCTGCAAAAAAACAGATAGCAATTTATATTTGATCTTGTGCACGTGAAATAACAGAATCACTAGGGCATTACATATAGCTGTGTATATCATATATAAATGTAGGTATGTGAATGGGATTCCAAGAGTGAAAAACCACTGCATCACTTCAAAAATGTTTATTCTGAAAGTAGCCAAATATTGATTTAAATCTTATTTTTCAGGTATGGAACCTTGCAACAAATGAAAAATACCAATTTAGAGTCCGGGCTGTAAACAAATATGGAATAAGTGATGAATGCCTCTCAGAAAAAGTTGTCATTAAGGATCCCTATGGCCTTCCTGGACCTCCTGGAAAACCAAAAATTTTAGATCGCACCAGATCATCTATGCTCGTGACTTGGGAGCCTCCTTTGGACAATGGTGGAAGCCCAATAACTGGTTATTGGTTGGAGAAGAGAGAGGTGGGAGGTGTTTACTGGTCACGTGTTAACAGGGCTCCAGTAACAAAACCATCAGTAAAAGGTGTAGAGTACAATGTGCTTCGTTTGGCTGAAGGTGTAGAATACCAGTTTCGAGTTATGGCTGAAAATCTAGCTGGAATTGGCCCTCCCAGTGAACCATCAGATCCTGCATTAGCAGCAGATCCCATATGTAAGTATATGGTTTGCATGAGTGTTTTAAAGGACTATATCATGCCAGATCCAAAATGTGCTATCATTTATAATCATCTTAGTGTAAATAATACAACGTTCTGTTTTTGTGAAACCAGAAAGAATATATTGATGCAAAACAGCTTCCTGATTTGCTCTGTTTCACCATTTTAAAAAAAATAATGGGTTTACCTCTTTTTTGAATTTAAATTGTGATTATGGTAATGCAAACATTGCCAACTGAACTTGGGTTCAGAATATATTTTGATATTATTTTCTTTATTGTTAGAGTTTAGTCTTACAGTCAATCTTTAATTTAAGTAGTTAGTATGCACATGATAGGATTATGCACTCTATGTATGACAGAAGTTAAAAAAAGACTTGCATTCTTCTAGCAAATATTCAGCAAAAATGTAGGCAGATACTAACTCCCACGTAATTTTTACTTATTTTACAAGTTGTGCCTGGTCCACCGTCTTGTCCAGAGGTCACAGACAAAACCAAATCATCCGTAGCTCTTGCTTGGAAGCCTCCGCAAAAGGATGGTGGTAGTCCTATAAAAGGATATATTGTTGAAATGCAAGATGAAGGTAGTACTGAATGGAAGAAAGTGAATGAAGGAGACAAACTCTTTCCTACTTGCGAATGTGTTATTCCCAACTTAAAAGAGCTCAGGAAATACCGGTTTAGGGTGAAAGCTGTAAATGCTGCTGGAGAATCAGAACCAAGTCCCGCAACATCGGAAATACCTGTTCAAGATATTCTACGTAAGTGTTCTCAGAATTAATTTAGGTATTTATATCTTAGTCAACCTACTGCTATAAATGTCCGAGCAGGATGGCAAGAGGGCCAAGTCAAAAAAGAACAAACAATTATGCAAAAGCGTATCGGAGCATTGACACATTTTTAAAAGAGTCATGATGAACATTACAAAAGCAGGTTCTATTAGAATAGGGGTGAGCACCTGTAGTCATACCGAGGAAACAACGTGTACTTTATGAAGAAATAACTACAACAAATTCTTGTATTTGTATACTTCCCAGCTTCCTTTTTTTGCACACCCAACCTTTCACATGTAAACGTTCGTTCTAGAAGTTTGTGAGGGGTTTTAGTTCAGTGCCGACACACATTTACTTTCAGTAGCTCTTAAAATTTGTATATTAAAATATTCTTGCAGAGGAACCAGAAATCTTCCTTGATATTGGAGCACAGGATCTCCTCTCTTGTCGTGCTGGCACAACAATTAAAATCCCAGCTGTTATCAAGGGTCGGCCAGTTCCAAAAACATTTTGGGAGTTTGAAGGCAAAGCAAAAACAGCAGCAAAGGTTAGTAAATGGAAAAGCTTTTTACTGTATGTGTTTCTATACATTTGGCTATCTCCTGTTTTTATTTATACTTTTCCCTTTGCTCATAGGAGGGAGGTCATAGTGTTCCTGAAGAAGCTCAGGTAAAGCAAACAATTTTTGTAACACTGGTATTGTTGCAGTTTTCAAACCTAAATATTTACAGTCGAATTATAACTTCTCTTTCTATACTACCCAGGTGGAAGCCACTGATACACGTTCAGTGATTACCATCCCTGACTGCAACAGAAGTCATTCTGGACGATACAGTATCACGGCAAAGAATAAAGCAGGACAAAAAACTGTGCATGTCAGAGTTAATGTGCTTGGTATGGCTTGCTTCTATCGAGGTACTCAAATATTAGGTGTTAGTCTTATTTTCCCACTTATGCAACATTACTTCTGTTGTGCTTTTATAGATGTTCCTGGTCCACCAAAAGACCTAAAAGTAAGCGATATCACAAGAGGTAGTTGTAAACTGTCATGGAAGATGCCAGATGATGATGGTGGAGATAGAATCAGAGGCTATGTTATAGAGAAAAGAAATATTGACGGGAAGGCCTGGACTAAAGTCAATCCAAACTGTGGAAGTACTTCCTTTGTTGTACCTGATCTCATATCTGGCCAAGAATATTTCTTCCGGGTACGTGCAGAAAACCGTTTTGGTGTTGGCCCTCCTGCAGAAACCATCCAACGGACCACAGCCAGGGATCCAATTCGTAAGTGAAATCAAAGTCTGACAATTTATTATAAACCGTATGGTACTGTACTGTGGATTTAGTCACATTTCTCTTTTCTTTTTGAAGATCCTCCTGATCCACCTATTAAGCTAAAGATTGGCCTTGTAACCAAGAACACAGTGAGCTTGACATGGAAACCACCAAAGAATGATGGTGGAGCTCCTGTTACACATTATAACGTTGAATGTCTCCGCTGGGATCGTACTGGAGAAGTGAAAGAGACTTGGAGGCAGTGTAACAGACGTGACGTGGAGGAAACAAAATTTACTGTTGAGGATCTTGTAGAAGGTGGAGAATATGAATTCAGAGTCAAAGCCGTAAATATAGCAGGTCCCAGCAGGCCTTCAGCCACTGTTGGTCCCCTTGTGGTCAAAGACCAGACGTGTAAGTATGAACCGATACAAGTAAATACAAACTTTGTTTTTAAATTATGATGCGCTTTTGTAATGTTAATTTGTCAACATTTGTTGTAGGCCCACCATCAATTGAACTGAAAGAATTCATGGAGGTTGAAGAAGGAACTGATGTTAAGATTGTGGCCAAGATAAAGGGTGTACCCTTTCCCACGCTGACATGGCTAAAAGCTTCTCCAAAGAAACCAGATGACAAAACACCAGTGCAGTATGATCAACATGTCAACAAGATCATTGACGAAGACACTTGCACCTTGCTGATTCAACAGTCTCGCAGAAGTGATACAGGCTTATACACTATAACAGCTGTAAATAATCTGGGAACAGCTTCAAAGGAAATGAGACTGAATGTTCTGGGTATATTTCAAGATTTATTTTGCATTGCATGAACTGATAGCCTTCATTTTGAATTCATGAAACTTTCTTTTAATAACATTTAATTCTTTATGTGTCTTTTAGGTCGTCCTGGACCTCCAGTGGGCCCTATTAAATTTGAATCCATTTTGGCTGATAACATGACAATATCATGGCTTCCTCCATTAGATGATGGTGGTTCTAAGATTACAAACTATGTTATCGAGAAAAAAGAAGTAAATAGGAAGACATGGGTGCCTGTTACTAGTGAGCCTAAGGAATGCTTATTCACTGTTCCCAAGTTGATGGAAGGCCATGAATATGTGTTCCGCATCAGGGCACAAAATAAATATGGTATTGGAGAACCTTTGGATAGTGAACCAGAAACAGCACGAAATCTTTTCAGTAAGTAGGAATATGCTTTCAAACTATGTACGTTGTTTTTGTACACTGATGTGGCACAGGCATCTGTTAAATACTATTGGTGCTTTTATCTCTTCATGTAGGTAAGTTTTCTAGAATAGCTTGAAGGGTATTAGTTTTAATAGCAGTAAAAACAAATTTCTCCCTCATCGTTATATATTAAAATGCAATGTCAAGATTTTTAAGGCTTAAATACACAAATAAGGCTTTATCTGATAAGATCCAGGTAATTCTGTTGTATCCAAGACATTATTGACCTCAGAGATCAGGAAGTCAATTTCCTGCCTTTGGTTTTGAAAGAGAAATTAGAGTAGCTATGATGCTAAATGTAATGTTATGCCAGCAAGAGAAAATATGTCTTAAAGCATACAAGGTTAGACCAGGCACTGAAATGAAGTACTGACCCAAGAAGGTGAGAAAAACTAATTTCTGGTGATTGTTATTTGGAACAGATGTTTTACATTTCGTAGAAGTCTATGTACCTGAACAGAGATGGGAAAGTGAGTGAGGGAAGGAGTCTTGTGCAGATAGGTGACTACCTAAAGTAACTGTGACCATGAGACTGCATACCTGTGGTTTGTACTCTAGCTATTTCCATCTTCATTTACCTTCTTTCTTTACAAGCTATGTGTGATATTTTTTTTACCCCCAGCTGTTCCTGGACCTTGTGACAAGCCAACAGTTAGCAGTATAACACGTGACTCAATGACTGTAAACTGGGAAGAACCAGAACATGATGGTGGCTCTCCTATTACTGGTTACTGGTTGGAGCGCAAAGAGACTAGTGGAAAGAGATGGACCAGGGTTAACCGTGATCCTATCAGACCTATGGCACTGGGAGTGTCATACAAAGTTACCGGTCTTATTGAAGGCTCTGAATATCAGTTCCGTGTTTCAGCTATCAATGCAGCTGGTGTTGGTCCACCAAGCATGCCATCTGATCCAGCAGTTGCTAGAGATCCTATCGGTAAATATTTTAGATTCCCATTTTTAATTTAAAAATACTCAAGTTGGAACGTAGAATATATTGTTACACTGATAATGGTATGTTGATATTTTTCAGCCCCACCTGGCCCTCCTATCCCGAAAGTTACTGATTGGACGAAGTCTTCAGTAGACTTGGAGTGGTCTCCACCACTGAAGGATGGTGGTTCTAGGGTCACTGGCTACATTGTTGAGTATAAAGAGGAAGGAAAGGAAGATTGGGAACGGGTACGTGGAAAACTCTTAGCGAATGTGTTACTTCTCTCTGTCTATCAAAAGAAGTCACTCCAAAAAATACAATTTTACAAATTTTCTAGCAAGTAATTTTCTAAAAGTTCATATATTTTTGCGCCATCGTTGTCAGACGCAATGTAAAAGTTGGCCCCTCCAAAACATCACATTAACTCTGAAGTTTCTAAAACTTAGAATTTTTACATTTTTGTTTAGGGATGTGAGAAAATATTTAGGTCATTTGTGAAGAGAAGGCCCTGTTAAAAGTATGGTAGAAGGAAAGTCTCACTGGTATCAGACTGTGCCAAAGCATTTGCATCTACATGTTCCATACATTTTTCTACTTTTCCCAATAATATATTACAGGGGGGATTTTTTTCAACAATGCATTACTGAAAATTGAACTCAAGCATACTTGGCTGATTGTTGTATCTCCATAAGCATTTGTGTGTATTTTAGTTAATATCTAAATTTCCTGCACTGTTTCCAGATACGCAAGTTTCATATTTGGTTTAACAAGAACAAAGTATTCCCTTTTTTTTTTTTTGCTTCTTTTTCTTATATGAGTTAATTTGTCTGACAACACTTAATCCTTCTGAGACCATAGACTATTGTAATGGCTATCACATTCTTGTCTGATAGAATTATGAAGCTTTAGAACAGCTTAATGTCTTTCATGTATTTTTTTACATGGATTCTGAAAAATTCTACATAGGCTTAAAACAGCCTTGTGCTTGTAAATCTGAAACAACATCTGATTTAAGACTTGTTTCAAACATCACAAAGTAATTGATGACACCTTGATGATAACTGATGCTACAATATTTTATTCCAGGTAAAAGACAGAGAAATTAGAGGAACCAAGTTTGTTGTGGCAGGATTAAAAGAAGGATGTTTTTACAAATTCAGAGTTAGAGCTGTGAATGCTGCTGGCATTGGAGAGCCAGGAGAAGTTACAGACATTATCGAGATGAAGGACAGAATTGGTATTTATCATCTATATTTATATTTTTACTACCTCTAAGTCAAAATAACAGAAAAAAAATCATTGATTTTTTTCATTCTGCTCCCACAGTGGCTCCTGATATTAATTTGGATGCAAGTGTGAGGGACAGAATTGTTGTCCATGCTGGAGGAGTTATTAGGATCATAGCATATGTCTCAGGAAAACCACCTCCAACAGTGACTTGGAGCAGGGATGATCAAGCTTTACCCGAAGAAGCCAAAGTTGAAGAAACAGCTATTAGTTCTTCTTTGGTCATCAAGAATTGTAAAAGGAGCCACCAGGGCATATACACTCTTCTTGCTAAAAATGCTGGTGGTGAGCGGAAGAAGACTATTATAGTTGATGTGCTAGGTAAATATCAACATGAGGCCTTGTGACTGAGTCAAATTTCACAACGTTCAGTTTGCATACTTAAGTATTCTGTTTCTTCTTTGCTTTCAGATGTGCCAGGCCCTGTTGGAATGCCATTCCTTACTGAGAACCTAACCAGTGACTCTTGTAAATTGACGTGGTTCTCTCCTGAAGATGATGGTGGTTCTCCTATTACCAACTATATAATTGAAAAACGTGATTCTGACCACAGAGCTTGGACACCAGTAAGCTGCACCGTTACGAGACAGAATGCTACTGTTCAGGGACTCACTGAAGGGAAAGCCTACTTTTTCCGAATTGCAGCTGAAAATATAATTGGCATGGGTCCTTTCACAGAGACAACAAAAGAAATTGTCATTAGAGATCCAATAAGTAAGTATATTTTCAGATTTGGATTACTGTCATATGTGACAAATGTGCAGAAAAATGCATCTCCCTTAAATTTTTTTTTTTATTCACAGCTGTTCCTGACCGTCCAGAAGACCTGGAAGTAAAAGCAGTTACCAAGAATTCTGTGACATTAACTTGGAACCCACCAAAATATAATGGAGGCTCAGATATCACCATGTATGTTCTAGAGAGCCGTCTCATTGGAAAGGAGAAATTCCACAAAGTTACAAAGGAGAAAATGCTTGATAGGAAGTACACTGTAGAGGGCTTGAAAGAGGGTGACACCTATGAGTATCGTGTGAGTGCTTGCAATATCGTGGGGCAAGGCAAGCCTTCATTTTGCACCAAACCAATCACATGCAAGGATGAGATTGGTATGTATTTTTCGTATTTTCTTGAAAGCAACAATTACATTTATTCCTTATTTTTTCTTATTAATATTGCTGACATTTGTGTGATTTGTGGTTCTTTTTAATATTGACTTTCAGCTCCTCCAACACTTGACCTTGATTTTAGAGACAAGCTTATTGTTCGGGTCGGTGAGGCTTTCAGCCTGACTGGGCGTTACTCAGGCAAGCCTGCACCAAAGGTTACTTGGCTAAAGGATGATATTGTCCTGAAAGAAGATGATCGTACAAAGATCAAGACAACTCCTACAACTCTTTGCCTGGGGATACTAAAGTCTGTCCGTGAAGACTCTGGCAAATATTGCGTTACTGTAGAGAACAGTACAGGATCAAGAAAAGGATTTTGTCAAGTTAATGTTGTTGGTATGTTCTACCAATCAATATTGTCTGTGATTTTTAATAGCTATTATAATTCATTGGATAATATAAAATGTAAATATTACCATATGTCCTTCATTACAATAATCTGATTTATTGGATTCTCATTTATGTATTACTAATTTTGAATACACGGTTAACTTCTAGTTAATTCAGAATGAGTGATTTAATGTTCCTACATGCATTTACAGAGTGTCAATACTGTGGAAAATTACAATCACCAAATACCTTATAAAATTACTTCCTAATTAAGGAATTAAGTCCAGTGTATCAAATGCACATTTAAGAGGTCCCGATTTCTTATGAAAACTGTGATGCCCAGTTTCTAATTTCATGATGTGTTTACTCTTTAACTTACATTGTTATGTGTAGTTTGTATGAAAGCGTAAGTATGCCTTATTTTTTCTCAAACAGATCGCCCATCACCTCCAGTAGGCCCAGTTATATTTGATGAAGTTCATAAAGATCATATGGTAGTTTCCTGGAAACCTCCATTAGATGATGGAGGCAGTGAAATTACAAATTACATTATTGAGAAGAGGGATGCACACAAAGACCTGTGGATGCCAGTTACATCTGCCACAGTTAAGACGACATGCAAAATTCCTAAGCTGCTTGAAGGACGAGAGTATCAAATACGAATTTATGCTGAAAATCTTTATGGCATAAGCGATCCTCTAATCTCTGATGAGATGAAAGCCAAGGACCGTTTCCGTAAGTTACTCATTTGCAATCTTACTTTAGTACTTCAATCTTTACTCTGTAATGCTCATGAACTCCCTTTTTATCCCCCCCTCAGGTGTTCCCGATGCACCTGAGCAACCAGTCATTAAAGATGTTACCAAGGACTCTGCTGTAGTGGTTTGGAACAAACCATATGATGGAGGCAAGCCAATAACAAACTACATTGTAGAAAAGAAGGAAACAATGGCTACAAGATGGGTTAGAGTTACCAAAGACCCAATTTTCCCCAGTACTCAATTCAAAGTACCGGACCTCCTTGAAGGCTGTGAATATGAATTCCGTGTTTCAGCAGAAAATGAAATCGGTGTTGGTGATCCTAGTCCACCATCAAAGCCAATTTTTGCTAGAGATCCAATCGGTAAAGCGTTAAATTTCTTTTCACGTTGAAATGTTGATGCACTCTTCATTTCATCTAGAGAATAATTCCAATGTTTTCCTTTTTTTCCCCCCCATTTCTTTCTTCTCGGCTTTTAACAGCAAAACCAGGTCCACCTGTTAATCCAGAAGCAGTAGATAAAACTAAAAATTCAGTTGATTTATCCTGGCAACCACCACGCCGTGATGGTAATGGAAAGATAATTGGCTACCTTGTTGAGTATCAGAAAGTTGGAGATGAAGAATGGAAAAAGGCCAATCTTACAGCAGATTCTTGTCCTGAAACAAAATACAAAGTCACTGGTCTTACTGAGGGCTTGACCTATAAGTTCAGGGTCAGGGCAGTAAATGCAGCAGGTGAATCAGAACCAGCCTACGTTCCTGATCCAGTAGAAGTAAAGGACAGACTTGGTGAGTTTAATAAAATCAGGTAAGATGATCGAACAAGAAATTTTTTTCCCTCATTTTCTAAATGCGTATAATCTTGATTCCAGAACCTCCTGAGCTGATCCTTGATGCTAATATGGCCCGAGAACAGCATGTAAAAGCTGGAGATACCCTGAGGCTTAGTGCTGTTATTAAAGGTGTTCCATTCCCAAAAGTTTCTTGGAAGAAAGAAGATCAAGAGGTCTCACCCAAAGCTGATATTGAGGTTACAGGAGTCGGCAGTAAGCTTGAAATTCGAAACACTGTACATGAAGATGGTGGAATTTACTCCCTGACAGTTGAAAATCCGGCTGGTTCAAAGACAGTTTCAGTAAAAGTTGTGGTCTTAGGTAATCTTTTTATATTCCTTTTCTATTGCATGTGTTTGTTATGTTATTAGAGCTTAAGAAATGAAGGAGGAACGACTGAAGGGAGGATGATGAAGGAAGTGGAGCACCTCCGTTATGAGGAGAGGCTGCGGGAGCTGGGTCTCTTGAGCTTGGAGGAGACTGAGAAGTGGCCTCATTAATGTCTATAAATATGTGAAGGGTGGGTGTCAGGAGGATGGAGCCAGACTCTTCTCATAGGACTAGGGGCAGCAGGTGTAAGCTGGAACATAGGAGATTCCATATAAATATCAGAAGGAACTTCTTCACAGTAAAGGTGATGGAGCATTGAAACAGGCTGCCCAGCGTGGGTTATGGAGTCTCATTCACTGGAGACATTTAAGACCCGCCTGTATGTGTTCCTGTGTGACTTGGTCTAGGTGATCCTGCTGTGGCAGGGGGATTGGACTAGACGATCTTTCAAGATCCCTTCCAATCCTTAATGATTCTATGACTAGAAACTATCAAAAAACTGAGTTATTACAAATATACAGGAGAAAATGGGCTAAAAGTTACATGAAATGTATTCATTTATCTTAAAATTTACTAAGTTTTGTAAAATAATGATTTTCTATCAAATAAATAACACGTTTTATTTTTGCCAATATTAGATAAGCCTGGTCCACCCAGAAATCTGCAAATCAGTGATGTTAGAAGTGATTCTTGCTATATCACTTGGATGGAACCAGAAGATGATGGTGGCTCTGTCATTACCAACTATGTGGTAGAAAGGAAAGATGTAGCTTCTGCACAGTGGTTAGCCATCTCCTCATCTTCCAAGAAACGAAGTCACATGGCAAAATATCTGATTGAAGGCACTCAGTATCTCTTCCGAGTTGCAGCTGAAAATCTGTTTGGTAGAGGTCCATATGTGGAAACACTAAAACCTATTAAAGCCATAGATCCACTGCGTAAGTGTTTTTCAGTTACGTTATTCGGTTTGTTTGTATTGTTCTTGGTAATTTTTGAGGTAACCTTGGAATTAGTAATGTGAACATGTTACACTGCTGCCATAGCTTTTCCATCCTAGTAACCATTTTGATTTCCTATTTTAAAAGATCCTCCAGGACCACCTAAGAATCTGCATCATGTAGATGTTGACAAGACTGAAGTTTCCCTTGTTTGGAATCGACCAGATCGTGATGGTGGTGCTGAGATAACTGGGTATTTGGTAGAGTATCAAGAAGACGGTGCGGATGAGTGGACAAAGTTCCAGACTGTCCCCATGCTAGACTGTGTTGTTACTGGCCTGCAAAAAGGAAAAATATATAAATTCCGTGTGAAAGCTCAGAATATTGTTGGGCTTAGCCTTCCAGACACAACTATACCAATAGAGTGTCAAGAAAAACTAGGTAATTTTTTCGTTTTTCATGCTGCTTCATGGATTTTTTTCTCTCTTTTGGTAAACATTTCCCCTGAAAGGGTAACTTCTGTTTTTCTCTCATTTCAGTGCCTCCATCCGTAGACCTAGATGTGAAGTTAATTGAAGGTCTTGTTGTTAAAGCTGGCACAACAGTGAGACTCCCTGCAATTATGAGAGGTGTGCCAGTTCCTACTGCAAAATGGGTTACTGATGGCATTGAAATTAAAACAGATGGAAGACACAAGATTGAGACTGACAATTATTCAACTGTACTTACCATCAAGGACTGTATAAGAAAAGATACAGGAGAATATCTACTCACAGTGTCTAATGCAGCTGGCAGCAAAACTGTTGCTTTACATCTTACAGTTTTGGATGTTCCTGGCCCACCAACTGGTCCCATTAATATTCTTGAAATAACACCAGAGCATATGGTTATTTCTTGGCGCCCTCCTAAAGATGATGGTGGAAGTCCTATAATAAATTATATTGTTGAGAAGCGTCAATCAAAGAAAGAAACTTGGGGAGTGGTTAGCTCTGGAACAAGTCACACAAAAATTAAGATTCCACGACTGCAGAAAGGCTGTGAATATATTTTCCGTGTTAGGGCAGAAAATAAGATAGGCATTGGTGAACCTCTTGATTCAGAACCAACAGTGGCTAAGCATATGTTTGATCCACCATCCCCACCTGGTAAACCATCCGTTTACGATATTACAGAAAATGCTGCAACAGTGGCTTGGACCCTGCCAATATCTGATGGTGGAACTCCAATTACTGGTTATATACTTGAACGTCGGGAAGCATCTGGTAAATGGGTGCGTGTTAATAAGACACCAATACTGGATTTGAAGTACAGAGTCACTGGTCTTTTTGAAGGCAACACATACGAATTCAGAGTTTTTGCAGAAAACATGGTGGGCTTAAGCAAACCATCTCCAAGTTCTGATCCAATAAAAGCATCACGCCCTATCACTCCACCTGGACCACCTATAAATCCAAAATTAAAAGACAAAACCAAAGAAACAGCTGATCTTGTGTGGACCAAGCCACTCAAAGATGGTGGCAGCCCAATTCTAGGATACATTGTGGAATGTCAGAAAACTGGAACTACGCAGTGGAATAGGATGAATAAGGATGAACTCATTAGACAGTGTGCTTATAGAGCACCTGGGTTAATAGAAGGAAATGAGTACAAGTTCCGAATAAAAGCTGTCAACATTGTAGGAGAGGGAGAACCGAGAGAACTGCCAGAAACTGTACTTGCAAAGGATATCCTTTCCCCTCCAGAAGTAAGCTTGGATGTGACCTGTCGAGACTTAATTACTGTCCGAGTAGGTCAAACAATTCGTATTACTGGTAAAGTAAAAGGCAGGCCAGATCCTGACATAACGTGGTCCAAAGATGGCAAAGTATTAGTCCAAGAAAAGCATGTTGACATAATCCAAGATCTGCCTAATGTTGAACTGCAAGTGAAAGAAGCCAAAAGATCTGATCATGGCAAATACATAATAGCAGCTAAGAACAGCTGTGGACACGCTCAAGCTTTTGCTGTTGTTAATGTGCTTGACAGACCTGGACCATGTCAGAACCTGAAGATAAGCTATGTCACAAAAGATTCTTGTATGATCGCTTGGGAGAGTCCAGTGGATAATGGTGGCTCTGAAATTACAAATTACATCGTAGAGTACCGTCAACCAAACCAGAGGGGGTGGTCAATTGTCTCTTCTGATGTCACTAAACGATTAGTAAAGGCAAATCTTATAGAGAACCATGAATACTTCTTCAGAGTTTGTGCAGAAAACAAAATAGGTCCAGGCCCTTGCATTGAGACCAAGACTCCCATCCTTGCCATCAATCCTATTGACAAGCCAGGAGAGCCAGAAAATCTTCACATTGCAGAGAAGGGAAAGACATTTGTGTATCTGAAATGGAGAAGGCCAGACTACGATGGCGGAAGTCCCAATTTAAGCTATCATGTTGAGAGAAAACTGAAAGATTCAGACGAATGGGAAAGGGTTCATAAAGGCAGCATTAAGGAAACACACTACATGGTAGATAAATGTGTTGAAAATAAGATTTACCAATTCCGAGTACAAACCAAGAATGAGGCGGGTGAAAGTGGTTGGGTAAGAACAGAAGAAGTTGTTGTAAAGGAAGATCTGCAGAAACCAGTGCTGGACTTAAAGCTGAGTGGTGTGCTAACTGTGAAAGCAGGTGACACAATTAGAATTGAGGCTGGTGTCAGAGGAAAACCACAACCTGAAGTTGTATGGACGAAAGACAAAGATGCCACTGATCTGACCAGATCTCCTAGAGTCAGTATTGAAACAACTTCTGACACATCTAAGTTTGTTCTTGCAAAATCAAGACGTAGTGATGGTGGGAAGTATGTGATTACTGCAACCAACACAGCTGGCAGTTTCACAGCATATGCTACCGTTATTGTCTTGGATAAACCGGGTCCAGTAAGAAACTTGAAAGTCACTAACATTTCAAGTGATAGATGTACTGTTACTTGGGACCCCCCAGAAGATGATGGTGGTTGTGAAATACAGAACTACATCCTTGAAAAATGTGAAAGCAAACGTATGGTTTGGTCTACATACTCTTCCTCTGTGCTAACAAACTATGCAAATGTGACACGCCTCATTGAAGGTAATGAGTATATCTTCAGAGTTCGTGCAGAGAATAAAATGGGCACTGGTCCACCAACAGAAACACAGCCGATTATTGCAAAAACAAAATACGATAGACCTGGACGCCCTGACCCTCCAGAGGTGACGAGAGTCAGCAAAGAAGAAATGACTGTAGTTTGGAATCCACCAGAATATGATGGTGGCAAATCAATTACGGGATACATTCTAGAGAGGAAAGAAAAACGATCACTAAGATGGGTCCCTGTTACTAAGACTGCAATCCCAGAGAGGCGCAAGAAGGTTACTAATCTCATCCCTGGTCATGAATATCAGTTCCGTGTCAGTGCTGAAAATGAAGTTGGACTTGGAGAACCAAGCTTGCCATCAAGACCTGTCGTAGCAAAAGACCCAATAGGTACCATACCCCTGTATTCTACTGTATTTTCTTTTAATGTTGACATAACAGATTGCTAAATTGCACATCTGGTTTTTCATCTATGGTTTTTATTGTCTCACAGAACCACCTGGTCCTCCAACGAACCTGAGAGTGGTTGATAGCACAAAGACTTCCATAACTCTTGGCTGGGGAAAACCAGTGTATGACGGTGGTGCTCCAATTATTGGATATGTTGTGGAAATTAGACCAAAAGTTGAGGGTGCTGAGCCCGAAGCAGGATGGAAACGATGCAATGTTGCTGCCCAAGTTATTCATACAGAATTTACAGCCACCATTCTGGATGAGAAACAATTATATGAGTTCAGAGTTTCTGCCCAAAACCAGGTTGGCCTTGGCAGACCAGCTGAACTGAAAGAAGCTGTGTCTCCCAAAGAAATACTTGGTGAGTTTTCCCATCCTCTTTATGAGTATCCTCACGTACAATCTTTATTTGCTCGTGTTTATTTTGTTTCACGTGCTAAACTTTACAGGTAATTAGTGATAAAACGAAAGGGAATGGCCTCAAGCTGTACCAGGGGAAGTTTAGACTGGACACGAGGGAAAAATTTTTTACTGAAAGAAAACCTGAACTGAAGCTGAATTTTTGGACTGTAGAACAATGTAGAGCACTGGGCACTAGAACAGGCTGCCCAGGGAGGTGGTCGAGTAACTATCCCCAGATGTCTTTAAAGGTCGTTCCAATGTGGTTCTTAGAAATATGAATTAGTGGTGAACTTGGTAGAACTGGGTTATTGGTTGGGTTTATGGGGTCTTTTCCAACATGAAAGATTCTACGGTTTTATTTCTTTTATTCTGTCTTTCAGAACCCCCTGAGATTGAGTTGGATGCAAGCATGAGAAAGCTAGTTACTGTCAGGGCAGGCTGCCCTATTAGACTTTTTGCTATTGTTAGGGGGCGCCCAGCACCAAAAGTGACCTGGAGGAGAATGGGTGTTGATAATGTTATCAGAAAAGGACAAGTTGATCTGGTTGATACTATGGCCTTCTGTGTCATTCCTGATTCAACACGTGATGACTCAGGCAAATACTCCCTGACGCTTACTAATGTTGCTGGAGAAAAAGCTGTATTTGTGAATGTCAGAGTCCTGGGTAAGTAACCGGAGAAATACTTCTCTACAATTTTTAAACTATACTGAATGCTTGTTGTAGACATTTTAATAATACTCAGGTGCTACAGTTTTTGGGCAAAACTGTATAGCAGACAGCACTAACTCTCGCTGTCTAGAGAACAGTCAGTCCCCCTTAATTTTAACTTACTAAAGAAGACAAACTTCTGTTTATAGATACTCCTGGACCTGTGTCAGACTTCAAGGTTTCAGATGTCACCAAGATGTCATGCCACCTTTCATGGGCACCTCCAGAGAATGATGGTGGTAGCCCAGTGACTCATTACATCCTGCAGAAACGTGAGGCTGACAGGAAGACCTGGGGAACAGTCACTGCAGAACTAAAGAAAACTAGTTTCCAAATAGCTAACCTTGTACCTGGAAATGAATATTTCTTTAGAGTAACAGCAGTAAATGAATATGGGCCAGGCGTTCCAACTGACATACCAAAACCAATTCTAGCATCAGATCCCCTAAGTAAGTATACCTTTATGCAGATTTTATGTTTTCTCTAATTTTAATAAGATTTTGCATTGTTTGAAAGTTGGTGTTTCAAAATTGGTCGATGCCACTAACTACTCAATCAAAACATAAATATTTCTGTGTCAGTTTCCTTCAGATAATAAAATCTATAAATATGAGTACCTTTGTAATTATGAAGTATTTTGCTCTTTTTCTGTATTGTCCTTGCTGAGGTAGCATGGATAGCGTAGAATAATTCAATAAGCTTTCAATAGTCAGAGAATCTTGGAAATTGATATTCAATGTGTTGTTTTGTCTTTTTTCCCTGAAAGGTGAACCTGATCCACCAAGAAAACTTGAAGTTACTGAAATTACAAAGAACAGTGCTACTTTAGGTTGGCTTCCCCCACTGCGTGATGGAGGCTCTAAAATTGATGGGTACATTGTTAGCTACAAAGAAGATGATCAACCAGCAGACAACTGGACAGAATATTCAGTTGTTAAAGACCTTTCCATTGTTGTAGCTGGTCTGAAGGAAGGAAAGAAGTACAAATTTAGAGTGGCAGCTAGAAATGCTGTAGGAGTAAGTTTGCCAAGAGAAGCTGAAGGAGTATTCGAAATAAAGGAACAGCTCAGTAAGTAGCAATTGAAGTACTACCTATGTTGCAGTATTTTGCTTTAATAATGGAACAAGGATTCTAGTTCTTTGAGTGAGTCGCAGAAAAACATGCTTTATATAATCCTCATCTGGATGATAACATTTAACTGTGTTGAATATTTTGGCAGGTCAGACAGGATGAGAGTTGACCACTAATTCAGAATTAGCATAGAATTTTTAATGTCTGGTCTCAACTGGAACCAGAAGATAGGAGCTAAGGAGAAACAATAAACACACTGTGGGGATTCCCAGCAAAAATGAAAAAGAGAAAAGAGTCAGAGTAGTAGTTTGAGAGACAAATGAGTCCAAACTGGGAGCTGTTTTGAGATAAAATGGGATGTTTATATTAGGTTGGTTGAGACTTTAGAGTGAGTGAGTGAGTGAGTGAGTGAGTGAGTGAGTGAGTGAGTGAACAACAGAGAGGACATGTTGTTCTAACTGAGGTGTTAGGGTCCCTGAGGTACAGGAAGAGATAGTGGCAAGGAACAGATGAGGAGAACCTTCTTTATTTGTGACATGGAAAGAGAGAGAAGTACAGGAGAACAAGAAAACGCAAACTAGCCAATGGCAGGAAATAAAATACATGAAACATACTGCCAGGCTTCCTTTGGATGAAATTTAAAAGATTTTATGCAAAAGGAGTAATAAAAGGGGCTCTGCTGGAAGAAATGTTAAAGGCTATGACAAGACTCACTGTGGAAATGGCTTTAGTTCAATGAGAGCTTCAGTCAGAGAAAGGCATGAGCAGCTTTACAGATATAAAGTGGAGATATGAGTCATGAATTAATACTGCAGGACTCTACATAGATGTGTGAGAAGGCAATCCAAATTCAAAAAAATTCACTTACAAACTGTACAAGGACGTAAGACTGGAATAGATATTGCCCACTGCAGAATCTCTAGTCATCCATAAGTGGAAGCCAAATTAAATTATCAAGTTATTCCTACTGGTGATCCCATGTCAGAGAAGCAGAGAACTTTCACATGAAAACATAAGAAAAAAGAATTAAATAAATAATAGTAATAATAAAATGAATAATAAATTAAGTAAAATTAAATTCATATGTCACAGAAGTTTAATTTCTATGTCTGTTTGACTTCTTTTTTTCAGTCCCACCTAAGATTTTGATGCCTGATCATGTTCACATCGCAGCTGGAAAGAAACTGAGAATTGAAGCTCATGTATATGGGAAGCCTCAGCCTGTCTGTAAATGGTTGAAAGGAGATCAAGATGTAATTACATCCAGCCGCCTTGCTGTGCATAAAGCAGAAAAGTCTTCTGTTCTTATTATTAAGGATGTGTCTAGAAAAGATTCTGATTTTTACACTCTCACTGCAGAAAATAGCTCTGGTATTGACAGTCAGAAAATCAGAGTGATAGTCATGGGTACGCTCCATTTGATTACTTTACAACCCAGCTTTACACAAACTACCTTTAGGATTTTCCAGTGGTTGCTAATTTCTTTCATTTTTTTCTTAATATGCTTTTTTCCACAGACAAACCAGGTCCACCACAGCCTCCATTTGATATTTCTGAAATAGATGCTGATGCTTGCACTCTTTCATGGCATATACCTCTCGAAGATGGTGGCAGTAACATTACAAACTATGTAGTTGAAAAGTGTGATGTAAGCCGAGGAGACTGGGTAACAGCTGTAGCTTCTGTCACAAAGACAAGCTGCAGAATCGGAAAACTGATTCCTGGAGAAGAGTATATGTTCCGTGTTCGAGCTGAAAACCGGTTTGGGATTTCTGAGCCACTTAATTCTGGCAAGATGATTGCAAGGTTCCCATTTGGTATGTCAGGTTTCAATACACAGTTCCTCTTTCTAGTCTTCCTAGCATGTGATTGATCTCCACCTTTGTTTTTCTTTCCAGATGTTCCTAGCGAACCAAAGAATGCACGTATTACCAAGGTCAACAAGGACTGCATTTTTGTTGCCTGGGATAAACCTGATAGTGATGGAGGCAGTCCAATCACTGGTTATCTCATTGAGCGCAAAGAAAGGAACAGTTTACTGTGGGTGAAGGCTAACGACACAGCCGTGCGCTCCACAGAGTACCCTTGCGTGGGGCTCATTGAAGGGCTTGAGTATACTTTCAGAATTTATGCACTGAACAGAGCTGGAGCAAGTAAACCTAGTAAACCAACAGAGTTTGTCACAGCAAGAACACCAGTTGGTAAGCCACAAATATCAATTGTTTGCAACAGAGTCCTGTTTCTATGGTAATTTTCAATATATCTGCAACTGTCTATGATCTTCAGTTTGTCCTTGTGTTTATGTTCTCATGTTTCCCTTGACTATACTGTGATATGTAAATAGGATCCAGCACTAGTAAAGCCTCTTAAAATACTTTAGCTTTTTTTTGGCAAAGCAGAATGTAACACAATAATATTTGTCTTAGATCCCCCTGGAAAACCTGAAGTGATCGATGTCACTAAGAGTACCGCATCACTGGTATGGGCAAGACCAAAGCATGATGGTGGTAGCAAACTTATTGGCTATTTTGTTGAAGCTTGCAAGTTACCTGGTGATAAGTGGGTTCGGTGCAATACAACTCCTCATCAAATACCCCTAGAAGAGTACACTGCTACTGATTTGGAAGAAAATGCTCAATATCAGTTTAGAGCAATTGCCAAGACAGCAGTTAACATTAGCCGACCTTCAGAACCTTCTGATCCAGTGACCATCCATCCAGAAAATGGTAAGAAATGTAAAATGGTAACAGAGTGTGCATAGTGAACTAACACTTGTGAAGAACAAGATGTTTGTCTTGCTAGATTGATCAGTTTGTGGGCTTTTTCCTTTCAGTTCCTCCAAGAATAGAGTTGGATCTGTCCATGCAATCACAGCTTACAGTAAAAGCTGGAACTAACGTGCGCCTGGAGGCAAATGTATTTGGCAAGCCGATGCCAACAATCACCTGGAAGAAAGAAGCAGAAGTTTTAAAGCCATCTGAAGGTGTTAAGATCACCACTAAGAGAAACCTTACTACAGTTGAGTTGTTCAGTGTCAACAGAAAGCAAACAGGAGACTATACTGTTACTGCTGAAAATGCAAGTGGATCGAAGTCAGCAACTATTAGGCTTAAAGTGCTTGGTAAGCTAAAGACTGTTAATAAACACATGTATAGTTAAATTATGTATCAAGGGATAGAGCTATAACAATATACTGTTCATTCTCCTAGATAAACCCGGTCCACCAGCTTCTGTTAAAATCAAACATATGTATGCAGATCGTGCAATGCTTTCTTGGGAGCCTCCTCTGGAAGATGGAGGTTCAGAAATCACTAACTACATTGTAGACAAGCGTGAAACAAGCCGACCAAACTGGGCCCAGGTCAGTGCCAATGTACCCATTACAAGCTGCACAGTGGAGAAGCTCATAGAAGGACACGAATATCAGTTCCGCATATGTGCTGAAAACAAATACGGTGTTGGAGACCCTATCTTTACTGAACCAGCAGTTGCTAAAAATCCATATGGTAAGTGCTTTGAGAGATAGTTTCATTAGTCATTAGTTTCCTGTGCGTGTACACTTATGAATATGAATATAACTTTCAAATAAATCTTCACAGATGTACCTGGACCTTGTGATCCACCAGTAATTAGCAATGTAACAAAAGACTTTATGACTGTAAGCTGGAAGCCACCAGCCAGTGATGGTGGATCCCCAATAACTGGCTATATACTTGAGAAGCGTGAAACTAAGGCTCTTAACTGGACAAAGGTGAACAGAAAGCCTGTCATTGAAAGAACTGTTAAGGCTACTGGACTCCAAGAAGGAACAGAATATGAATTCCGTGTGACAGCATTGAATAAGGCAGGACCCGGCAAGCCTAGTGCACCATCTAAAGCCGTGTATGCTCGTGATCCTCAATGTAAGCTAAAAATCTCTTTCCGTGGTTATTACCAAATACTTGTGTTACAGTATTGCACAGTGTTTGATGCCATAACTTTACACTTTTTTAATTCTCAGATCCTCCTGGCCCTCCTGCTTTCCCCAAAGTGGTTGATACTACTCGTAACTCGATAAGCCTGTCGTGGAGTAAACCAGCCTATGATGGAGGAAGTCCTATCATTGGTTATCTAGTAGAAGCTAAAAGAGCTGACACGGACAACTGGGTCAGATGCAATCTACCCAAGAACTTACAGGCTACACATTTTGTGGTAACAGGGCTGATAGAAGACACAGAGTATCAGTTCCGGGTTTATGCTGTCAATAAGATTGGATACAGTGATCCAAGTGATGTTCCTGATAAACACACGGCCAAAGACATCTTAAGTATGTTCACTGAAAACAAATTGCCTTGTTGGTTTTTGCTTTAATTCATGGGATGGGTTCCAAAGAGAGGGTTCGTAGATTAATTTGGCATGTGTCATTTCTCAAAAAGCATAGGCTAAAAGTGCCTAATTTGGAAGATAATAGAGCAGTTACAGTATAAACTGATTGCTGTCTGCTTTTTTTCAGTTCTATGCTCTTCAGCTTCCTATTTTGGGGCTTCAATAACTTTTTCTTTCTCTACTCCTAAGATTAGACTTTTCATATCTCTCTTCTGTTCTTCAAACTTTCAGTCCTCTTTATGTCTTCTAAATAATTTGAAGCCAAGATAACTACTCTAAGAACCTGTGTGGCGCACTGTTTAGTTGTATGACATTCATTCCTTAAGAGCCATGTTGGCTCCTGTATGTATTTTGCTGTGTGTACAAAAGTGTTGGTTCACAGAACTGTCTTGGTTTAAGATCAACACTACAGCCCAAGAGGGTTTGAAACTCCTTTAAATTTTACAGGAACTAGAAGACTTCTTCATATGATTAAGCAAAATAAAAGGGGAGGCGGGGGAAAGGAAGTTTAGACAGTGCCAAAAAATGCCAAGCAAATGATCCTGAAATGGGAGCCTAGGACATTAACTCACTAACTCACTCATGGCCATGAGTTCACTAATCTAGTGGAATGCCATTAAATAGTGACTTTTTGTCACAGTAACTTCAGTGATCGTCCTAAAGATGATGTTCTAATTGTATGGTTTTTGTTAAACACACAGTTCCTCCTGAAGGAGAGCTTGATGCAGAGCTAAGGAAAGTCCTTGTGCTGCGTGCTGGAGTCACAATGAGACTTTATGTGCCAGTAAGAGGACGACCACCTCCAAAGATTACGTGGTCTAAAGTGGGTGCCAACCTAAGAGATAGACAAGGATTAGACATCAAGTCAACTGATTTTGATACCTTCCTGCGTTGTGAAAATGTAAACAAATATGATGCTGGAAAATACGTCCTCAGTCTGGAGAACAGCTGTGGCCAAAAAGCATACACCATTGTTGTAAAAGTACTTGGTAAGTGTCAGGGGTTTACCAATTTTAATGTATTGGTTAACATTTTAACTGATAATTGTGTCTTGTTTTGTTTACTAAATCAAATGTACGGTAATTGTGTTTATGCAGACACTCCAGGCCCTCCAATTAACCTGGTTGTGAAGGAAGCATCTAAGGATTCTGCCTTCATTACATGGGAACCTCCGCTAATAGATGGAGGCAGTCCAATCACTAACTATGTTGTTGAAAAACGTGATGCAGAAAGAAAATCATGGTCCACAGTATCAACAGAATGCCCGAAGACAAGCTACAGGATAACTAACTTAGAAGAAGGCAAATCTTACTTCTTCAGAGTTTTTGCTGAAAATGAATATGGCATTGGTGACCCTTGTGAAACTCGTGATGCTGTTAAAGCTTCCGGTAAGAAAAACTAACCAATTTTTCCTGTTATTGATATTTAAACGATTGTTATTTTTAGCTTGAATTGACACTTGCTTTTTTCCCTTCTAGAAACACCTGGGCCAGTTGTGGATCTAAAAGCTTCAGCTGTAACAAAATCGTCATGCAACTTAGTATGGAAAAAACCTATCAGTGATGGTGGAAGCCGTATATTTGCATACGTTGTTGAAGTCCTGCTTGGTGAAGATAAGTGGCAGGAAGTCATGCGGGCTAAGAACCTCCATTTTTCAATGAGAGACTTAAAAGAAGGGCAAGAATACACTTTCAGAGTCAGAGCTGAAAATGATGCTGGATGTGGAACTCCAACAGAGCTCACAATTGTGGCAAGAGATGATGTTGGTAAGAAGCAGCGTAACAACATTAATTCAGTGCTTCACTTACCCCAATTACATTTATTTTATGCTCACCATCAATACTATGCACCCATTCAAATCAGATATCTTTGAAAAAGCACCTGAATTTTACCACAGTTTATGCATAGTTGAATAATAAGGGCTTTTTTTTTTGAATTTTTACAGTGGCACCTGATCTGGATTTAAAAGAACTACCTGATTTGTGCTATATTGCTAAAGAGGGTAGCAATTTCCGTCTTAAAATCCCAATTAAAGGCAAGCCTGTCCCAACTGTAACTTGGAAGAAAGACGAAGACCAGGCACTTACTGAGAGTGGAAGAGTCGCATTTGAATCTACAGCAGTTAACACCACGCTTGTGGTACATGACTGTCAGAAAGCTGATGCTGGAAAATACATGATAACTCTGAAGAATGTTGTGGGCAGCAAGGAAGGGACTATTTTTGTGAAAGTTGTTGGTAAACCTGGCATACCGACAGGTCCAGTGAAGTTTGAAGAAGTCACAGCTGATGCCATAACCTTAAAGTGGGGCCCTCCAAAAGATGATGGTGGTTCAGAAATCACTAATTATGTCCTAGAGAAAAGAGATAATGTTAACAATAAGTGGGTGACTTGTGCCTCTGCTGTCCAGAAAACCACGTTTAGAGTTACAAGACTTCATGAAGGGAATGAATATGCATTCAGGATCAGAGCTGAAAATAAATATGGAGTAGGTGAAGGTCTTAAATCTGACCCTGTCGTTGCGAAACATCCATTTGGTAAGTGTCCATTATAATTTTCAACATTAAAAACAAATGTTTTAGATATGATGTTTAGTTTTAATGCTACTGCATTATTTTTATATTGTTTAGATGTGCCAGATGCTCCTCCACCTCCCAACATTGTTGATGTTCGGCATGAATCTGTAGCTTTATCTTGGACTGATCCCAGAAAGACTGGAGGTTCACCAATCACAGGTATAACCCAAAAGCCTCCCTAGTATTTCCATTCTTAATATCTCCTTCTCTCTATCAAAGGATAAGGTAAAACTATCCGTTCTTTATGCTTTGATTGAGTGATTGATTTCACTGTTTTACTTCTCATATCTTCTCTGTGATTAATTATTTTAAAAACTTAACTCTAAAGTCAGAAAAAAGACTAACAGAAACAATATTTTTGCTCAGAGGCAAAGCATCTAAAGAAAGAAAAGCAAACACTCATGGGTTACATTACTTGGGTCTATAAATTTAGCGATTTGCCTTTACAAATATCTTGTTGCAATTACATACATCCGTAATGGGAGTCCAC
Source organism: Phoeniculus purpureus (assembly GCA_028565055.1). Taxonomy (NCBI): domain Eukaryota; kingdom Metazoa; phylum Chordata; class Aves; order Bucerotiformes; family Phoeniculidae; genus Phoeniculus; species Phoeniculus purpureus. The sequence goes on from JAOXOE010000602.1 coordinate 11,106,294, forward strand.
ATCCACTTCTTAATCAGATTTTTGATGTTCCTCTTGCAAACATGCCAGACATGCAATATACTGTTTCCACATGCCATGAGAGAGGAAGATTTCTAGAAAATCCCTCATATTTTCATCTCACTCTTTGTCTTCTAGGTTATCACATTGAGGTCAAAGAACGAAATAGTCTGCTTTGGAAGAGAGCAAATAAAACTCCAATAAGAATGAAGGATTTCAGAGTCACAGGTTTAACTGAAGGTCTGGAATATGAATTCAGAGTAATGGCAATCAATATGGCTGGAGTAGGTAAACCAAGTCTGCCATCTGAACCAGTTGTAGCACTTGATCCTATTGGTAAGTCATCAGGACAATACAACAGAAATAACAGAATAACAGAAATAACAGAAATCACTTTTGTTTGACCCCTACTTATTACTTTTTCTTGAAGATCCCCCTGGAAAACCTGAAGTTATCAATGTCACTAGGAGCTCAGTAACACTCATTTGGACAGAACCAAAATACGATGGTGGACATAAGTTAACGGGCTATATTGTTGAAAAGCGTGATCTACCCAAAAAGACTTGGACAAAAGCTAATCACGTGAATGTTACAGACTGTGCCTATACTGTAACTGACCTCATTGAAGGCTCTAAATATGAGTTCAGAATCAGAGCAAAGAACACTGCTGGAGCTATCAGTCCTCCATCTGAACCCACAGAAACCATAATATGCAAGGATGAGTATGGTAGGTTGACGGCATTAAAAATGTTGAATTTTATTGTAGTAATTAATAGCAGATCCTCTTTTTTTCCCCCTCTATGTTCTTGTTATAACAATTGGGTTTGTTTCTTTGTTTGTTTGTTTTGACAGAGGCACCAAGCATTGTTATTGATCCTACTTTGAAGGAAGGTTTAACAGTAAAAGCAGGAGACACTATTACAGTGTCTGCTATTAGTATCCGTGGCAAACCACCTCCAACCTCAGCATGGTCAAAAGCTGGAAGAGATTTTAGACCTTCAGAGCTTGTGCACATTGAAACCACACCAACTTCTTCTACTCTAACTGTCAAATATGCAGCCAGAAAAGATTCTGGAGAATACACAATCACTGCAACCAATCCTTTTGGCACTAAGCAAGAAAGCGTACATGTGAAAGTTTTAGATGTTCCAGGACCCCCAGGGCCAATTGAGATCAGCAACGTGTCAGCAGAAAAAGCAACTCTTACATGGTCACCGCCTGCAGAAGATGGTGGATCACCAATCAAGTCGTATGTTCTTGAAAAGAGAGAAACTAGCCGACTGCTCTGGACATTGGTTGCTGAAAATATTGAAAGCTGTAGGCATGTTGTTAGCAAGCTCATCCAAGGAAATGAGTATGTTTTCCGTGTTTCAGCAGTAAATCAGTATGGCAAGGGTGAACCAGTACAATCAGAACCAGTTAAAATGGTGGATAGGTTCGGTACGTAAAACAAGCTAAGAGTTTCCAGTGTGCTTTTATTATTCTCTGAAGACCTGACGTTAGTTTCAACTGTGCTTTTTTCTTCCTTAACAGGTCCTCCAGGCCCTCCTGGAAAACCAGAAGTAACAAACGTGACTAAAAATACTGTCACAGTTACTTGGAAAAGGCCGGTAGATGATGGTGGAAGTGAAATCACGGGTTACTATGTGGAGCGGAGAGAAAAGAAAGGTTTAAGATGGGTCAGAGCAACAAAGAAACCAGTTTCAGATCTTAGATGCAAGGTAACTGGTCTCCTGGAAGGAAATGAATATGAATTCCGTGTCAGTGCAGAAAATAGAGCAGGAGTTGGACCACCGAGTAATGCTTCAAATTCAGTCTTATGCAAGGATGTTGCATGTAAGTACCCTGGCTTTTCTTTTTTGGAATTGGGTAGGCTGGACTGGGAGCACTCTCAGACAGCATGAGAGTGGATTGCTCTGTAATGTATGTAACGTTTTATCCTTTCCTCACTTCAGACCCACCCGGTCCACCTGCAAATCCGAGAGTGATTGACACTACAAAGACAAGTGCATCTTTAGCCTGGGGCAAGCCTCACTATGACGGTGGTCTTGACATCACTGGGTATATAGTAGAGCATCAAAAGGAAGGAGAAGAAGAATGGGTAAAAGACACAACAGGGACTGCTTTAAGAATCACTCAATTTGTTGTTGCTCATCTGCAGACAGGAGCCAAATACAATTTCAGAATCTTTGCCATGAATGCTGCAGGTGTCGGTGAACCGGCAGTAGTTCAAAGTGTGGAAATAAAAGACAAGGAAGAGATTCCTGACTTTGAATTAGATGCTGAACTAAGAAGAACACTTGTTGTTAGAGCCGGATTAACTATTCGAATTTTTGTGCCAATTAAAGGACGTCCAACTCCAGAAGTTACATGGACAAAAGATGATGTTTCACTCAAAGGGCGTGCCAGTATTGAGAATACAGACTCTTTTACACTCTTGATTGTCACGGAGTGCACCAGATATGATGCAGGCAAATATGTCATGACTCTTGAAAATGCTGCTGGTAAGAAGACTGGCTTTGTCAATGTAAAAGTCTTGGATACACCAGGTCCTCCGATAAACCTTAAGCCTAGAGAAATAACCAAAGACAGCATCACTCTCCAATGGGATATGCCTCTGGTAGATGGTGGTTCACGTATAACAAACTATATTGTCGAGAAACGTGAATCAACGCGCAAAGCATACTCAACGGTCACAACCAACTGCCAGAAGTGTTCCTTCAAGGTTTCTAATTTGGCTGAAGGGTGTGAATACTATTTCAGAGTGCTGGCTGAAAACGAGTATGGTATTGGTGAGCCAGCTGAAACTGCAGAACCTGTAAGAGCTTCTGAGGCACCATCCCCACCCGAGAGCCTTAATATTATGGATGTAACACGGAACTCTGTTAGCCTGGCTTGGCCAAAACCAGAACATGATGGTGGCAGCAAGATCACTGGGTATGTAATTGAAGCACAGAGAAAAGGATCCAACCAGTGGGCACATATCACCACTGTCAAAACGCTGGATTGTGTAGTGAAGAACCTAACTGAAAATGAAGAGTATACTTTCCAGGTTATGGCAGTTAACAGTGCTGGAAGAAGTGCCCCAAGAGAAAGCAGGCCAGTTATTATCAAGGAGCAAACTATGCTACCAGAGTTTGACCTCCGTGGTATCTACCAGAAAACAGTAATTGCCAAAGCTGGTGACAATATCAAGATTGAAATCCCTGTGCTTGGTCGTCCAAGGCCAACTGTGACTTGGAAGAAAGAAGACCAGACACTCAAGCAAACGCAAAGGGTAAATGTTGAAAATACTGCAAATGCAACCATATTAACCATCAATGAGTGTATTAGAAGTGATAGTGGTCGATATCCACTGTCAGCTAAAAATATTGTTGGAGAAGTTAGCGAAGTAATCACTGTTCAGGTTCACGACATACCTGGACCTCCCACTGGACCAATCAAATTCGATGAAATTTCATCTGATTTTCTAACATTCTCATGGGAGCCTCCTTTGAACGATGGTGGTGTTCCAGTAAGTAACTACATTGTAGAAATGCGTCAAACTGACAGTACCACTTGGACTGAATTGGCAACCACAGTGATACGTACTACATTTAAAGCTGCTCGTCTTACTACTGGAGTTGAGTATCAATTCCGTGTTAAAGCTCAAAACAGATATGGAATTGGTCCAGCCATCACTTCAGAGTCTATAGTTGCCAACTATCCATTTAAGGTCCCTGGTCCTCCTGGCACTCCTCAGGTGATTGCAGTCACCAAAGAAACCATGACCATTAGCTGGAATGAACCAGTAACTGATGGTGGAAGCCCGATTCTGGGATATCATGTTGAAAGAAAAGAGCGAAATAGCATTCTTTGGCAGACTGTAAGCAAGATGCCAGTATCAGGCAATATCTTTAAGTCAACTGGACTTACTGATGGCATTGCATATGAATTCCGTGTTATAGCAGAAAATCTGGCTGGTAAGAGCAAGCCAAGCAAGCCATCTGAACCTGTGTTTGCCCTGGACCCAATAGATCCACCTGGTAAGCCAATACCGCTGAACATTACAAGGCATGCAGTTACACTGAAGTGGACTAAGCCAGAATATAATGGAGGCTTTAAGATAACTGGATACACTGTTGAAAAAAGAGACCTTCCTAATGGCCGCTGGCTGAAGGCTAATTTCAGCAATATACTAGAGACTGAATTCACTGTAAGTGGTTTGACAGAAGATGCTGCCTATGAATTCCGTGTGATTGCTAGGAACGCTGGTGGAGCTGTTAGTCAGCCCTCTGAGCCATCGGATGCGATAACTTGTAGAGATGACATTGAAGCACCGAGGATAAAGGTGGATGCTAAATACAAAGATACTATAATGCTGAAAGCAGGAGAAGTTTTCAGACTTGAGGCTGATGTTTCAGGTCGCCCTCCACCAACTATGACATGGACAAAAGGAGAAAAAGAACTCGAAGACACAGCAAAATTAGAAATAAAAATAGCAGACTTTTCTACCGTTCTTATCAATAAAGACTCTTCAAGAAGAGATGGCGGTGCCTATACACTTACTGCAACAAATCCTGGTGGCTTTGCCAAGCATATCTTCAATGTTAAAGTTCTTGATAGACCTGGTCCCCCAGAAGGGCCTTTGGCTGTGTCGGAAGTCACTGCAGAAAAATGTGTGCTATCGTGGCTTCCTCCACTGGATGATGGAGGAGCAAAGATTGACCATTATGTGGTTGAAAAACGTGAGACTAGTAGATTGGCATGGACAGCTGTAGCTACAGAAGTTCCATTAACAAAACTGAAGGTTACTAAGCTGTTGAAGGGCAATGAGTACGTGTTCCGCGTCATGGCTGTTAACAAGTATGGAGTTGGTGAGCCTCTGGAATCAGACCCCATTCTAGCAGTAAATCCGTATGTGCCTCCAGATCCACCTAAAACACCTGAAGTTACGGCAATTACTAAAGATTCTATGGTTGTCTGTTGGGGACATCCTGATTCTGATGGAGGGAGCCCAATCACAAACTACATTGTGGAACGTCGGGACAGGGCTGGTCTTCGGTGGGTGAAATGTAACAAACGGGTTGTTACTGACTTACGTTATAAAGTGTCTGGGCTGACAGAAGGCCATGAATATGAATACAGAGTCATGGCTGAAAATGCTGCTGGAGTCAGTGAGCCAAGCCCAACCAGCCCATTCTATAAAGCTTGTGATACCGTGTTTAAGCCTGGTCCCCCAGGCAATCCTCGTGTTTTGGATAGCAGCAAGTCCTCCATTACAATAGCATGGAACAAACCAATATACGATGGTGGTTCTGAGATCACAGGTTACATGGTTGAGATCGCACTACCTGAAGAAGACGAGTGGAAGATTGTAACTCCACCAGTAGGTTTAAAGGCCACTTCGTTTACCATTACTGACTTGAAAGAAAACCAAGAGTATAAAATAAGAATATATGCTATGAACTCCGAAGGTCTCGGAGAACCTGCTCTTGTTCCTGGGACTCCAAAAGCTGAAGAAAGAATGCTACCTCCAGAGATTGAACTTGATGCAGAACTACGCAAAGTTGTTACTATTAGAGCCTGCTGTACTCTAAGGCTCTTTGTTCCAATTAAAGGAAGACCAGCCCCTGAAGTAAAATGGACAAGAGAACATGGGGAATCTTTGGATAGAGCGAGCATTGAATCAACAAGCTCTTATACTCTGCTTATTGTTGAAAATGTTAATAGATTTGATAGTGGTAAATACATACTAACAATTGAAAACAGTTCAGGCAGTAAGTCAGCATTTGTGAATGTCAGAGTTCTTGATACGCCAGGGGCACCTCAAGATTTAAAAGTAAAAGAAGTTACAAAATCATCAGTCACGCTCACGTGGGAGCCTCCTCTCATAGATGGCGGCTCTAAGATAAAAAATTACATTGTTGAAAAGCGTGAATCAACAAGAAAAGCTTACTCAACTGTTAATGCTAATTGCCACAAGACCAGCTGTAAAGTCGATTCACTGCAAGAGGGCTGCAACTACTACTTCAGAGTTCTAGCTGAAAACGAGTACGGCATAGGACTTCCAGTTGAAACTTCCGAATCCATAAAAGCATCAGAAAGACCGCTTCCACCAGGGAAAATAACTTTATTGGATGTCACTAGAAATAGCGTGTCCTTATCTTGGGAAAAACCTGAACATGATGGTGGTAGCAGAATTCTTGGCTACATTGTAGAAATGCAAAGCAAAGGCAGTGAAAAGTGGTCAACTTGTGCTACAGTAAAGGTTACTGAAGCCACTGTCACAGGATTGATCCAAGGTGAAGAATACACCTTCCGTGTTTCAGCTCAGAATGAGAAAGGTATCAGTGATCCTCGCCAGCTCGGTATACCAGTTGTTGCAAAAGATCTTGTGATTCCACCAGCTTTCAAACTCCTGTTTACCACTTTCAGTGTTCTGGCAGGGGAGGACTTAAAGGTTGATGTTCCATTTGTTGGTCGACCCAAACCAGCGGTGCTTTGGCATAAAGATAATGTGGCATTGAAGCAGACTACAAGAGTAAATGCAGAAAGTTCAGAAAACAACACGGTGTTAACAATAAAAGAAGCGTGCAGAGAAGACGTGGGGACATATTTAGTTAAACTTACAAACTCTGCAGGTGAAGCAACTGAGAACCTAAATATTGTTGTCCTTGACAAACCAGGACCTCCAACCGGACCAGTGAAAGTGGATGAAGTAACAGCAGATAGTATTACTATTTCCTGGGAACCACCCGCGTATGATGGTGGTAGCTCTATCAATAATTACATTGTGGAAAAAAGAGACACTTCCACCACTACTTGGCAGATTGTGTCAGCTACAGTTGCAAGAACAACTATAAAAGCATGTCGATTAAAGACTGGCTGTGAATATCAGTTCAGAATTGCAGCTGAGAATAGATACGGGAAGAGCACCTATCTCACTTCAGAATCAATCGTAGCCCAATACCCATTTAAAGTTCCCGGTCCACCTGGAACACCTTTCGTAACAAATGCCACAAAAGACAGCATGGTGGTACAATGGAACGAACCAGTCAATGATGGTGGTAGCAGGATCATTGGGTATCACTTGGAGCGCAAAGAAAGAAACAGCATTCTGTGGACTAAACTAAATAAAACACCTATTCCAGATACCAAATTTAAAACAACCGGTCTTGACGAAGGTCTGGAATACGAGTTCAGAGTTTATGCAGAAAACATAGTGGGCATTGGAAAGGCAAGCAGAGCATCTGAATGCTATACCGCACATGACCCATGTGACCCTCCAGGTCGTCCAGAACCTATCATTGTCACAAGAAGCTCAGTGACCCTTCAGTGGAAGAAACCTGTATATGATGGTGGAAGTAAGATCACAGGCTACATTGTTGAAAAGAAAGAGCTACCTGATGGTCGTTGGATGAAAGCAAGCTTTACCAATGTCATTGATACCCAATTTGAAGTGACTGGTCTGGTTGAAAACCAGAGGTATGAGTTCCGTGTTATAGCACGAAATGCTGCAGGTGTTTTCAGTGAACCATCTGAGAGCTCAGGGGCAATTACGGCAAGAGATGAAGTAGAACCACCTCATATAAGCATGGATCCAAAATACAAAGACACTATTGTAGTGAATGCCGGTGAGTCATTCAAGATTGATGCTGATGTTCACGGCAAACCAATACCTTCCATTCAGTGGTTAAAAGGTGATCGTGAGCTGACAAACACTGCTCGCATGGAAATCAAAAGTTCTGATTTTGCAACAAGCCTTAGCGTGAAGGAAGCCATTAGAACTGACAGTGGTCAGTATGTGCTACTGGCAAAGAATGTTGCTGGTGAAAAGAAAGTTCCCGTTAACATCAAAGTTCTTGATAGGCCTGGACCACCAGAAGGACCTGTTGAGATTACAGGTGTTACTGCTGAAAAATGCATGCTGTCGTGGAAACCTCCACTACAAGATGGTGGGAGTGATATTTCCCACTACATTGTAGAGAAAAGGGAAACCAGTCGCTTGGTCTGGACAGTCATTGATTCAAATGTGCAAACCCTAAACTGCAAAGTTACAAAACTTTTAGAAGGAAATGAATATGTTTTCCGCATCATGGCAGTAAATAAATACGGTGTTGGTGAACCTCTTGAGTCTGAACCGGTACTCGCAAAGAACCCATTTGTAGTGCCGCTTCCACCCAAGGCACCAGAAGTCACAGCCGTTACCAAGGATTCGATGATAGTTGTATGGGAAAGGCCAGCCTCAGATGGCGGTAGTGAAATCCTAGGCTATGTCCTTGAAAAACGAGACAGAGAAGGTATTCGCTGGACAAGGTGTAACAAACGCCTGATAAGTGAACTGCGATACAGAGTCACTGGGCTTATAGAAAACCATGATTATGAGTACAGAGTTTCAGCTGAAAATGCTGCTGGACTTAGTGAACCAAGCCCACCTTCAACTTACTACAAAGCATGTGATCCTATTTACAAGCCAGGCCCACCCAATAATCCTAAAGTTGTGGACGTTACAAGATCTTCAGTTTTCCTTTCATGGGGTAAACCTATCTATGATGGTGGCTCTGAAATTCAGGGATACATTGTGGAGAAATGTGATGTAAGTGAAGGCGAATGGGCAATTTGTACACCTCCATCTGGAATTAAGAATACTCACATGGAAGTGGAAAAATTAGTGGAAAAACGAGAATACAAATTCCGCATATGTGCAGTTAATAAAGCAGGAGTTGGAGAGCACGCAGATGTTCCAGGTTCTGTTATCGTGGAAGAAAAGATGGAGGCACCAGACCTTGACCTTGACATGGAATTAAGGAAGATTGTAAATGTGAGGGCAGGAGGTTCCTTAAGACTGTTTGTTCCCATCAGAGGTCGTCCAACACCTGAAGTAAAGTGGAGTAAAGTGGATGGTGAGATCAGAGAGGCAGCTATTATTGATACCACTAGCAGCTTTACGTCCCTTGTTCTAGACAATGTCAACAGATTTGATACTGGAAAGTATACTTTGACTTTAGAAAACAGCAGTGGAACAAAGTCTGCCTTTGTCAGTGTGAGAGTTCTGGACACCCCGAGTGCACCTGTTAATTTAAAAATCCGAGACATCACTAAAGACAGTGTTTCACTGTCATGGGAGCCTCCTCTCTTGGATGGTGGTGCAAAAATAAAGAACTACATTATTGAAAAACGTGAAGCAACAAGAAAGGCTTATGCAGCTGTTGTAACAAACTGCCACAAGACTTCTTGGAAAGTAGATCAACTGCAGGAGGGCTGCTATTACTTCTTTAGAGTCTCTGCTGAGAACGAATATGGAATTGGCCTCCCTGAAGAAACCAGTGACCCAATTAAAGTTGCTGAAGTTCCACAGGCCCCTGGGAAAGTAATGGTGGATGATGTCACAAGAAACAGTGTCTCGCTAAGCTGGACAAAACCTGAACACGATGGCGGCAGCAAAATCATACAATACATTGTTGAAATGCAAGCAAAGGGTAGTGAGAAGTGGTCGGAGTGTGCGCGCGTAAAAACACTTGAAGCGGTTATTACTAACCTCACTCAAGGGGAAGAGTATCTTTTTAGAGTAATGGCTGTAAATGAAAAGGGCAAGAGCGATCCCAGAGCGCTCGCAGTTCCGATAATTGCCAAAGACTTGGTGATTGAACCAGACGTAAGACCTGCTTTTCACAGTTATAGTATCCAAGTGGGACAAGACCTGAAAGTAGAAGTACCAATTGCAGGTCGGCCTAAACCATCTGTTACCTGGGTAAAAGATGGCCAACCATTAAGGCAGACGACAAGAGTCAATGTGAGTGATTTGAATGATCTCACTATATTGAGTATTAAAGAAAGCAGCAAGGAGGACAGCGGTACTTACGAAATCACCGTGTCTAATATTGTTGGGCAAAAGTCTGCCTCTGTTGAAATTATAACGCTAGACAAACCTGACCCCCCGCTAGGACCTGTCAAGTTTGATGAAATAAGCGCAGAAAGTATTACTCTATCATGGAATCCCCCAGCATATACAGGTGGCTGCCAAATCACCAACTATGTTGTTCACAAGAGAGATACAACAACCACTGTGTGGGACACGGTTTCAGCTACTGTTGCAAGAACTACGCTGAAGGTGACTAAACTGAAAACGGGTTCAGAATACCAGTTCAGAATATTTGCTGAGAACAGGTACGGGCGGAGCTTTGCATTGGAATCTGCATCAGTTGTAGCGCAGTATCCCTACAAGGAACCAGGGCCTCCTGGTACACCATTTGTAACAACGGTTACAAAAGACTCCATGGTCGTACAGTGGCATGAGCCGATAAACGATGGTGGCAGTAGAGTGTTGGGCTACCATCTTGAGCGAAAGGAGAAAAACAGCATTTTATGGACGAAAGTAAACAAGACTATTATTCAGGACACAAGTTTTAAGACAACTAACCTTGAAGAAGGAATTGAATACGAGTTTCGAGTTTCTGCAGAAAACATTGTTGGCGTAGGCAGAACAAGTAAAGTTTCTGAATGCTACGTAGCTCGTGACCCCTGTGATCCTCCAGGTCGCCCAGAAGCTATAATAATTAAAAGAAGCTCTATTACTCTACAGTGGACCAAACCAGAATACGATGGTGGAAGTAAGATTACTGGTTATATTGTAGAGAAACGTGACTTACCAGATGGGCGCTGGATGAAAGCTAGTTTCACAAATGTCATTGAAACCCAGTTCACTGTAACAGGGCTTACTGAAGACCAAAGGTACGAGTTTAGAGTAATCGCAAAGAATGCTGCAGGTGCAATCAGCAAACCTTCTGACAGTACAGGACCTATAACAGCAAGGGATGAAGTTGAACTTCCACGAATTTCAATGGATCCAAAATACAAAGACACAATTGTTGTGAATGCTGGTGAAACATTCAGACTCGAGGCTGATGTTCATGGAAAGCCACTGCCAACCATTAAGTGGTACAAAGGGGATAAAGAGCTTGAAGCAAATGCTAGATATGAAATAAAGAACACAGATTTCAGTACTTTAATAATTGTGAAAGATGCTATTAGAATTGACGGAGGACAATTCATTTTAGAAGCCTCTAATGTTGCAGGAACAAAGACAGTACCAGTAAACGTAAAAGTCCTGGACAGGCCAGGACCTCCAGAGGGCCCAGTCCAAGTGACAGGAGTTACAGCTGAAAGATGTTCGTTGGCATGGGCTCCTCCTCTTCATGATGGCGGCAGTGATATTTCTCATTACATTGTAGAGAAGAGAGAAACTAGTCGTCTTGCATGGACTGTTGTTGCTTCAGAGGTTTTACCTACGATGCTGAAAGTAACAAAACTCTTGGACGGAAATGAATATGTTTTCCGTATTATGGCAGTTAACAAATACGGGGTTGGTGAGCCATTAGAATCTGCGCCAGTAATGATGAAAAATCCATTTGTGGTTCCTGGGCCACCGAAGGCTTTGGAAATTACGAACATCATGAAGGATTCTATGACTGTGTGCTGGAATCGGCCCGATAGTGATGGGGGTAGTGAAATCATAGGTTACATTGTAGAAAAGAGAGACCGAGCAGGGATTAGATGGATAAAATGCAATAAACGCCGAATTACGGATTTGCGATTAAGAGTTACAGGGTTAACAGAGGATCATGAGTATGAATTCAGAGTTTCTGCTGAAAATGCTGCTGGAGTGGGTGAACCAAGCCAGGTTTCTCCTTACTTTAAAGCTGTTGACCCCATGTTCAAGCCTGGACCACCTACAAATGCTCATGTTATGGATACCACTAAGAGTTCAGTCACGCTTGCTTGGAGCAAACCTATTTATGATGGTGGTTGTGAAATCCAGGGATACCTTGTGGAAATCTGTAAAGCAGATGAAGACGAATGGTCACTTGTTACTCCTCAGACAGGTGTACGTGCCACTCGATTTGAAATCAAGAAGCTTACTGAACATCAGGAATATAAACTACGAGTGTGTGCCCTCAACAAGATTGGTGTAGGAGAGGCTGCATCAGTTCCTGGTACTATTAAACCAGAAGACAAACTTGAGGCTCCAGAACTTGATATTGATTCAGAGCTAAGGAAAGGGATAGTGGTTAGAGCTGGTGGGTCTGCTAGGATTCACATACCATTCAGGGGGCGACCGACACCTGAAATCACATGGTCTCGAGAGGAAGGTGAATTCACAGAAAAAGTACAGATCGATAAAGGCATAAACTACACACAACTTTCAATTGACAACTGTGACAGAAACGATGCTGGGAAGTACATTCTTAAGTTGGAGAACAGCAGTGGTTCCAAGTCTGCATTTGTTACCGTAAAAGTCTTGGACACACCAGGACCACCACAAAATTTAGTCATCAAAGATATAAAGAAGGATTCCGCGGTCTTATCTTGGGAACCGCCTATTATCGATGGTGGTGCGAAAATAAAGAACTATGTCATAGACAAGCGTGAGTCGACCAGGAAGGCATTTGCAAACGTAAGTGCTAAATGTGGCAAGACGAGTTTTAAAGTCGAAAATCTTACAGAAGGAGCAATCTATTACTTCAGAGTTATGGCTGAAAATGAATTTGGAATTGGTGTGCCAGCTGAAACCACTGATGCTGTCAAAGCCTCAGAGCCACCTCTGCCTCCTGGGAAGGTAACACTCACTGATGTAACTCAGAGAAGTGCATCACTTATGTGGGAAAAACCTGAACATGACGGAGGTAGCAGAATTTTGGGATACATTGTTGAAATGCTGCCTAAAGGAACTGAAAAATGGAGTGTTGTTAGTGAGACCAAAACATGCAACGCAGTTGTGTCTGGTTTGAGTCAGGGGCAAGAATACCAATTTCGTGTGATTGCCTACAATGAAAAAGGCAAAAGTGATCCCAGAGCGCTTGGAATTCCTGTGATAGCCAAAGACTTGACGATAGAGCCAAGCTTCAAACTTATGTTTAACACATACAGTGTACAGGTGGGAGAAGATCTGAAGGTAGAAGTACCGTTTTTAGGTAGACCCAAACCGACTATTACTTGGATGAAAGATGAGCAGCCACTGAAACAGACAACCAGATTAAATATTCAGGACACATCAACATCAACTATCTTACACATTAAAGAAAGCAACAAGGACGACTTTGGTAAATATAAGGTAACAGCAACCAACACAGCAGGTTCAGCAACAGAGCACCTGACCATAATTGTACTGGAAAAGCCTGGCCCACCACGAGGACCTGTCCGCTTTGATGAAGTTAGTGCAGACTTCGTTGTCTTATCATGGGACCCACCTGATTATACTGGTGGCTGTCAGATAAGCAACTATATAGTAGAAAAGCGTGACACAAGCACTACCACGTGGAGCACTGTGTCAGCAACTGTCGCAAGAACAACTGTCAAAGCAACAAAGCTTAAAACAGGTTCTGAATACCAATTCAGAATTTCTGCTGAAAACAGGTATGGGAAGAGCGCTCCTTTAGATTCTAAACCAGTTGTTGTGCAATACCCCTACAAGGTTCCTGGGCCGCCTGGAACCCCATTTGTAACGGCAGCTTCAAAGGACCATATGGTGGTAGAATGGCATGAACCAGTCAATGATGGAGGAAGCAAAATTCTTGGCTACCATCTTGAACGTAAAGATAAGAATAGCATTCTTTGGATAAAACAGAACAAGTCACTCATTGCAGACACCAAATATAAAACAGATGGCCTTGAAGAAGGTCTTGAGTACGAGTTCAGAGTTTCTGCAGAAAACATTGTTGGCATTGGCAAAGTCAGCAAAGTATCAGAATTGTATGTTGCCAGAGATCCTTGTGACCCACCTGGCCGCCCAGAAGCCATAGTGGTTACAAGACACAGTATCACACTTCAGTGGAAAAAACCAGAATATGACGGTGGAAGCAAAATAACCGGATATATTGTAGAGAAGAAAGAACTACCAGATGGTCGCTGGATGAAAGCTAGCTTTACAAATGTGTTGGAAACAGAATTTACAGTAAGTGGTCTTGTTGAAGACCAACGATATGAATTTAGAGTAATTGCAAGAAATGCAGCAGGTTGCTTAAGTGAACCATCTGAAAGTACAGGTCCCATTACTGCCAGAGATGAAATTGAAGCACCAGGGGCTTCACTAGATCCTAAATACAAAGATGTCATTGTTGTTCGTGCTGGAGAAACCTTTGTTCTTGAAGCTGATATCCATGGCAAACCTATTCCTGATATCTCATGGGCAAAAGATGGTAAAGACCTTGAGGAGGCAACTGCAAGAATGGAAATTAAATCTACTATTCAGAAAACAACTCTTACTGTCAAAGACTGTATACGAGTAGATGGAGGTCACTATACCCTTAATCTCAAAAATGTTGGTGGCACAAAATCTATACCAATCACTGTAAAAGTGCTTGACAGACCAGGACCTCCAGAAGGACCTCTGAAGGTTACAGGTGTCACTGCAGAAAAATGCTACTTGGCATGGGGCCCGCCTCAACATGATGGTGGTTCTAATATCTCACATTATATTGTTGAGAAAAGAGAAACAAGCAGGCTTTCATGGACACAGGTAGCAACTGACGTGCAGGCTCTTAACCTCAAAGTAACCAGGCTCCTTGCTGGCAATGAGTACATCTTCCGTGTGATGGCAGTGAACAAATATGGAACTGGAGAATGCTTGGAATCTGAACCAATTGTGGCTTGTAATCCATACAAACCCCCAGGTCCTCCTTCAACACCTGAAGTTTCAGCAATCACAAAAGACTCCATGGTGGTAACATGGGGTCGTCCAGAAGACAATGGGGGAGCTGAAATTGAAGGTTACATTCTTGAAAAACGAGACAAAGATGGTATCCGGTGGACAAAATGCAACAAGAAAAGGCTGATGGACCTGCGATTCCGAGTAACAGGCCTTACGGATGGGCATTTCTATGAATTTAGAGTCTCTGCTGAAAATGCTGCAGGGGTTGGGGAACCCAGTGAGCCATCAGTCTTCTATCGTGCTTGTGATGTACTATATCCACCAGGTCCACCAAGCAATCCAAAGGTTACAGACACTTCCAGGTCATCGGTTTCGCTTGCCTGGAGTAAACCCATATATGATGGTGGTGCTCCAGTTAAGGGATATGTAGTAGAAGCAAAAGAAGCTGCTGCTGATGAATGGACTACCTGTACACCACCATCAGGCCTACAAGCCACACAGTTCACCGTAACAAAACTTAAAGAGAACCAGGAATATAACTTCCGCATCTGTGCCATCAACTCAGAAGGCGTAGGAGAGCCTGCTACTGTACCTGGTGCAGTTGTAGCTGCCGACAAAGTGGAACCTCCTGAAATTGAACTTGATGCAGATCTCAGAAAAGTAGTCACTGTACGTGCCGGTGGCACAGTACGCCTGTTTGTCACCATCAAAGGAAGACCAGAACCTGAAGTTAAATGGGACAAAGCAGAAGGAACAATTAGTGAGAGAGCTCAGATTGAAGTCACCAGTTCCTATACAATGCTGGTCATTGACAATGTGAATAGATTCGACAGTGGTAGATACAATCTTACTTTAGAGAACAACAGTGGCAAAAAATCAGCTTTTGTTAATGTCAGAGTGCTTGACACACCTAGTGCACCTGTAAACCTGACAATCAGGGAAGTGAGGAAAGATTTCGTGGTGTTAGCCTGGGAACCACCACTTATTGATGGTGGTGCTAAAATTACCAACTATGTAGTTGAAAAGCGAGAATCAACAAGAAAGGCATATGCCACAGTTACAAACAACTGTACTAAGAATTCCTTCAAAATTACTCAACTGCAGGAAGGATGCAGTTACTACTTCCGTGTGCTAGCTGCAAATGAATATGGGGTTGGCTTACCAGCAGAAACACCTGACCCGATTAAGGTTTCTGAACCACCTTCTCCACCAGCAAAGGTTGTTCTTGTCGATGTGACTCGCAACTCTGCTTCAATTAAATGGGAAAAGCCAGAGAGTGATGGTGGCAGTAAAATTACTGGCTATATAGTAGAAATGCAAACTAAAGGAAGTATCAAATGGAGTGCGTGTACACAGGTGAAAACCTTAGAAGCAGTAATCACAGGCTTAAGTATGGGAGAGGAATACAGTTTCAGAGTGATTGCGGTAAATGAAAAAGGAAAAAGTGATCCGAGAGAGCTTGGTGTCCCGGTCATTGCAAAAGATATTGAAATCCAGCCATCTGTTGAGCTCCTTTTCAACACATTCACTGTGAAAGCAGGAGATGACCTTAAGATTGATGTGCCATTCAGAGGGCGACCTCTTCCAACCGTAAGCTGGAAGAAGGATGGGAATCCCTTAAAAGAGACAACCAGGGTAAATGTTCAGACGTCAAAGACTTCAACTTCACTGTCCATCAAGGAAGCTTCAAATGAAGATTTGGGACATTATGAATTGCATCTTTCAAATACTGCTGGATCAACAACAGCTTCTTTAACTGTAGTTGTCCTTGATAGACCAGGACCACCAGTTGACGTGCATATTGATGAAGTTAGTGCTGATAGTGTAACTCTTTCTTGGAAACCTCCAGCATATGATGGTGGGTGCCATATTAGCAATTACATTGTGGAGAAGCGAGAAACTACCACAACGACATGGGAAGTAGTATCTGCAGCAGTTGCAAGAACATCGATTAAAGTAGCTCGACTCATCACTGGCTCTGAGTATCAGTTCCGTGTTTGTGCAGAAAACCGCTATGGCAGAAGCACTTACACTAATTCTTCTTCTGTGGTGGCAGAGTATCCATTTAAGCCTCCAGGACCACCTGGAACTCCTCATGTGTCACTTGCAACTAAAGCTTTCATGATTGTGACTTGGCAGGTGCCAGTTAACGACGGAGGCAGCAGAATACTAGGCTATCACTTGGAGCGCAAAGAAAGAAGCAGCATTCTCTGGACAAAAGTCAACAAGAGCCTTATACCTGATACGCAAATGAAAGTTACAGGTCTTGATGAAGGACTGATGTATGAATATCGTGTGTATGCTGAAAACATTGCTGGAATAGGCAAATGCAGTAAATCGTGTGAGCCAGTTGCTGCAAGAGATCCATGTGATCCTCCTGGTCAACCAGAAGTTACTAACATTACAAGAACTTCTGTCTCACTGAAATGGACTAAACCAGAGTACGATGGCGGCGCTAAAGTAACGGGCTACATTATTGAACGCAGAGAAATGCCAGATGGTCGTTGGCTAAAGTGCAACTTTACTAATGTGCAAGAAACTTACTTCGATGTAGGTGGACTTACAGAAGACCAGAGATATGAATTCCGTGTGATTGCAAAGAACGCTGCTGGACTCTTCAGTCAGCCATCTGAACCGACTGGACCTGTGACTGTTAAAGATGATGTTGAGGCTCCAAGAATTATGATGGATGTCAAATTCAGGGATGTTGTAGTTGTGAAAGCAGGAGAAGTGTTTAAAGTCAATGCTGATATTGCAGGACGGCCAATTCCAGTGGTTTCATGGACAAAAGATGGCAAAGAGCTTGAAGGGAAAGCTAGAGTTGAAATAGCCTCAACAGATCACACTACTGCAATAACCATTAAGGACTGTATCCGAGGTGATTCAGGACAGTATGTACTAACATTACAAAATGTTGCAGGAACAAAATCTTTGGCAATTAATTGCAAAGTGCTTGATAGACCTGGCCCACCTGCAGGCCCACTGGAAATAAATGGCCTTACTGCTGAAAAGTGCCATTTATCATGGGGACCTCCTCAAGAAAATGGCGGTGCAGATATTGACTACTATATAGTGGAAAAGCGTGAGACCAGCAGAATTGCATGGACGCTTTGTGAAGGAGAGCTTAGAACAACATCCTGTAAAGTCACAAAACTACTGAAGGGTAACGAGTATATTTTCAGAGTGATGGGAGTTAACAAATATGGTGTTGGTGAGCCTCTAGAAAGCGTTGCCGTCAAAGCCTTAGACCCATTTACGGTTCCAAGTCCACCTACATCTTTAGAGATCACCAGTGTGAGCAAAGATTCTATAACTCTATGCTGGGCAAGACCTGAGTCTGATGGAGGCAATCAGATCTCTGGCTATGTAATTGAAAGACGTGAGAAAACCAGCCTAAGATGGATTCGTGTAAACAAAAAGCCAGTTTACGATTTAAGAGTGAAATCGTCTGGTCTTCGTGAAGGATGTGAATACGAATTCAGAGTTTATGCAGAAAATGCTGCTGGCCTTAGTCTTCCAAGTGAAACCACACCATTGATTCGGGCAGAAGATCCAATCTTCTTGCCATCTCCCCCATCTAAACCTAAGATTGTGGATTCTACAAAGTCAGCTATCACAATTGGGTGGACAAAGCCACTGTTTGATGGAGGTGCCCCAGTGACAGGATACACTGTTGAATACAAGAAAACTGATGAAACGGACTGGACAACTGCTATTCAGAACTTGAGAGGCACAGAATACACTATAGCTGGATTATCATCAGGCTCTGAGTACGTGTTTAGAGTAAAATCCATTAACAAAAGTGGTGTCAGTGAACCAAGTGATGCCTCAGATCCTCAGGTGGCGAAAGAAAGAGAAGAAGAACCTGCCTTTGATATTGACAGTGAAATGCGGAAGACTTTAATTGTAAAGGCTGGGGGATCATTCACAATGACTGTTCCTTTCAGAGGCAAGCCAGTCCCAAACGTAACATGGAACAAGCCAGACACTGATCTCCGTATACGAGCCAACATTGATACCTCAGATAATCGCACATCTCTTACTATTGAAAAAGCAACAAGAAATGATTCTGGAAAATACACGTTAACACTGCAAAACGTTCTCAACACTGCTACCTTGACTTTGGTTGTCAAAGTTCTTGATACTCCTGGCCCACCATCTAATATTTCAGCAAAAGACGTAACCAAAGAATCTGCTGTGTTATCTTGGGATGTTCCTGAAAATGATGGTGGAGCACCTGTAAAGAACTATGTTATTGAAAAACGTGAAGCTAGCAAGAAAGCGTGGGTCACCGTGACAAACAATTGTCATCGCCTGTCCTACAAAGTGACTGGCTTGCAAGAAGGTGCCATTTACTACTTCCGTGTTTCTGGAGAAAATGAATATGGAGTTGGAGTGCCTTCTGAGACCAAGGAGGGAACAAAAATAACAGGTGGGTTTTAATAAGAAAATTATTTGTTAATATTTTAAGCTGCATATGTTTTTGGGGTTTTTTTTTAAGCATGGTATAGAACATGTTAAACCTGTGTTTAAACAGTTATTACAAAACACACCTTAATTAATTAAGGTATTAAAGATAATTTTGTGGCAGGTATGCCTGTAGCTTTACAACTGAGAAAGATCTAAGTAACGGCTTGAGTCTTAAATTTTGCTTGCATTTTGCTTACAATTCTTCTAATATACAAGTTTATCTAAAACCACATCTTTCTTCATCTAGCTGGCATTTCTATGGAATTGCTAATATAAAAGGTTAATATTTGCTTTACTGTTTAACCTGTCGCACTTTTTTTTCCTCAGAAAAACCCAGCCCACCAGAAAAACTTGGAGTAACAAACGTCACAAAGGACAGTGTTTCTCTTTCGTGGCTAAAACCAGAACATGATGGTGGAAGCAGAATTGTGAGCTACCTCATCGAGGCTCTTGAGAAAGGACAGCAGAAATGGGTTAAATGTGCTGTTGTAAAGACAACTCATCATGTTGTTCATGGTCTTAAGGAGAATGTTGACTACTTCTTCAGGGTATCTGCAGAAAACCAAGCGGGTATGAGTGATCCAAAGGAACTACTGCTCCCTGTTACAGTTAAAGAACACCTAGGTACGCTTCCTGACGTGAGACAAAAGTTGACACGTGAAATCAGATTTTTATTTAAAGAGATAGGACGTTTTGTTTTAACGTATTGTTTTCGTTTTCAGAGTCTCCTGAAATCGACATGAAGGGCTTCCCCCATAACACTGTGTATGTTCGAGCAGGATCAAACCTGAAAGTTGAAATTCCAGTTTCTGGAAAACCGGTGCCAAAGGTGACGTTGTCTAGAGATGGTGCCCCGCTGAAATCTACCATGAGATTTCACACAGAAACCACGGCAGAAAGCCTCATCATTAACCTCAAGGAGAGTGTGGCTGCTGATGCTGGCAGATATGACATTACTGCTTCCAACTCAAGTGGCATCACAAAGTCATTTGTTATTATTGTTGTGCTGGACAGACCGGGTCCTCCAGTTGGTCCTGTAGAGCTTAGCGATGTCACTGAAGAGAGTGTCACACTCAGATGGCAGCCACCAGCTTATGACGGTGGAAGTCAAGTTACCAACTATATTGTTTTGAAAAGAGAAACCAGTACTGCAGCTTGGTCTGAAGTGTCTGCAACCGTTGCTAGAACTGTTATCAAAATTATGAAGCTCACAACAGGAGAAGAGTATCAATTCCGCATCAAGGCTGAGAACCGCTTTGGCATCAGTGATCACATAGATTCAAAATGTGTGGTTGTCAAGCTTCCTTACAGTGAGTAACACCCTTCTCACACTATCAGTTAATGTTTTAATGCTCTGATGTTAAAAATAACATTTTGTTAACAATTAATCACTTCTTATATTATCAGCTACCCCTGGACCTCCTTCTACACCATGGGTCACGAATGTCACCCGAGAGACTATTACTGTTGGGTGGCATGAACCAGTCACTAATGGTGGCAGTGCAGTCATTGGATACCACCTGGAAATGAAAGACAGGAACAGCATATTGTGGCAAAAGGCTAACAAGACCCTCATTCGTACAACTCACTTCAAAGTCACCACCATCAGCGCTGGCCTCATCTATGAATTTAGAGTTTATGCTGAAAATGCAGCTGGTATTGGAAAAGCAAGTCATCCTTCTGATCCAGTCCTTGCAATTGATGCTTGCGGTATGTATTCCCTAGGACATTAAGAAGCTCAACCATTTAAGTAATGGGTGTTTTTCACTTTGGTATTGTGCCCTGTACAGTGGGCCAAAATAGCTGGTGCTCACGAACAAACCTCTCGTGTTTCCTGTTGCAGAACCACCAAGAAACGTTCGTGTCTCAGATACTTCCAAGACTGCTATCACTCTGTCGTGGCAGAAGCCAGCATTCGATGGTGGCAGCAAGATCACCGGATACATTGTAGAAAAACGTGATCTTCCAGATGGCAGATGGACAAAAGCTAGTTTCACCAATGTTATTGAGACTCAGTTTACAGTATCTGGTCTGACACAAAACTCCCAGTACGAATTCCGAGTCTTCGCTAAGAATGCCATTGGTTCCATCAGTAATCCTTCAGATGTTGTGGGTCCTATCACGTGTGTTGATACATACGGTACGTGCTTTGCAACGGTGTAATGCTAACATGTTGGGGCCCTAGGAAGCCTAAAGGAAGCTCTTTTTTGTATGGAAGGGTGGTTGGCAGTGGTTGATTCACTAAGTATGAATGGCTGTGCGTTGTGATCGTAATGAATATCTTTGGCTGCATCTGCATTTTTAAAGTTTTACGCTGTCTTTATTGAATGAGCGACAGAATAATCTACTCATGTGCCATGGTCAAAGCAGTTACATTTATATGTGTGGTTGGCTTGTCTTTGTACAATTGTTCTACCTTTATGATTCAAGTCACGCATGCTATCATTACTTCACTCTGCATTTATAAAGCGGCAATAACGTACTACCATTTTGGTTTGTATTAAATACAAGTCTAAAATAAGTATGTTTTTAGCTTATTCTTTTTTTTTTTCCCCTCAAGGTGCACCTGAAATTGATGTGCCACCAGAATATACAGAAGTGGTGAAATATAAAGCAGGAACTTCAGTTAAGCTGAAACTAGGCATCTCAGGCAAGCCTGTGCCCACAATAGAATGGTTCAAAAATGGCAATGAGGTACAAACCAGTGCACTAGTGTCTATTGAAAACACAACAGAATTTGCTTCTATACTCATCAAGGATGCCACTCGGCTCAACAGCGGCACCTATGAATTAAAACTGAAGAATGCCATGGGTTCAGCAGCAGCCCATATTCGAGTACAGATACTTGGTATGTCTTGAGATACAACCGTATTATACTATTAAACAATCATTGAATAATAAGTACTTAACATCTTTCTTTTGCCTTCCACAGACAAGCCGGGACCCCCAAGTGGACCTGTACAGTTTAAGACAGTCACTGCTGAAAAGATTACGATAACGTGGGACCCACCAGAAGATGATGGTGGTGCACCTGTAACACACTATGTTGTTGAGAAGAGGGAGACAAGTCGGGTTGTATGGTCTTTAATTTCAGAGAAACTGGAGGGATGTATCGTGACTACAACAAAACTCATTAAAGGGAATGAGTATGTGTTCCGTGTCCGTGCTGTGAACAAGTTTGGCATTGGTGACTCACTGGAGTCTGAACCCGTTATAGCCAAGAACTCATTTGGTAAGAAACATGTAAAATAATGTATTTAACTGAATCATCTTGATTTTTATTTGAAAGTAATTCTGATCTTCTGACTTCTTTTCTCTCTACTCAGTTACACCTGGACCACCTAGTACACCGGAAGTCACAATGATAACCAAAAATTCTATGACTGTTATCTGGAATAGGCCCACTGTTGATGGAGGCAGTGAAATCTCAGGATATTTTCTTGAGAAGCGTGACAAGAAGAGTCTGAGTTGGTTCAAGGTTACTAAAGAAACAATTAGGGACACCCGGCAGAAAGTAACAGGTCTGGTTGAAAACAGCGAATACCATTTCCGAGTTTGTGCTGTCAATGCAGCTGGACAAGGTCCTTTCTCCGAAGCTTCTGACTTCTACAAAGCTGCAGATCCTATTGGTAAGATGTGGCATCCAGTGTTTCTAATTGGTTAG
The DNA here is from genome assembly GCA_028565055.1 of Phoeniculus purpureus. Lineage (NCBI taxonomy): Eukaryota > Metazoa > Chordata > Aves > Bucerotiformes > Phoeniculidae > Phoeniculus > Phoeniculus purpureus. The sequence goes on from JAOXOE010000602.1 coordinate 11,129,054, forward strand.
GAATCAATGATTGTACCAGTGTAACCGAGGGCAGTTTTTATTCCTCGTTATGATTAATTGTATGTATGGCTTCTGATTCTTGTTTTGGTTTTTCCCTTTGTAAACTATCACTTACAGATAAGCCTGGCTCTCCAACAAAGCTGAAGGTTGTGGATACAACCAAGACATCTGTTACCCTTGGCTGGATTAAACCTGCTTATGATGGAGGAAGTCAAATTACCAGCTACGTGGTGGAGAAACGGGAGGGTGAAGACCAAGAATGGACTGTAGTCAGTACAAAGGGAGAAGTGAGAACAACCGAGTATGTTGTATCCCACCTTCAGCCAAGCATTAATTATTATTTCCGTGTGTCTGCTATAAACTGCGCTGGACAAGGAGAGCCTATTGAAATGACAGAACCCATCCAAGCTAAAGACGTTCTTGGTACCGTACTTCTCAGAGATTTGTTTTTCTGAGTTGTGTTTTTTTACAAAGCATTTCTTATTTTACATTCCAAGGGTACATTATTAACTTTTACTTGTTTCCACAGTTGCACCAGAGATCGATCTGGATGTTGCTCTCCGGACCTCTATTGTTGCTAAAGCAGGTGAAGATGTACAGATAATGATTCCGTTCAAAGGAAGACCTCCTCCAACAGTTACATGGAGAAAGGGTGACAAGAACCTTGGGGCTGATGAAAGATACAACATCCAGAACACGGAATCATCTACACTACTCACTATTGCTCAAGTTACTCGAAATGATACAGGAAAATACGTTCTTACCATTGAAAACGGAGTGGGAGAAGCAAAATCGTCATTTGTGAACGTCAAAGTACTTGACACACCATCTGCCTGCCAGAAGCTGCAGCTAAAGCACGTTTCTCGTGGCACGGTTACGCTGGTGTGGGAGCCGCCTCTCATCAATGGTGGATCCGAAATAACAAATTATGTTGTTGAGAAACGAGACGCTACAAAGAGGGCCTGGTCAACTGTAACAACAAGTTGTTCTCACACCACCTTTAAGCTAACTAACCTGTCAGAGAAGACTGCCTTCTTCTTCCGTGTTCTTGCCGAAAATGAAATTGGACTGGGTGAACCTTGTGAGACATCTGAACCAGTGAAAGCTGCAGACATACCTGGACCTGTAAAAGACTTAGCCATGAAAGATTCTACAAAGACTTCTGTGAAACTGCAGTGGAGCAAACCTGATTATGATGGTGGTAGCATTATATCAGACTATGTTATTGAGAAGAAACTGGAGGAAGAGAAAGAGTGGACATATGCAGGCACAAGCAAGGGTTGTGAATTTGAAGTTGAAAAACTTAGAGAACTTTCTGTCATGCACTTCAGGGTCTTTGCTAAAAATGAAAAAGGCAAGAGTGATGGTGTTACTATTGGACCCATTACAGTGAAAGAACATATAATAACGCCTGAAGCTGACCTTTCTGATATCCCTGGAGGACAAATTGCAGTGAGAATTGGACACAACCTGCACATCGAATTGCCCTATAAAGGTAAACCTAAGCCATCAATGAGCTGGCTCAAGGACAACCTCCCTCTTAAAGAAACTGAACATCTTCGTTACAAGAAAACTGAAAACATTATAAGCTTAAGCATCAAGAACGTGAAAAAGGAGCACGGTGGGAAATACACTTTAATTCTTGATAATGTGGTCTGCAGAAAATCATTCACTATCACTGTCATCACTCTTGGCCCTCCATCTAAACCAAAAGCACCTTTAAGAATAGATGAAGTCAAAGCAGATAGTGTAGTTTTGTCATGGGAACCTCCTGAAGATGATGGAGGAGGAGAAATTACTGGCTACAGTATTGAGAAGAGAGAAACTTCACAAATGAACTGGAAGCTGGTGTGTTCAAGTGCTGCAAGAACAACTTTCAAAGTACCAAACCTTGTTAAAGACGTTGAATATCAGTTTAGAGTTCGCGCAGAAAACAGATATGGAGTGAGCCCACCTCTTCTCTCAGCAGATGTTGTGGCCAAGCATCAGTTTAGAACACCAGGTGCCCCAGGCAAGCCTGTCGTATACAACATAACTGCTGATGGAATGACCATATCTTGGGATGCTCCTGTTTATGATGGTGGTTCAGAGATTATCGGATACCACGTTGAGAAGAAGGAAAGAAACAGTATTTTGTGGCAGAAGGTTAACGTTGCTTTAATATCTAACAGAGAATACAGGATTACTGGACTGGTTGAGGGCCTGGACTACCAGTTTCAAGTATATGCTGAAAATGCCGCAGGTTTAAGCCGAGCTAGTGAGCCCAGCAAATTTGCTTTGGCTGTCTCTCCAGTGGGTGAGTACATGTCAGTCTCTCACCTTGAAATTGAATTCTCATCTTGTAAACTATAGTGAAGGGTAATGAAAATAAACTGTAATGATTCTCCTTTCAGACCCACCTGGTACTCCTGATTACATTGATGTCACCAGGGAAACAGTCACCCTTAAATGGACTCCCCCGCTGCGAGACGGAGGCAGTAAAATCGTGGCTTACAGCATTGAGAAACGGCAAGGAAGTGGAGACCGTTGGCTCAGATGTAACTTTACTGATGTCAGTGAATGCCAATATACAGTTACAGGACTCAGTTCAGGTGACCGGTATGAATTCAGAGTGTTTGCAAGAAACGCTGTGGGTACAATCAGCCCACCTTCACAGTCTTCAGGCTACATCATGACCAGAGACGAAAACAGTAAGTATTATTTCTTTGTGTGTTTATATTTGGGTACTGAAGCCAGCTTCTGGTTGTACTGATAAGAAATGGAAGGCCAAGAGGCAAAAAAATGTGACTGAGGTCCTTCTAGTCAACTCAGAACATTTCTCTTTGTGCTCCAAGGTGGGAGGATCTAAAGTAAAGACCCAAATCTGGCAGACATATGTAAGCAGTCGCTGAAAGGCATGGCGCTCTGCCTTTGCGTTGCAGCAGCAGCAGCAGCGAAGTTGGAAAGATGCAGGAAACTGCAGTGCTCTGGGACAGAAACTGTCGTATTCTGAATAATTTAGAAATGGCAGTCTGGACATGGACGGGTGATTAGGGTGCACTGTCAGCAAGTTTGCCAATGACACAAAGCTGGGTGGTGTCACCGACACCCCAGCAGACTGTGCTGCCATTCAGTGAGACCAGGACAGGCTGGAGATCTGGGCAGAGAGAAATTTAATGAAGTGTAACAAGGGTAAGTGCATCTGGGCAAGAACAACCCTAGCTACCAGTATAGGTTGGAGACTGACCTGTTGGAGAGCAGTGTAGGAGAAAGGGAGCTGGAGGTCCTGGTGGACAGCAGGATGACTATGAGCCAGCAGTGTGCTCTTGTGCCCCAGAGGGCCAACAGCATCCTGGGGTGGATCAGAATGGGGGTGGTTAGCAGATCGAGAGAGGTTCTTCTCACCCTCTACTCTTCACTGGTGAGACCACATCTGGAGTATTGTGTCCAGTTCTGGGCCCCTCAGTTCAAGAGGGATGTGTGGAGCTGCTGGAGGGACTCCAGCATAGAACAATGAGGATGATGAAGGGAGTGGAGCAGCTCCCTAACGAGGAGAGGCTGAGGGAGCTGGGTCTCTTTAGCTTGGAGAAGAGGAGACTGAGGGCTGACCTCATTAATGTCTATAA